>JAFMSR010000004.1:27642007-27953630 GCA_022818135.1 Saxidomus purpurata
ATATAGTATATTGAAAAAAACATAAATTTTATCAGACTAGTAACTAGTGTATGAGCTTCTCTACTTAAATCAGACAGTTAAACTTCAAGCTGTTACATAACATTGCGATTTGTTTTTTGAAATTTTCCAACCAATACATTTGTATATCGCTATTTTTACGATTGAAAGTGGGCCATTTTGATGAATTTCCCGACTGGTTGTTTAAAATAGGTTTGATTGAATGTGAAATGCAGGTTTAGAAACCTTATAGCTGCAAATTATACATCCCCTCTTACTTCATTTGTTAGACCTGTATGGGAGTCAGCTCGTCAGTCAGTAGGTTTCGTGTCGGCTTCATGTTTCCAAACCCCCTTGAAAAAATTTCATGAGACTTTGGTCAAATGTTTTGCATATCAAATGAACGTATTCTGTTCTTTCAGCGCTTTGATTGTTTCAAATAAGAACGCTATTTTCGTGATTATACAGACATTGTTCAAGAGTAAATAGAGTTAACTCCTGTCATTATGCTATCAGTAAATTCAGTATTCTACATACATGTATTAGTTTTTCCGTCTGTTTTCATCTTTATTTCTGGCCTATTTAAGGGTGAAGGTCATTTAACACCTGATCGGTAATGCAACTTTTGATTGGTCTGTTAAAAATCGAAAGGATTAAACAGGAATGGGATCCGCAAGTCTGTATTTATCTTGATTTAATGGGAAACTGAATTTCTCCATCAAATAATTTGAGACGTACGGGCAATTCGTTTGATAGTTTTGATATTTCATATACTGCCCATCTCAATGCACTAAGACTCAAACTGTATCGGATTTCAGACTGTTTAGAAGTTTACCCTATTTCAGCTGTTAGCTTAAACACAAAACTTATTGACCATAGGGTATGAAATCGACAAAAAAACGTTATATGTCTTATTTTCAGTCCTGTTTGTAAAAGAACAATCCTTAGTGACACTTCGTGAACTTATCAATGTTAAAGGGGCACTCCCTACATCTAGCAGATTATATCTTAAACCGCTGATTGTATCTATAATGACTGGGAACGCATAGCTAAAACTTGTAGGTGAAGTTATTATACATTGTACTTCCAAAGAGTCTATTATATAATGTTTTGCATTTAGGCGTCATATTCTATGGCAGCAGTTTTTTCAGTACCTGTAATTTTTATGATCATATTTTCTGCAAAACCACTATGATTTCAGATATATAACTTTTAAGTGTTACTCTTGAAGAGAACTTTTTTATGGAATGTTGTTGTATGCGTTGAACGCCCGTTTCAACCTTATATCGGACATTTAAACAGGCAGTTTACCTAACTATCGTTCCGGGAAAGAACCAGTACTAAATCTCTAGCCTGCGTAAGAACTTGCCAACTTTTTCACATAAAGGGAACTAGTCGGTATCATGGCTCGAACCCGTGGCTCTCAAACTATGAGAGGTTACATTGCTTTCTAGGGACTTTGCTTCAACGATTAAGGTCTCGCTGAAAATATGAATGTCATATTGTGACGAATAACGACCAGGGAATATGGTTACAGTAACTAACAGAGAAGAACGACAGTCTACGCTTGCACTGGCACATTTTCTCCGTCAATGCCTAAAATACATTGTAGCTCTGTGTATACATGTGTTATAGTTTCAGTAGTTTGCAGAGCCATCGTAGCACAATTGCCCTTAGGCAGGACACGTTATTCCACATTGCCTCTCTCTCTCTCAAACACTCAATGCCGTTTGCTGTGAGATATAACCGGAAAATAAGTATAAAAATCAGCACTTTACTTTGTACCCGATAACTTCTCAGGCCGAGCAGTCATCCTACTACAATATAATCATTAGATAATGTGTGAAAAAGGCAACTGTCATGTCAAATCTGGATTTTGACTCATGATGGAGACGTGAAACATTATTACAAAAGAAACACTTGTAATCTAGATAGGAGATATAGAGCTACTTCAACTAAAGGTTAAAATTAATCTAGACTTAACCTTGGGTCATGGACAAGCCTGTTGTATCTCCACGCAAGTAAGCAATCATCTTTATCGATGTAGTACTCAAATATTGATTTCCTCAAGGTTCCACCGTACCAGTCATGTTACGACCGTGACATCATTTTGAACAGCGAAGGTTGTTTTTCAAATCATGTTACGATCACTGGTCATATTTTCCTTCAACCTTTATATTTATGTACATTTTACATGTGTATACATTTATCCTTGTGCACTTTTAACGTCTGCTGTACGGAGACAAAAAATATCTTAAATTTATTGTACTGATAACATACGTAAAGCAATACATGTTCAAGGTTAGCTTTTGAAAAAGCTAGAAAAGGCTAGAAAGCAGGTCGCTTGACTTTTGGTAAGAAAATGTAACAATTGTGTACTGTTATGTAGATGAAGCAAAACCTAGTTCGGGATTATATATTGATTAATGTCCCAAATGACTACACATGTATATGCAATGCTAGTGAATCATGCCACAATAGTTTTCAAGAGGCAAAACAAAAAGTAACAAATGTGAATAATTCATCAATTAGGCAACCGTAACGACCCTAAGTTTTTTTAGCTCCTGTCAATGTATACAATCCAAAAGTGTCAAAAATTGGTATAAATCTATACTACTCTGTTAAAAAAATAGATCAATACCAATTACTTGAGCGTTCACTTTTGGACTGTGTACATTGACAGGAGCTTTAACATCATAGGGTCATTACTCTTGTCTAATTGATGAACTATTCACAATTTATTACTTTTTGTTTGGACTGTTTCTTGAAAACTATTTACAGGATTCTTTGAATTTGCATAGAGTAATTGGGGGCATCGATATAAAACCGAACACGGTCTTGCTTTGTTAAACCATACTTTTCACACATACGAATTCGTCACATGATTGTGTGAAAAATTCGTACGAATTCCTTACAATGTGTGACAAATACGTACGAATATGTCACACGTAGGTATTGTGAAATTTTCGTGCCCACTTTTTTCACCACCTCTTAGTACCAACGATATTTTCACAGTCCACTTATCGCTCGTTTATTTATCTACTGAGGGCCTTTTAATTCATGAGAGCTCTTTACCAGCCGCCGTAACTTTGAATATCACCTTACTCCCGGATTTTATTTTTGTACCGGATCTGTTATGACAGTTATGGCCCTTAAAATAGTCCGAATGCATACTTTATGGTATTGTGAGAGGCACGCTGGTCAGTTTACGAATTTTTCAGTTACCACATTTGAAACTGACGTGAATTATGATAAATTATACTGAATATATAGGTACCATTTCTGTGCCGGACCAGTAACGGTAGAGTTATCGCCCTTGACAAGAGAGCTGCTAGTGCAATTTGGTATGTCAAGGGCCATAACTGAAATGTCGAAATAAGCACGACTGTCGCCCTACTTTTTACACGTTTTCATGTTATGGTAAACATGTGTGCCAAGTCATTCTATAATCCCACTATGCATGGCAAATTTATGACCCAGACATGAACAACACCATCACTATACTTATATAGTGAAATTCAACAAAGTTCAAAGTGCAATATGGTCTTGACCGTAGAGCTATGGACCTGGGTCTTGCACGCCATACATTGTCTTGATGTGGTTAACACTTGTGCCAAAATCGGTCCCTGTAACATGTAGTTACTGACCGGACACGAAATGCAATGGACAGACGGACGGACGGACGGACGGGATCGAGCAATCCTATAGTCCTCAAAGCAACAATGATCTTCTATCCATTGAGACCAATCATTATTTGTGTCAAACAGATACATGTATCAAGATATTGACTGTTAAAGGATTTCATGTTTATGACCCCTTGTAACCTTGACATTTGACCGAGTGACCCCTAAAACCAACATGTAACTTCTACAGTAACTACACATTGAGAACAATCATCTTATGAAATATGAAGTATCAGTGCCAAAAGGTTATCAAGATATTGAGCGTTAAAGAATTTACCCCCTGTGACCTTGACCTTGGATCCAATGACCCAAAATTCTACATAGGTCATCTACTCTATATGTTCTACCATCCTGTGTAATATGAGGTTTTTATCAGAGAGAGCAAAAACAATATGCCTCCTGATCTATCTGCATGGCATAAACTGTTGTTTGGAGTGTGACGTTTTCGTATGAACAATATTTTTACAGATGTTTTTTCTATTTTTTTGGACATGTAAAGTATACGTTTTTGCTTGAGTGGGGATGGGGGGGGGGGTGTAAAGGTACAAATTTTCACAAATATGTGACATATTCTTACGTATTTGTAACACATGTGAGGAATTCGTAAAAAAGTTTCACACATACATTGTATGACGAATTCGTATGTTTGAAAATTACGGTTCAACATTGCTTCGACTATATATACATGTAACAGTACACATGTTACATTATCTAGCTTTTTTTAGCTTTTTCACAAGCTAACCTTGTTCCTTTAAACAAAATCAATCTTGTGTCTACTTAACACAATTATTCTTGTGTCCACTCTCAAGACATATCCGTTATCTAAGAATAATGAATGGTTTTTTCTCATGTACATATAACTGTTATTTATAGAACCAATATACTTATGAATATTACTGAAGGGAGATAATAAAATTTAATGTACTTGTAACAGAAAATATTTTGAAATTTCGTTATTATTTGTTAATAAAGGTCACGTTGTTTATATAACATGTATGTGTGTAGCAAAACTTTAACCGCGGGTTATTTTTACTTTTAAACCTTAACCTATATACAATGTAACAGGTACAGAACGTATTGCCAGCACAATCTAGATCTGTTTATATTACAGGTTTTTATAGATTCATGAGTAACTGTTCTCGTGCATTTGGGTCGATTGGTTTTCTGCAATAAATCTGTCTACAGCGTAATCTGCATAGGAAAATCGGTAAAATAAAACGAATGAACGATGTCTTATTACGAAATTTAAAGTTATAACTGAATCGCTTTTAGTGGTTGGAGCTTGACATTCGTTTCGACCTGTGCGAATATCGACCAAACCATTCCGACGTTTGATATTCGCATACGTTGAGCAGACCATTTCGCCGTTTTTCATTTAATGCCTGTATGCATTTCTAATTAGTTATTTGAGGTTAGCACGATTTTTGACATTCATTTTTGGTGAATGTCGCCCTTATCGAAATAAGGACCATAGCTTGGACCCAAATCTTCCGGTTTTAATAGCCCCATGACTACTACAGTAGTGTATGTCATTAAAAAGGTACACACCCACTTTCAGACTCCAGAACATCATCAAGAATGACGCATATCTGTTAAAAACAAAAATAATATCAAACAGGGAATGCCACGTACCAAAAACGCAGCCTCCCCAAAACGAGCCCACACCACCCAGAGGTGCACACCACCAACACACACACACACACACACACACACACACACACACACACACACACACACACACACACCACCACCACCACCACCACACACCAGCACACAAAGCAAACACACGAGGACAAAACGAACAATTAAAGGAACACAGTGGGGCACCGCCTTGGAACGGTCAGTACAGTAAACTCCGTACATAACGACTCTGGATATAACGAAAAACCCGGAACACATTTTTCTGGTCCCGCTTTATTACCCTTTTTATTTATTATATTTTCCGTAAAAAATACTTCAATGCTTAAGTGCAAACCGTTTTGAAACAGCGACTAATAGTTTCCGATTTTTTTATAATTAATTGCCAGCCTGAATAATCTCACACATTTCTAAGCCTGAATCCTCTGGTAACAGTGTCTGTGTCAGCTGAAAATAACACAACAGACTTTCGTAGAAATGTATTTCTTAACTATTTCCACTAGACTTCGAGCTCTATGAAGATCCGCTAAGATATTCGTCATACCTCATTATTATTTGTTACACATTAAAGTGGCATTATGCGCATGTTACTGCACATAGTGTCTTTTTGGTGACAGTTTTATAAAAGCAATTTTCGGTTGCTGTGCATATGTTAAACTAATGATAATGCCTCATTAGTATTTGAAGTTGGTGCTTTAGAAATAAAAAAATTGGACAAATAAAATAATAGTTCCTTTCTTGGCAGTGATCCCCCTTGTGTTGTTGTAGTTGTTGGTAGAGATTTCGCCAGCGGAAGGGAAGCAACTCCTGCATGCAGTTGTTTTTTTTAATTGACTCTCCAAGTCAAAATATGAAAAATAAATCAGAAAAAGTTATTATTTCGTACTGGTAGCAGGAAGAGTTTGGTGTATTGGGTTAAAAGCTATTATTTCCTGTACCCTTTTTACACACACCTATTACAGCTGGATTTTTACTTGAAAAGAAATGGGCATAATTCCACTTTAAACGTCAAAACGGATAATTAAGTACATTTTGTAGTATCAGTATGGATGCATAAACGTACATGTACTTAGAAAACATGCCCAAGACAAGTAATGAATACTTAACAAGGAACTGAAAACAAAACAACTTTTGAAAGATAAGATACAGTATGTTCAGACGCGGAACAATCCACGGTATACATCTTGTATAAAGTAAAATCAAACCGCATATGGTGTTTCTTGTTCAGACGTCCAAACAATTTAGATACATGCACGTATGATGCAAAATAAACTGGCTTTTAGCAAAAGTAGAAGAAAAATTGTTCACGATCGCGAACAAATGTTTGAAAGTCTACTTATCACTCTTAATGAAATTAACTGAAATAATGTCACGAAAGGTCTTTCTTATTCGGATGTCCGAGCTAGATATATTTGCTCACAGCTAAAATGTTAAGATATTTTGTTATAAATGTTAGACTCATTTAATTTAAAGCTGCTCGCGGTCAGATTGGGTGAAAAAATAGATTTACAGATTTAGAATGAGACATAAAATTGATAAATTCCTGAAGAGTATTACTGTTCTTTTTTAATTATTCGCTACCAAATTATATTAATAGTGTTGCAAATACTTTTCAGATAACCATATAGTGTAGCGGTACTCAAACTAAACTCATTTGCTGAAATGGTACAATGTATGCTGTTTTTCACTAGACACTGTGTTGTTGATTCTAGCATTTCTTTTTACATTTTATGTTTTAATATATCAGTTTAAACTATTCACCACGACGAGCAGCTTCAATATAATGATGCCATCATACATTTCATAAGGAATCCAATCCAATCCAAATATCGATCATAAATTAGTCATTTGTTATATGGTTTGTTTATAATATATCTGATATTTCTACGATGTGTTAGTAACTGTTCGTGAGATTTGTTTATCATTTTATTCATTTGCATGCAATTTGAATGATAAATAAATGATCAGCAAAGTTACTTTCATTTATCTTTTATTGATATTTAAGTATAATGTAATGCCATTCATTGTGTATGGTTTAGTAAGTTAGACGCACGAAATTAAGTTATTCCTGTTCACTATAAAAAACAAGTCCGAATATACAACTACATCTAACTATCAATATTTCAAGTCCTTCGAGTCTAGCAAGAGTATCACAATTTTGAAGATCTAACAACGTACAAATACCGGCCAGATTCGGTCGTTGAAAGCTATAGTATCGATTGAAAGAACATGCATTTAGGAAAATATTGAATGAAAATGGCTTTTACATTCATGGGATAAATGTAAATTTTTATAACCCGGACTACATTCGACTGCGACACCTACATGATAGTATATGTATTTTTGCTGTTCATTTGGCAGGAAAGAATCCACTAGGTTTGTATTTTATGTCATATTTTGTTAATTTAAAAGCAGTAATTTAAAATTGTTTAAATTTACAATCGTTACAAATAACAGAATAAGCTTGTTATGGATTTTGCTTTTTTTTCAACTTAGCAAATAATTATTCGTGCAAATGATTATTCGTGGTTAGTTCGCGAGTGAAATCTTAGGCTTAACGAATATGGAGGAAATGACTTGTGAGTAGCATTTCCGCATTGTATTGCTAATTGTAGGAGCAATATATTTATGAATATGAAGAAGAGGGAGTTGAACCAGATTTTGTAGCTCTTTTGCTCTAGGTTTTGTTGTCATGTTTTTCCCCTCGCACACCTGAGTTAACACAAAACAACTGTTTCACATGATAATAAAGACGATACTTGTGCTCTGGAGCAGAAACTATGTCAGCCATTTTAGAAGAGGACCATCCGAGCAACAATCCTGTGAAGTTTTAGTCGTTAAGGAGTGCACCTTCCTTTGAGCAATTATGGTAAAAGATTATCCAAGCAACAATCCTTTGTAGTTTAGTGGAAATTGGCTCAATGGTTAAGGAAGAGATGCCGTTCATTTGTTTTCAGTTTTTAAACCACTGAGGCCGTATTGTGCAGAGGAGCAAACTATTTGGGAAAATTTGGTTGAAGACCATGCAAGGATAATTTCTGTGAAGTTTGGTTGACATTTGCCCAGTAGTTACGAGGAAAATACTGTTGTTGTTTTTTATTTTAACTCAGGTGACCATTTTGTTCAGCAGAGGTGGTGGTAAAGCACTTTTGATACAGTATAATCCAAGCAACTATCCTGTGAGGTTTGGTTGCAATTGGCTCGGTGATAAAGAAGGAGATATCAAGGCGATGGACGACGGACATCAAGCTGTCACAATGAGCACTCAGATGAGCTTTACATTAACAGCATGGCAGGAATATTGTGCTTAAAGTGTGTTGATATTTGCACGTTGTTACTTTAACCGATACAGTGGATACTGTAGCGCGTATTCTAGTATCCCGGGATCTGTTTATTTTACAGGTTATTGCAAGTAAAAGTAAGTAGTAAACTTGGATCGATGGCTTACTGCAATAAAACTCTCTACAGTGTAATTCTTTATAACATTCTGCATTAGAAACATTGCGATTCTGCGGTAAAAACCAAACGAAGTAGACTATGGTTACTCGTAAATTTAACGTAATAATTGAATCACTGTTTGTGATGTTGGTGATTCAACATGTGTATCCAACAGTGATACAGAAGAAACCACTTCAAACTAAAAATGGAATACTTAACGGATTTACAAAATCGGTCATGTTTGACGGTCATTCAAAATACGTCACAAAATTTCTTGGAATTCCATACGCAAAGCCTCCAGTCAATGAAAGGCGGTTTTCTCGTCCGGAGCCGTATGGTGTTTTTGATGAGGAGTATGATGCAACATTTCACAGACCTCATTGCGTTCAAATGGCAAATATTTCGTATAAATATATCAAACATTTCGCACAAAGCGAGGATTGCTTGTACCTCAATATCTATATCCCGGGTAATTATAGTGTTGAAGTGACGGGCAAATTGCCTGTGATGATATATATACATGGTGGGAGCTTTAGGACTGGCGGAGCGGATGTTTACGATGCGGATATTCTAAGCTCATTTAATGACGTAATTGTTGTGACGATAAATTACCGCTTGTTTATTTTCGGATTTCTAAGTAGTGGAGACAGCTTTTCGGGAAATTATGGTCTATGGGACATGAAACTGGCAATACAATGGGTACATGATAACATTAATGATTTTGGTGGGGATCCTGCACAAGTTACTTTATTTGGAAACTCTGCTGGAGGTGCGGCTGTTCTGTACCAGGCTATCAATCCACAAAATAGAGGCCTGTTTCAAAGAATTATTGCTCAGAGCGGAAGTTGCTTTGCTTTTTGGGCGTTTCAGTCAAATCCAGCAGAAAACTTTAACCAATACGTGTCAGAAGTAGGCTGCAATGAAAACGAGTACTCTGATGTCATGAAATGTCTACGAAGTAAGAACGTATCAGATTTGATACCACAAAACGGCTTTCCTTATCTCTTCAGTTTTGTTCCTTCTGTTGACAATGATTATTTACCCGAGAGCCCTGTATCCCTCTCTAAAAGAATGTCAGATAATGGCAAGAGAGCTATGGAGTTCTTTTTCGAGTTAGATTTAATTATTGGTGTGCTGAACTACGACGGCGCGTATAATTGGCTACACTTAAGTGGCGAAAATGAAGCATATTCATTAAAAACATATCTAAATTGGAACATTGATTTCCTATTGAGGAAACTGGTTAACAACACGAACGATGTACTTGTGCAAACAGTTAAACATCAGTACACGGACTGGGAAAATCCTTTTGACCCTTCAGTCGTTAGAGAAAGTCTGTTAAATTTAGAGTCTGACGTTACGTTTTTTGTTCCGTCTATTCAAGCAGCTAAAGCGCACACTGAAGCCCCATGGATCGGGAGTTTACAGAAAAGTAATACTTTTTTTTATGTGTTTGCACAGAAACCCGACTTTGCCCCAACACCTTCATGGCTAAAGGGGGCGACGCATGCTATGGATTTACATTATGTGTTTGGATTATCGAAAGGTCTAGAGATAACATATATAGAAGATTATCATGTTACTGCCCCAGTTACAGTATCTGAACGAGATGTTAGGTTGTCAAGACAAATGATGAGAATCTGGACTAATTTTGCGAAGACCGGGTAAGTTTCTAGTACAAGTAGATTAACCATCAAAACTTTATTTTTCTCATTAGCTATACGAAGTGTTCACGATATTTGACATTCGACATTCGAGCTAATTATTTTAACGTTTGACATTCGTTTCGGCATTCAAAATAAGTCGCGAATTTCTACATTCGTTGCGATATTAATGAATGTCCGCATTTCGACGTTCGACACCCGTTTCAATATTCTCGAATATCGCGCACTTCGATGTTTGACATCAATTTCGATATTCAAGAGTATTGAACGGACCATTTCAGATGTTTGAGATTCGCGAATATCGCACATTCCGACGTCTGAAATCCGCTTTAACTTTCTTGAACGTCATATAGACCAATTCGGCAGCTAGGTTGTTTGAAGTCTTTTGTACTTTACTTTGTATTTCGACATTCCCTCTCTCCGCACGTGTATATGTCCGTAATCATATAACTTAAAGCTTTTTAAACTGAACGTTAAACTTTCAAGCAAAAAAATCTGTTATTTCTTATGTTACGATATTATTACATGTAAATCCAAGAATTAAATAGCAATTGTAACAATTCCGAAGAAAATTCGGTATAATTGTATTTAACTAAATGTTAGTTTTGAAAAGGGTATCAATTTTCGCTAAATCAGGGTTTGCTACCATTCATGCGCACACTGCAAGGACGAATCTGGAACCCAATCTTAGGTAAAATAGCTTACATTGTACACAATGTATATGTCATTGATACACACCAACCATGTGTCAGACTCCATAACATCATGTAGAACGGCATATATTTATTAAAAACTGATGCATTTACAAATGTATATCAGTTTAAATTTTAATATTTCCCTTAAGGTTTACTTCAATGCCTAAATGCACTCCGATTTGACCGCGGACATTATTTTCCGAATTGTTAACCATTTTTTCACCAGCCCCAATAAATCTCACACATTTCAAACGCTGAATCCAACTATAACAAACATTCACACGCTGCGTCAGCTGAATGATAGACAACAGACGCTCGTATGAATGTATTTGTTGACTATTTCTATTAAACTACAAGTTCTATTAAGATCCACCAAGACATGGTACATGCCGCTATACTGTAAAAATATTCGGCATATCTTATAGTTATCCGATACGCATTAAACGTCACAACAAATAATTACAAAGCACAGGTACATTTGTAAATCATATCTTCCGCATATTAATCAGTATTAACTGCGTACACATGACTCTGCTTATAAAACATGCCAAAGACAAACTAGAGAAGAACTGATGTGAGGAGATGCGCCAAAAAGAATTTACTTTTTGTTTTATTTTTTGGTGTCAGGTAATGAATTGGAATAAGGCATTAAGATTACCCATATCTACGCCGAATTGTTTTTTTATGAAAGTAAGAAATCTTGTTTCCGCTTTCAAGCAAAGTTACAGTCTTGACACGAAAAAGTGGACAGACGGACACACTGATGGACGGTGCATTTTTAATATACACACATTTGGGTGCATAAAATAGAAACATATTTTTAACATTAATCATACTAGGAATAAGTAAAGGTGTTGTGTATATTAACAATGTATATAAATATAATATAATTATAGCAAATGTGCAGGTATAGGCATGGTGGGTGACATGCCGAGGTCTCATCCACAAATACAAGCTAATATAATTGCTCTTATGGACGGACCTTTATAACATTTGCTTCGAATCAAATCAAATCAAATCAGCATATAGTATATGATTATACATCAAGCATATACTATTAGGCAGACACATGCACAAATACGGCAATCTGTCTTCAAACAACAGCAGCATGAGTTTCTGTAGTCGAGTTTCATCGACACAATTTAGCCCTCCCTTTCCTTGAAATAAATCAGCTTTTACTCGACATACGTAACTGTCACAATGTTTCTGCAATAATAGTTAGGTGTATAAATCTTAGGTTAAGGAAACACCATCTAAAACTTATTTCTGGTGCACGATTTCAGAAAACAATTTGCTACGCGTTAGTATTAACAGCATTGTTTCTTTGAGAAGATGCTGAACTCCTTATTTACGTTATCAATATATTCGTTAGAATTGGTGTTTTGTCTAGAAAAGTGTATAAGCTGAACATCTATTAAACCCAACCGGTTGGGCGGCCATAACCATTCTTCTATGGAGTCCTAGATTCTTTAACCTAAAGCAAATTACAAATTTCCAAGGATCATCCCACTCTCGTAGCAGAATGGAGTGTATTTACCTGCCAATGGTATACTTTTTCTTCGCGGTTCTGCGTATGCAATACAATTGAGAAATCAAGGCTACATGTAGGGAGATTGATTTCGTGTGCAACATCTTTCTGGATTACACCTTGTTTCATATCATTTCGCAATCCACCAAATTGGATGGCTTTAAAATGAAGTACGACAGTCACTATACTTTTCGATAGTCAGCTCCACGAAAAGCTAAGTGGTATATTAAGCATGGGTAATGAATTTTTGTGTACCTAATGGCATAATGTTATGCTAAGTTTGGTACATTGTGGGTACATTGTGCCACATAGACCACCAAGTACGGGAGCTGGCAACTATTACAGTTTCTGTATATGTACCAAGAGCGACCTTGACATACAAGTATTGCGTGGGTCATAAATGTATTGTCTGGCTGTGGTAAACATGTGTGTATAAGTATTTTAGAATAACAAAGTTATGCTCCGTCTAAAACATATTGCTATAAAACGCCATGTAAAACATTATGAGCTCGACACGGACGTAGCATTCCGTGCGTTGTGCATGGCATACTTTTGTCTGAAAGAAAGCAACTGTTGAAAGTAATTGGAAAACTCGAAAATGCATGTAGACATGGAACATTCCTTTTTACCGGTACTTGATCGGTACAGGGCTAACGGAGAAATAATGCTTAAGGCAGATGGTTTACATAGCTGCATGTATATCAAAGCGGACGGGACGTAGACTTAATACATACACATATTTATCAATTAACAACATCTCACTGAGGATAGCGTTTTCAATGTTAATTCGTTGTTTATTCTTATTTTTCAGAAACCCAAACGCGATGAGTTCCCATTCTGGCAACGATGTTCCAACATGGCCGCAGTACACACGTGATACTCAGATGTATTTGGAACTATCATACAACATGACTTCGGACTCAGTTAAACATCATTTTGTATCTTCTAGAGTAGAATTCTGGGAAAATATAGTTCCCTTACTTATAAATTGCAGCACTCATTCTGGTTCAAACATGTTATCCTTGTCTTTAGTAATATGGTATACGGAAATGTTAGTAGTTTCTGTTTGTCTATTAAGCTGGACTTACTAAAGTAATTTATACCATTTGGCAGCATTTTACATCATTAATTCTTTGAAGGGGTATATCCTATACACACTCTCTGCAAAACGAATTCAGTTACAATATACTGATTTGCTCAGTAAGATATTACTAAAATAAACTATTTGAATGCGGTTGATTTCATTGATAAGCCAATAATTTGTTGTAAATATCGTATCAGGAGCACTAGAGATATTCATTGCAATATTTTCTGATCTAATCACAGACACAGTATACTGTATTCTTCACAGTGTAACAGGAGGTCCCTGTCTATTGGTTTTAAACGTTACTGGCATGAAGACGAATACCTTTGCAAACAAACGACTCGTTATGATGGTTAACTGAATTGAACTTCTTCCAACGGAACCTATAACTGCTCTAATAGTTCGTATTTTTAGTCCTCTTAAAAATGTGCGTTTGGCGAAAAGTGTCTTGCAAAATAAATGTATGTCGGTTTATTGGACGTTTTGGGGACAGGAGTGCAACTTACAACCAGCTTAACATGTATCTCTTTTAAAAACATACGCATTTAAAGTAGTTCAGTATATAAGACAGCAATAGTGACTCATATGTTATAAATATGGCTACTTTGCAAAATTGCAGTCTCGCGGTAATATGTAGTGCATGAACCGCCTTTGTTGTGGTCTGGTATCTAAGTTTTTTTTAGAAATGTGTTGAAACAAGTAATATCTTTAAAAAAAAAAGATGGTCGACGTAGGTGACGTAATAAACACATTTTGTGTTTCAGAAGGCTCCCGGGCAGTACACTGCTTATTCCGGTACCGAAACGCTAGCCAATAATCAATGACACTAGATGTCCGGCCCCGGACAACACATCGTTGAATACAAAGTAGGTGACGTAATAAACACATTTTGTGTTTCAGAAGGCTCCCGGGCAGTACACTGCTTATTCCGGTACCGAAACGCTAGCCAATAATTTGCAGATTCTGATTGGTCACATTATAACGAAGTTGGTTAGCAACGCGTCCATACCAACGGAAGTTGAAATCAAAAGTATACGACTACATCGAAAAACATGAGATTAAACAAAACCTGTTTTATATGTACTGATTTCTTATCTTATATGTCTATGTAATATTCTAACATGACTCACGATTTTGTCTCTATATACAAAGAGTACTATTAGTTTCTTCCATGAGCATGCGGTTCAGATCGAAATATCCGTCACCGAGGGTAACTGTTTTGGCGGGAACGAGGCTCTGCCGAGTTCCCGCGAAACAGTTTCCCGAGGTGACGGATATTTCCATCTGAACCAAATATCTCATGGTAGAAACTTTTTCTTGCATACCATCTTGCACTTAAAAATAGATTTTTTAATGAAAACTTATCGAAATGATGCATTTTAGTATAAAAACAAACGTTTTTCAGATGCTGTGTTCGGGAAAGTGACGTCAGATTGTTTATAACGTTACGTCATAAGTAAATCACGAAAGTCATATTACATGGGGGGATGTAATATGGGATTTTCCAGCACTGGTGAAAACTGCGGATACCCCGATCCGGTATGCAAGAAAACAATTTATGTTATATTAAACCATAAACAACGCGGGAACCGATATGCTGTAAACAAGACGTCATATAGCGCCGCATGACGTTAAATGCAGAAAATAAAGCTTTGCATTTATTCACCTTTTGTAATATCTGGTCATGTTAGAATCGAAATAACATCCTTTTCAGCGTTGTTATCGTCTAATAAACAATAATTTGTCGTACTGATGCGCAGTTATAAACCACTCAGGCCTTCGGCCTTCGTGGCTAATTACTGCGTATCAGTACTCCAAATCGTTGTTTATTAAACGACTAACACCGCTGGAACAGATGTTATTTCATAAACAAAAAACTTACAACTGAATCAAAGCGTATGTAATTCTGTCATTATATTTAACGTACAGTACAATGAAGAGATCTGCGGGGTCAGTAAATGTCGAGTTCTTATAACAGGCCGGTGGTTTTTATCATAATGCACGCAGGGTCAGACTATAAGTAAACAATGCCTGGAATAACCAAGTGTTTTGTCTCAAATCTACAAGTACTATTACTATTTTAGACATCACTTTAAAAAACGTAAAAGGTAGTGGTCAGCTGGATAACTTGCCAGTAGTGGACATTGTGCCCGAAGTCTGCAAAATCATTTATATTCTATCCTTAAAGGTTGATAATATACATGTCGGAACCATAAGTAAATATGTAGTTACATGTACTGTGTACTTCAAAAGACAAAAAAAAAACAAATCACAGAAGTCCGGAATAAATAAGGTCTAGACAAATGAAAAGTTATATTTTATTCTATTCCTATCACCATAATTACAAATTAAGAACTTCTAACAAATTTAACGAAATGATAGCATGTACACTATAACAATATATATAATTCACATTTATTATATTTAGATAACATATATTGCGGTTGATTTTTGCCAAGTAATCTTTCCGTGTCTTTGTCCAGAACTTACTAGGCCACAAATGTCTCACAGCTGTCGAACGTGTAAGGCGAAACAACAAATTTCATTTATTTCAACAAGCACACCACATTACGTAATAGGCTAAAACACAAATACGAAAAGGCAGACTGAACGCTACTTTGTTAGGTTTTCCGGGCAATAACACATAAGGACGAAGAACTTATAATCTGAAAATGCAGCAAATCACCATATTAGCTGTGGATCGACTGTTTGTGTCTCTGTGTGTTCGTGTTAGGGGACACATTACAAGAATTGACATAAATCAACAACTATACATACATGTAAATATTCATGTTTGTACAGACTTATGTAATAGCAAACTTGAAATAAGACGCATAAAACAAATGATTAGTAAAGAATAGCACAGGAACCATCAACGGACATCTAACTATTCATATCAAATACGTGTCACAATGTTTTCGTTGACCAGGATGTGTGTAAATTAACATGCTACGAACACATAACTTTTAAAGCTGCTCTTTCACAGTTTCCCTTAAAAATAATTTCTCTAACATGGTAAACTAAAATATAAAATATAAACGTAATGACTAGAATTAACAACATATTTAGAATAAAAAATATATGTAGCAATTTACAAAAATCCATTGAAAATGTTGGTGGGTTTGGTTTCAAGGCATCGCTACGCCATATGGTTGTACATTTTGTATTGGGATTTTTCAAAACCGTTTATAACGCTTTATAATTTCAAATATTAAATATATACTTTACTGGAATTTATACTGGAACCTTTTATTTTGTTATTCATTCTAAAATATGTTATTTTCAGAGAGTTTAGAGAACTTTAGTTTTTCACCAAAATCTAAGAGCGAACAGCTTTAAGTACGTAAAACATTGTAAAGAACTATTGTGAATGGAATATCTTTAACAGTCTGTAGAGAGAATAGAAAACACTCATTTCAGTAGTGCAACAAACATGTAATACAGAGAAATACTGAAATTTTAATAACACAAATTAAACAATACTTTCACTACACTCGAATCCTTTAATGTACGTAATGTATGTACGTAAAAATCTAATAATAATTAATATAGTATAAGAATACAAATCCTCCCAAGTTTGAAAATCTATGCTTTGACATTATGTGAGAAAATGAGCGTGAAAAAACTTTAACAACTCTCATGGATACAACAGTAAAAGACTACAATGGTTTATCATCAGAAAACAATGCTCTTTTTTCTCTTTTGTGTACATGTATATAAATGTTAACATCATGTTTGCTTTAATTCACAGAAGAAGAATATAACAAGTACATGTTGACATCTAAAAATTAAATAACTATACAACAATCCATAGGCTTTATTCACGTCTGTTTTTATTCTATCCATGCAATACAACCACAAACATTCCAACGGAACATGAACAGTTTTACAAATTTAAGATTGTGTTTGAAAATTTCTTCCATGTTCGAAAATTGTACATATGTTTTTTCGATAATTTAGTATTTTATGAGCATTTTTTAAAATAAACTTCATAAAAATATTGTTAAAGCATTAGTAATTTATTAGTTGTAACGATTTGTAACATCGATAATATATAAATATCCCTACATTCCCAACTCGCACCCTAAAATCATTTAGACGTTGTATTGATGGAAAAATAACTTACAATAATAGCTCTGCTACACTAAAATGAAACGTAAACATCTTAACATCTTATTTCAGGAATGTCTATGTATACCCAACTCGATGACTATTATGCAGACAAATGTTATTACATAATTATACATATTTAACATACTTTATATCTAAGATGTACATGCCCTAAAATCATGCAATAACAGAAACATGTAACGACAGAAAGATACATGTAGAAACTGTTACATAATCTACAACACAATTAACAAATTTTTTACACACATCTTTTGTTTATTTCGGAATTATTTTATACATGTTTATTTATTGGTTAACTTATTTATAGTGAATTGTCTTCACTATCCTGAAACAATGGAATGTTTCTTAAAGCGTAATTTTATTTTTCAGAATGAACAACAACAAACTGGTTGCTCTTAGAACTGTAATTTGGTTTCAAAATAAGCAACAATAATTTAGCGTGTAATGGACACGGTGCTTTTCTAATATGAGAATAAAACGCAATTTAATTGCCTAGAGCACAGCCACTTGCCTACAAAGTATAAAAATTGTTAAAAAAATAAAAATAAACAAGAGGGCCAAGATGGCCCTTTATCGCTCACCTGGCTAACTCAAACTAGATTTCATCAAGGCAATCATACTGACCAAGTTTCATAAAGATCAAATGAAAAATGCTACCTTTATTGCACACACAAGCTTTCTCTATAATTTGACCCCATGACCTACTTTTTGACCTCAGATGACCCATATTCGAACTCGACCTACATTTCATCAAGGCAATCATTCTTGCCAAGTTTCATGTAGTTCTAGTGAAAAAAAATCAGACAACATTGCATACCCAAGGTTTTTCTATGATTTGACCCCGTGACCCAAATTCACACTCAACCTTGATTTCATCAAGGTGTCATACCGACCAAGTTTCATGAAAATACAATGGAAAATGCGCCCTCTTTTGCATACACAAGGTTTTTCTATGATTTGACCCTGTGACCTAGTTTTTTACCCCAGATGACCCATATTCAAACTCGATTTAGCTGTTATCAAAGTTGTCATACTGACCAAGCTCCATGAAGATCCAATGAAAAATGCGCCCTCTATTGCATAAACAAAGGCTTTTTTCTATGATTCGATCCCCTGACCTAGTTGTTGACCCAAGATGACAGACATTCAAATTTGGCCTAGATGTTATCAAGGCAGTCATATCGACCAAGTTTCATAGTGGTATAGTGAAAAATGCAGCCCCTATTGCATACACAAGATCAAGTATGGACGGACAGACGTCAGACAGACGATGGACGCCAGGCGATCACAATAGCTGTCCCATGAGCACTTCGTCCTCTGGTGAGCTGAAAAGGAACCCAGTCCGTCATATTCTAGCTGTTGGTCTTTTCTTCTTTTTTCCGATAGTTCTTCCTTTACTATAATTAAATAACTGTAATAATCTAACTTAACGTGTAATATTATTCCAAACGTTTTTCAAATTCATAATTATGTACATGTATTCAGTTAGAGACACACTTTAACATTCATTGATCTGTAGTTACTAAATCAACATCTGTAGGTTCGAAAACTTAATTTGAAACAGTATTATTCTTAATCGAGCTATTGCTGAAAATAACTAATATAAAACTCTAACATAATTATAATAAAATGTTTATCAATTGTATTTTAACCATTGATTCATTGTTTTTAATCTGACAGGAAACTGTATTTTAAATGCATACAGTATTCTTTCATTTAAAAAATTCAGCTCAATCTAGGTAGTTGACACTAAAGCAATAATAGTTTACAAAAAAATACTGTTACATTAAAATAAAAAATAAAAATTCTTGTTTCACTCTAAAATCAAGGGCAGTGTTGAAGTGCTGTTGTTACGTATTGCTCAACTGACTGTGTCAATGACACACATTGTCCGTGAAACGTGGGTAAAGCGGTTACATTCCAGTGGTTTAAATATGACATATCACAAGAACACTCAACAGGCGAACCGCTCGTGTAGAAGTTCCGGAGTATTGGCAGAGAGAGCACAGCGGCAGGGACAGTTGTTAGTTTTGTGTTTTGAAGATAAAGTGTTTGCAGTTTCTGATTTCCTTCAAATGCATTGATAGATATATAGCGTACAGGATTACCGTCTAAATCGAGATATTTCAGGTTTTTCAGAGCATTGAGATCAAAATATTCAACGCTAATTATTTCATTACTCCACAGGACGATCCTTGTCAACAATTTTAGTTTACATAAAGCTGATGGTATTCGTTTAAACTGATTTGAATTAAGGCTAATACTTGTCAGTGAATTATGAAATGGGATCTTCTCTGATTCAATCAATTCTAAACTATTACATTGAAGAGTTAAAGATGTAAGAGATGGAAATAAATGAAAAGCATCAGGGAAAGTTCGTAAATTATTACTGTCTAATGTTAGGCTCTTTAATGCGTTATGACGTCCTTGACAATGATCAAATATAGAAGACCTGTTCTCTTTCAAGTGAGGAACATGACTAAATGACAAATATTGTAATTTTGGCAAGTTACATACGACTAATGGAACTTTTTCAAGTTGTTTACAATATTCCAGTGACAAACTGATAAGAGAATTTTCAAAACCATGAAAAAAGTCGGTCTCCAGACGGGTAAATGGTAAGTTCTGAATAGTCAATATTTTCAGAAAGCTAAGGTGTCGTAACTCTCTCGGCCATTCTGAGAAGGAACCTAGATCAATAAGTAACGTTTTAAGTGAAGACCCTACTGACGACATTACAGAGTTGTTTAAATGTCGAATAGAGTTGCCGCTGATATCAAGATAAACAAGTCCACTTATTTTCGCAATTGCTAATGGCATAGCCGTTAAATTATTGTTTTGTAAATGCAGGTGAATATTTGTTGTATTATCAAGACCTGTAAATGCATCATTATTAACCTGGTTAATTTAGTTATTATTCAACCGAATATAGAGAGAAGAAGCATTAATACTACTAAGATTTTTGAATGCATATGCAGGAAGAGTGTTCAATTTGTTGTATTGCAAGTTCACATACAATGTATTAACGTGATGGTTTGAAGGTGTAAACCTCGGTATTTCTGTAAGACTCTTGCTGTCGCAGTTGATATAAGCAGACGACGTAGAACTTCCGCTGCATGTACACGGTGATGGAGCTAGGCAGTTGTCGTTCAACAGAAACGCCGTGCCCACTCTTAATGCACAAAGACCGAAGACAACAATCTGATAAATATACAGATATAAAATACCAGTTGTTTTAATTAAGTTTACTTTCCTGTCGTGCTTACTTGAGAGCAATTTTCAGTAAAAGAGTGAAAGGAGGGTACGAGTATTTTATTTTTCCTGCAAAAATTTACAGGTTTTCCAAGTCCCACATTAGTCGCAAAAATATTAATTTCTTGTTCTAAATTTGGCAATGGTACAAGCGATAACAATTTAAAATGATTGGTGTCAAAATGTTTGCGATCACCATACAGTTTTGTTCTTCCGAAAAGCGTGTATTATTACTCCGTAACCGAAATGCTAAAGTACACGCTAGGTTTGTTATTCACAGATCAAAGAATGTTTACTTACAAGCATTGTCGATTTCGTAAAAGACAGTCACTCTGTTCTGCAAATCAAAGTGTTGAGTCTAAAAGAAATAAAAACAGATATATCAAATCAAAACTACAAGTTACATTTGTAAACCTATAGTTATGATTAGTTTAAATCCTATAATGCTTTTAATTGACTCGTAAATAAAATGACTGAATGTGTTCTCTCTTTTGTGGTGTATGACATAGTATTTATGTCGGTTCTTCCCGCGAAATTGTTGCCGCAAAGCTTCTTTTTTGCAATATATTTCCAATCAATATCGCGTTACATAAAACGGTCACTCCTCTGGGTAGACATCTTACTTTGTAATATAAATGTAACTGCAACAGTCAATTTGATTATGTGACTAGAATATTAGAAATGTATAGACAGGCAAAGTGTCCACATGATGGATGGAATAACTTGTGGCATACAGTAATCATATTAAAAGAGATCCAAACATATTGTGATTATACAGTTTGTATAATCACAATCGGTGACGCAACATACGTTTTTATACAGCTGCACGTTCATATGACATTTAAGGGAGAACACTTCATCTTTAACTTTTAGATCGATCAAGATGTACCTACTTTTCAACAAATGATGTCCATAATGTATCAGAGATGCCAAATGAAAGTTTCAACAATTTTAGGTTGCACAAGAAACTGTTGCTTTCTCATAATTTAAGAGCGGCAAAATCAAACAGTTGTTATAATTGTTGAATTTCACCGAAGAAGTAATCCTGTTCTTTTCTCAACAGATTGCTTTATCTTACTTAAAGGTCTCGGAGTCAGTTCGTAGAATTCGATTTGTAATATTTAGATAAATTGGATCAGCTTATTCTTACTTAGTGTTTGGTAATTTGCGAATAACTCTTAGTTTGAAATATATGTACGTGAAATGAATAAAGAAACAACATTAATATTTTGACAAAAAATAAAATTATGTAATTAAATTTCTTTTCAGTATTTATATTTTGCACATAAGAAAGAAAATCCACTAAATAAATTTTCTAACTGATAACTTATGTAATTGACTAAAATAGATTAAGTATACAATCCAATTCAATATGTTTTTAATCAAAACATGGTTCATGCTTACATGTAGAGTATATGTTGTTGGCTGATATTGGCTGACATTTCTTAGTGCAAGTTATAATTGAGGCTAAAAAGAAAAATGAATTATTCTTACCTTTTCTAAACGTGTCAACAGTTTAAATAATAAATAATCTACCTTGTGCTACGTTATCGTCCCAGCAACTGAAATGATACCATATGTTTGTCCCATTTACAGCTAATTACCTATATGGAAAGGGATGGGACGTTCGAAAGATAGTGGCATTACAAACATTACATCTATTATCAACAAGAGCTGTTTGTAAAACACGTATGTCCCCCTTGATGCAAAAGTTGTACTATAAAAGGAACAGTTTTTAAAGTAAAAGTCAATGAGAAATTCATGAAAACTCATTCTGGTTCAAACATATTATCCTTGTCTTTAGTTATATGGTACACGGAAGTATTGTTAGTTTCTGTTTATCTATTAAGCTGGATTTACCAAAGTAATTTATACCATTTGGAAGCATTTTACATCAGTTAGTTCTTTGAAGGGGTATATCCTATACACACTGTCCGAAAAACGCATTCAGTTACAATATACTGATTTGCGCAGTAAGATATTACTAAAATAGACTAATAGACTGCGGTTGATTTCATTGATAAGCCAATAATTTGTCGTTAATATCGGTTTACGTGCACTAGAGATATTCATTGCAATATGTTCTGATCTAATCACAGACACAGTGTTTTCTTGTAGTGTAGTAGTCGGAACGTAACAGTTGTCAAAATTTGCGTATATCGTGCGTATAACGTGCGTGCAACGTGCGTATAACGTGCGTGCACTCATCGTGTATTTTGTCAATCGTATACCGTGTATCATATCGTATCATTCATCGTGCAACGTGCACCATATACTATACACGATACACGATATACGATTCTCGATGCACGATAATCCATACGGTATACGTACGATTCGATGGTGTATTTCGTAGTTAATCGTTTTACTTAGCGTGCACATCTCCCCCAAAAAGTGCTGATTTCAGTTTATATTATTTGGTGTAGTTGCGAGCGAGAAAGACTTCCGGGACAGATCGAAGACATTTTCACCTCATATCCGAAATTTAGGTCTATTTTTGCAACGGAAATGACATCTTTTTTATCTAAACTGCTGTTGTCAATGCATTCCTTAAAGTGCAGCAGACAAGGTACGCCTGTATCGAAGCAACATATCGTGGGTATGATGTTAACAAGTGTTTTATTGGCTATATGCAAATAATACGCCGAATCAACTACACTTTTACGAAAATATTTAAAGTCCGAAGCAATCCAAAACGTCCCCAAAACAAAACGTCCCCAGACCAAAACGTCCCCCCATATGACCAAAATGTCCCCTATACTGCCTGATTGGAATAATATATCCGTTAGCTGACATAAAGAGAAAGGTAATTAGGTATTGTCTTTGACTGAATAATTAGTTTGAGTCTCATCAAATGCCTCATTGCCATTCAAAACAGGGTCTGAATATTGTCCAAAATTAATTAAGGCCTCCAGCTGGCCCTTTGTGCGTTGTCCTCTACTCCTGCCTACCTGTTTGAACTTGAGGCTGGGGTTCGCCCCTTAGACTGGGGCGCCAGGAATAGATTCTCAAATATTGAGCGAAAGTCAAGGTTTTGGTCAGTGAGATCATAAAGCACGGCTATTTTGTAAAATCCTCCTACAAGTGCCCGAAGAAAACAAAATGATCAAATCTGACATACCGCATCTCGCAAAGTTAGAAACTCAAATGATAGATCAGATATTTTTATTCTGGACATCTACATATATACACAGATGGGTCTAAAAATCCAGGCTCTGGTATATTAGCTTCAGCTGTTGTAATCCATCTAAACATGTATGTTGCCATCATAGGAAGATTGACAAATTATTGTTCCATTTATCAGGAATACTCTATAACCTGTTCCTGCATTTATACCAGAAATGATAACAATAGACACTGTATTGTGCTGTCTTTTACATCATCAACCTAAAAAACTTGCTGTATTGTATATATTTTCAGATTCACTATGATCTCTGTTCTCAATGAAATAAAAAAACAGTCATTCTAGACCAGAGTTATTGAATACATTATTATTATTCATAAATTTTATCAATGCCTAAAAACAGGCTTACCAGTTACCATGTTATAGTGCCCAGCTCATGTAGGTTTATGATAATATCTGGTAATGAGAGCAGATGATGCAGACAAAAGGGGCCTGGTTTAGGGGCCATGATCCAGGACATACCATACTCACCCACAGAAATATATGCCGGGATTCGAACCACTATCCTGGATGGATGGTGTAGAGAATTGAAACTTAAAACAAACACATTTCGCCGCAAAACAGTGCGACCTGGTCGTCCTATGGGATACTTGACAAATTACAAAATGGACAAATCAATCACACGTCTTAGGCTGGGCGCAAACTTACTACCAACCAGCTCGGGTTGGTACATACTTTGGGTTGACCAGGTTTGCATCTAGTGCATTGTAAAATGTAACACCCCTCACTGGCTATTTGACTGCATAGCTTTCACCACACAGAGACTAAAATTCAAGCCAGAAATGGATAAGCTTGGACTTGCATGGTTTCACTATTAATAATTATTCTCAGTCTAAGAAAAGCCCTCAGTTAATGTGTATAAAGGTTGTTGGAGAATAACATAGTAGACTGTCAAATGACTGATAAAATTAGTTATCTAATTTACTCCAGTTGCTATCAGACCCCATCCTGTAGGTCACTAGTCAAAATCCTAAAAAATTTTTGTATAAATGCAATTTTTTATATTCAGTAAGTACTTAGTATTTTAATTGTAGTAGTAAACATGCTGTTTCACTGGTTAGTGGGTGTTGATTTAAATTGGCAACCCAAAACATAAAAATTCAATCTTGTTATTATTTAGCAAATCATAGTCTGCACATAACAGAAATTAGCAGGGAGTGACGGGTGACATGTTGGTAGGGGTTGCCCAACCACTGTACCTGTTACATGCCTGTTTCAGTTATAAAATACTGTAACTGTAATTTATATCTTATATATAATTTAATACTGTATGGTAGTTTGCACTGTCTGTATGGCACCATATAATATTATAATAAAACAAAATTTCACTGGCTATTATCTGTAATATGTTGGGGACGGAGGGGGTAGGGGGGCGGGTTCAGGATAAATGTAAGCCGGTTTCTACTTACAAACCTACTTGTACTACCTCCAATTAAATGAAACATCAACCCTTTTATCATGATCAGTAAGTAGATCCTTGCAGGTTTGGACTGGCCACTGGCCATACAGATGCTACATCTGATCACCTGCATCTTTCTTACCAGTTTAACTATAACAGACTCTTACTCTCTTACTTCAGAAGGAGGCATATAGAAAAAATTGATTTTAATCAAGTTGTATACCTTGAAATAGGTTTTATTAGATTTGTAATATATATCAGTCTTGTGAGAACCCTCACACTTGATTAATAATTGTATTTTAGTATTACAAGTAGTTCTTTTACTGAAGATCCTAATTAAATTAAGTAGTAAGTTCTGCAAAGAGCTCATTATTTAAGTATACAATAGTATAATATCACTAAAAGAGTACCATAATCATGTTGTATAAAATGAATAAAACCTAATTAAATTAAGTAGTAAGTTCTGCAAAGAGCTCATTATTTAAGTATACAATAGTATAATATCACTAAAAGAGTACCATAATCATGTTGTATAAAATGAATAAAACATTTTAAAAAATAAGATTTCTTTTAAGGCTAAGATGGCAAAATTGTGCTTGTGTGGACTTCCCGTAAAGCCAGTGATACCGGCTAACACCTATTTTTTGTAGTTTATTTTTGAACACCTCTATATTAATTGTGTGTAGTTTGTAATCTTAATAGCTTAATAAAGAAAATAATATGAAAATCACATCGATTACTAAGTCACAATTTACTCTGGTCTCAGTAGACCGGCTGTATAGTTATGTAGTCATATAGTACTTCTGACACTGATCTCCTCTGGTTAGTTTCATAAATTGAAACCATTTTAGAAATCTTTCAAAGGGCCTTTTTTCCTGTAAGTGTGGCAGAGGTGGTGCTTGAACTCTGTCCGGTTTATTAAATTTGTTCCTCATCTCTGATAGTTTCCTTAAAATGCCTAGCTTACATCAATTTGAACAAATATAGATCTTTTAAGTTCTTTCTACATATCTAAATTCCAAAATAACTAAAACAAAACATGAGTACCATCATTGCTGAGCTCTATTCTGCAGTCTCATAGTTATTGAGGTTTGGTTACACCCCCTTTATAAATATAATGTTGCTTAGCTCTTTCATATTGTTGTCAGTCTTCCATCAAATTATTTGCTAATGCTACATGTGTATTCCAAGAACAATTTTTCCAAATGAGCTACTACATGTATAGTATAAAAGTAAAAGGTAAAGTGCTTTTTTATTATAGTGTTATCCCTATTTAAAGGGCCAGCCATTTCTGACTTATGAGAGACTTTTTGAGCACATGTACCTCCTGAATCCTGCCATTTAATGCCAGGCACCAGGCAGGTAGGCATACGGTAACCATTATTTAACTAGCTGGCGGCTCACCAACCAGCTATATCAGAACGGACCCCTGGTGGGCTTCGAACCTTCGACCTCCCACTCCAAAGGCGGATGCCTAAACCACTAGACCAAGGGAGACGGTATATGTACATGTGTTATCACCTCATAATATCATCAGACTTATGTACATAGGATATGCAAACAAAATCTAAATGCTATTATCTCATAGCCTTTATACTGATGAAACTACTTATGTAAAAATGCCATCAGATAAATTAGATATTGGAATGTACATCATTTTTCTGCCCAGTAATTAACCATCCATTGATGTTCATTGTATCTTCTTCATCATCAGTATATCAAATAAACATATAATTCCATATAAGATTATATGTTTCATGTACATACATGTATATGTTAACACCATATATGGCATTTTGAGACTGTATAATCTAGGCTGTGAGATGTGTCTTCTCCAGGGTTCTAATTGAATCTGCTATCCACCACTGGATGCAGAGTTGTGTCATGCAATTGGACCATTCCATTATTCTACAGAGGGTCCAAAATAATTTTGCAAATGATTTTTAATCTGTTTTTTGGTTCATTTCCTAGAAAGTTTTATAAATTTTATCCCAAAATGGGTGAGAAAATTTATAATACATAACAGTCTGTTTAATTTTACTTTAAATTTATTACTACCCCAATAAAGTATTATTCAAACCACCTCAACAGGGGTTCTGAATCTAAAAGAATGGTAGCAGTGACATAAAGTATATGAAACTGCGTGCCAAGAATTAAACTACATTGAAATAAAGATTAACTTTAATAACCCTCTTCACTCTAGAAAATATCACTGTTTCCTAGAGGTTCATTTTTTCTATGTGTTTTTATATACCCCACCTATAGAATAGGCCCACTAAAACACAATATAAAGTAACATGATATAAAACTTTACATAGAATTAATCACCATAGTCCACAGTACATAAATACTGCATTGCGCTTTAATTATCTTCTCTCCTCTAAGAATAATCTTAGATTTCTAGAGGGACATTTTTCACTTTCGGGCTACCGGAAAAACCTAAATATTGTTCAAAACTTTTTTCTATTAAAACATTGGTCAAAATTAGGGGCTGTATAATCATCACAACTATAAATACTACAAAATAACATTAAAAACCCCGTTCCAAATGCTTGATTTATTCGAAAACGCAATTTCAAGCTTTCAGTTTCTTCAATGTCAATTTACCCCACCCACTTGACACCCATCAACATATCAATTCAAAGTTCCAGTATAAAATTATTATACTTGAACACGGTCCTAAAAAGTGTCTTTAATGTAGAATTTATTTAACGAAAAGTGTAGATGGCAATTAACATTAATTACGCCCGTTTTCTCGCACATCGGGATCAATTTCCTGCCAAAGTCACTCCGACAGGTGTTCAAATTTGACACATACTGTGATATGAAAACTGTGGATCTTTGACACTTATCGATGTCATTTTTTATTGTTAAGGTATGACACTTCTAATTGATCTTATTCTTTCGGTCTGATTAAAAGGTTTAAGTCTAGATAAAATGTGAAATCTCAAAGTGATCGTATAACGTGTATAATCCGTTTATCGTGTAGCGTGTAGCGTGCGCTTCGTACATCGTGTATATCGTGTATCGTTCTGAATCGCTCATCGTGTATTTACCGAACGTGCAACGTGCGTCTAACGTGCGTGTATCGTGCGTACATCGTGCGTGTATCGTGCACTCCGTGTGACAACTGTTACGTTCCGACTAGCAGGAGGTCCCTGTCTATTGGCTTTAAACGTTAATAGCATGAAGACGAATACTTTTGCAAACAAAATCAGTGATACAAACGACTCGTTAATATGATGGTTAACTGAACTGAACTTCTTTCAACGGAACCAATAACTGCTCTAATAGTTCGTATTTCTCTATATGTTTTAGTCCTCTTGAAAATGAGCGTTTGGCGAAAAACGTCTTGCAAGATAAATGTATGACGGTTTATTGGATGTTTTGGGGATAGGAGCGCAACTTACAACCAGCCTAACATGTACCTCTTTTAAATACATGCGCATTAAAAGTAGTTCAATATGAAAGGCAGCAATAGTGCCTCATATGTTATAAATATGGCTATTTTCAGTTTCAGTCTCGTGGTAATGTGTAGTACATGAACCGCCTTTGCTGTGAAGTCTGGTATCTATTTTTAGAAATGCGTTGAAATAGGTTAAATTTTAAAACATGAGATTAAACAAAACCTGTTTTATATCTACTGATTTCTTAACGTATATATCTATGTAATAAAAATAAACTTACAACTGAATCAAAGTGTATGAAATTCTGTCATATTTAACGTACGGTACAATGAAGAGATCTGCGTGGTCAGTAAATGTCGAGTTCTTATAACAGGCCGATGGTCTTTATTATAATGCACGCAGAGTTAGACTATAAATAAACATTCCGCTAGCCTGGAATAACCTAGTGCTTTGTCTCAAATCTACAAGTACTTTAACTGTCTTACACATCACTTTAAAAACTTAGAGGGTAACGGTCTGCTGGATAACTTTCCTGTAGTGCACATTTTGCCTGAAGTCTGCAAAATCATTAATAATCTATCCTTAAAGTTTAATAATAAACATTTCAGAACCATAAGTAAATATGTAGTTACATGTACTGTGTACTTCGTAAGACACAAAAACAAATCACAGAAGTCCGGAATAAATAAGGTCTAGACAGATGAAAAGTTATATTTTATTCTATTCCTATCACCATAATTACAAATTAAGAACATCTAACAAAATTAACCAAATGATAGCATGTACATGATAACAATATATATAATTCACATTTATTATATTTAGATAACATATATTGCGGTTGATTTTTGCCAAGTAATCTTTCCGTGTCTTTGTCCCGAACTTGCTAGGCCACAAATGTCTCAAAGATGTGGAACGTGTAAGGCGAAACAACAAATTTTCATTTTATTTGAATAAACACACCACATCACGTGATAGGCTAAAACACAAAGATACGGAAAGTCAGACTGAACGCTACTTTGTTAGGTTTTCCGGGCAATAATACATAAGGTCAAAGAACTTATAATCTGAAAACACAGCAAATCATCATATAAGCTGTTGATCGACTGTTTGTGTCTCTGTGTGTTCGTGTTAGGGGACAAGAATTGACATAAATCAGCAACCAAATATACATGAAAATAATCATGTTTGTACATAAGTTTGTAATAGCAAACTTGCAGTCAGACGCATAAAACAAATGATTAGTAAAGAATAACACATGAACCATCAATGGACATCTACCTTTTCATATCAAATACGTCTAACAATGTTTTCGTTGACCAGGATGTGTGTAAATTAACATGCTTTTAAAGCTGCTCGTTCACAGATTCCCTTAAAAATCATTTATCTAAAATGGTAAACTAAAACATAAAACATAAACGTAATGACTAGAATTAACAACATATTTAGTAAACATTTATGAAGTAATTTACAAAAATCCATTGAAAATGTAGGTAGGTTTGGTTTAACGGCATCGCTACGCCACATGGTTGTACATTATCTATTGGGATTGTTAAAACCGTTTGTAACGCTTTATAATTTCAAATATACCGATATACTTTACAGGAATTTATACTGGAACCTTTTTATTTGGCTATTCATTCTAAAATGTGTTACATTTGTATTTTCAGAGAGTTTAGAGAACTTTAGTTTTTCACCAAAATCTCAGAGCGGACAGCTTTAAGTACGTAAAACATTGTAAAGTACTCTTGTGAATGGAATATCTTTAACAGTTTGTAGAGAGATTAGGAAACACTGATTTCAGTAGTGCAGCTGAGATTATAAACAAACATGTAATACAGAAAAATACTGAAAATCAAATAACACAAATTAACACGAATCCGTTAATTAATTCACATTTATATCTACGTAAGAATTTCATAATAATTAACATGGTATAAGAAAACAAATCCTCCCAAGTTTGAAAATCAAAGCTTTGACAATATGTGAGAAAATGACTGTGAAAAAAACTTTAACAACACTCATGAATACAACGGTAAAAGACTTCAATGGTTTTGTCATCAGAAAACAATGCTCTTTTTATACATGTTTATAGATGTTAACATCGTGTTTGCTTTAATTCACAGAAAAAGAATATAACAAGTACATGTTGACAACAATCAATGGACTTTCTTCACGTCCATGCAATGCAACCATAAAATTCCAATGGAACCTGAACAGTTTTACAATACGTTACATCTCTTAATCTCTTTAATATTTTAACTGAAATAAAGTTTATTATAACTCATGTTGTTGGTTTGTTTTCTTTATTATTATTATACAAAAACACTAACACCTTAAATCACCTATATGACTGGCATAGCATGACATTACACATAATCACATATCAGCACATGCATGTTATATCATCGCATGACATAGATGTATATCATCACATCATCTTGCATCACTAATATCAACATATTTCAGTACTGTCATGTATCATCACATATCTTATATCATCACATCGCATCACGTTTCATGCAATCTTATCACACAATTATTGTCACAAAGATTAAAACCCACCACAAAGCAGTATGCCACGTCACATATCATCACATCACATCACGTTATTTGCAATCATATCAACACGTTGCATATATTTTATCATATCATATATCATAATATTACACACAATATTATTTTTGTTTATTGATGCTGCGAGAGTTCGTTAAAGTAAGGCGCAAATTTAAGCTTGTGTCTGTTTGAAAAGAAAATTTCGATATTTTAGTATTATTATTAGCATTATATGCTTGATAAATATATATTTAAAGCATCAATGATTCATTAGTTATACAGAGTTGTAACATCGACGATGATATATTAATATCCCAAAACCATTCGTAACTCGCACTCTTAGATCATTTATATTGCATTAATGGGAAAAAAACGTTTACAATGATAGCTGTCCTACAAAATAAAATGAAACGTAATGTAAACACAACTCAAAGCGATATGACTATACTGCAGAAACATGTGAGAACATATTAAGCACATTTAACATATTTTGTATCTAACATGTACATGCAATAACAATCATGCAATAGCAGAAACATGTAAACAACAGAAATAAAACACGTAGTAACTTTTACAGAATCTACAATGAAATAAATTGATTTTTTTCTTCTTTATATGTTTACTCGAAATTAAGACATATTATTATTGGTTAACTTATTCATAGTGAAATGTTTTTGTCCCGAAATATTGAAAGCGTGTACTTAACATGGTACTTTTAATACTTAATTTGTGTGTATCGAACAAAATGCGTACAGGAAATCAATTTCCTAATATGAGAATAGATCGCATTTCATTGGCCTAGAGCACAACCATTTGCCTTAAAGGTTGAAAGGTCGTTCTGAAAAAATCAAAATGAAAGTCATATTCTAACCTTTAGTCTTTTCCTTTCCGACATTCTTTCCTGCTGTTCTTAAATAACTGTCATAGCCTAACTATAAGAGTTATAGTATTAACTAGATAATATAATAGAGCGCCCTCTTACGCTTTGTCAGAATAACCAATTATTTTGTGACAAAATCTAAGTACAAAAAGGGGCATAAATCTGTCAAATATGACCTTGACCTACAAAATTTGGCGGCATCATGACGTTTATGTCATAAGCAATACAATTTGAAAGTTTGGTGAAGAAATCTTAAGAAATAGCAAAGTTATAGCCATCATTAAAGTTTTCGTGACAAAATCTAAGTACAAAAAGGGAAGTAACTCTGTCAAATATGACCTTGACCTACAAAATTTGGCGGCATCACAACCCTTTTGACATAAGCAATACAATTTGAAAGTTTGATAAAGAAATCTTAAGAAATGGCAAAGTTATAGCAAAAATCTAAGTATAAAAAGGGGCATAACTCTGTCAAATATGGCCTTGACCTACAAAATTTGGCGGCATCATGACCCTAATGTCATAAGCAATGCAATTTGAAAGTAAGATGAAGAAATTTTTAAAAAATGGCAAAGTTATAGCCAACGTTAAGTTTTCGTACAAAAAGGAGCATAACTCTGTCAAATATGACTTTGACCTACAACATTTGGCGGCATCATGACCCTTTTGTCATAAGCAATACTAGTGTAAAGTTTAATGAAGAAATCTTAAGAAATGGCAAAGTTATGCCCAACGTTAAGTTTGTGTGACGGACGGACGGACCGACGGACGGACCGACGGACAAAGCGATCCCTATGTATCGCCTTTTCTCCGAAAGGGCGACACAAAAACTGTTTTTCATGATCCATGACTAAGTATTAAGTTAGAGACCCATTTTAACACGCATATGTAAGTTACTTTATCAACATCTGTAGGTTAGAAAACTGAATTTAGAACAATATGTTTCTTAATCGAGCTATTGGTGAAATATAACTTTAAAACTACATGTATAAAGAATCATAATAATAAAATGTTAATATTTCAATCATTCAAAGTGTTTTACATCTGACAAGAGCCTCAAAAATAACTGAATATTCTTTATTATAAAATTCAACTACTAATATTCCTACCTTAAATCAATCTAGATAGTTGACATTAAAGTCATATATTAATACCACTTGTTTTTAAATAAAAATACTGTAATCAAATAAATGAACCCTTAAATGAAAAAAAAAAAGATTTTATGTCTGACTGTTTATCAAGGGCAGTGTTGAAGTGAATTTGTTAAGTATTGCTTAACTGGTTGTGTCAATGACACGCATTGTCCGTTGAACGAGGGTACAGCCGTTACATTCCAGTGTTTTAAATATGACATATCACAAGAGCATTCAACAGGCGCTCCATAAATGTAGAAATTACGGAGCACTGGCAGAGACAGTACAGACTCTGGGATAGTTGTTAGTTGAGTGTATTGAAGATAAAGCGTTTGCATTTTCTGATTTCCCTTGAAAGCATTGAGAGATATATACCTTATTGGATTATAGTTTAAATCGAGATATGTCAGGCCGTTCAGAACATTGAGATCAAAATCTTCAACGCTAATTATTTCATTGTTCTGCATGTCGATAGTTGTCAACGATTTTAGTTTATGAAAAGCTGGCGGTATACGTTTAAACTGGTTGTTAGTAAGGTAGATAGTTGTCAGCAATGTGTGATATGGGATTTTTTCTGCCTCTATTAGCTCTAAATTATTACTTTGCAGATATATATAAGTTAGAGATGGAAACAAATGCAACACATCGGGGAAAATATCCAAATTATTAGAATTTAATTGTAAGCCAGTAACCGTTGCATGACGTCCTTGACAATGTTCAAATATAGATGACCTGTTCTCTTTTAAGTGAGGACAATCATTAAACGATAGAGATTGTAATTTTGGCAAATTACAAACAGCAAAGGGCACCTTTTCTAATTGTTTAGAATGATCCATTGTCAAACTGGTAAGGGAATTTTCTAAACCATGAAATATGTCGTCCTCCAGATGTGCAAATGGAATTTTCTGAATGTTTAATGTCTGTAGAGAAGTAAGGTGTCTAAACTCTCTCGGCCATTCTGTGAACAAGCTAAGGTCAATATCTAGTGTTTGTAGGTGAGTCCCTAGTGAAGACATTACAGTTTTGTCTAAAGAACGAATCGGATTGCCCGAGACATCAAGGTTAAAAAGTCCGTTTAATATAGTTATTGCCGGTGGTATACTCGTTAAATTATTACTGGATAAATACATGTAAACGTTTGTTGTGTTTTCAAGACCTGAAAATGCATCACTATCAATCTGAGTTATTTGATTGCTACTTAGATAAATATAAAGAGTAGAAGCATTAATATTGCTTAGATTTTTGAAAGCATATGCTGGTACAGTTTTCAGGTTGTTATTTTGCATGTAAACAGTCAATGTGTCAACATGATGACTGGAAGGCGTTAACATCGGCATTGCTTTAAGATCCTTGCTGTCACATCTGATATAGGCATATGAAGTTCCCTCGCATGTACATGGTGATGGCGCTGGGCAGTTGTCTTCCAGCAAAAAAGCCTTGCTCACTCTTAATGCACAAAGACCGAAGATGACAATCTGCCAAAAATACACACACGTATAATTATTGCAGAATAACGACAAACATAAGGGAAACAAATATAATCGAAATTGCCGACTGAATCGTGTACATGGTAAACTATAGTCCGACCACCGGTCTGCCAAGCTGCTCTCCATTGGTCACAAAGGTATTTGACAATATTTCGCGTATTTATATAAATACGTTTAACTTCTAGATATGTCAATTTGTTTGCAGTTTGTAGCCCCATTTACTAATGTTACTTTGAATATAGTTTATAAGATATATTTTGATTTGGCATGACGGAATGGTATTTCTAAATTTAAGAATCATACGACTACTTACGATCATTGTCTGTCTTAAAACAGGCAGTCTGTTCTGCAAAAGCATATTTTTGATTCTGAAATAGATAAAATTAGATATAAAAATATTATAAGTTTCAATATTTACCCTGTAGCAAGACGTCTAGTTGAACTATTTAAAAAATCGAAACGTGCGTGTCAGTCAGAAACATGTTCACACATTAAAGTCAACCATCGCATAAATAGTTTGGCTATTTAAAAGAAAATATCTAACTCATTTGTAATCACAGGGTCTAATGTAAACGTCCATTTAATATACACTCCAAATGAGAAGTCATTTAAATATTTTGATGAACACGGATTTACCTTTAAATTATTCTAACAAAGATTCGCTATACACATTTAAAGGTTTATGCGTAATACAATCAGACAGAAAATCGGAAGGACACTTTCATTGTTCAATCAATCATTTTAAATTAATAGTTGCTTCCTGGTGTTTTGGTTTTTATACGTTGGTATGTTTTGTACTTAATTCAGCAAAACAAGAAACAGTTTGACGACCAGAAAACATTTTAATTAAGATATACGTAGTTATCAGGTAAAAAAATGTCAACCGAAACTGGTAGTCATTGTTTCATTTAAATCATACCGCTTTGTCAACAGGTATTAGAAAAATATAATTCGTTTTCAACTTCTATAATTCAACAAAGACAAAGATACACGAAATGAAAGGCCATATGGTACAGAAGAGATTCTAGAGACCAAATCAAAAGCATAGCAGTGGTGAAGTTACTAAAACGACTAGGTCAGATGAAAAATTCACTTTTATGCCATCAGGCTCCATATATAATTGCACAAGAAAAAAATCTTTGTCTTGTACCGTTAAAGCGCAAACTACTCTAGTACCGTATGCCACAAAGAAGTGTGGGTGTACTGGGTACCAACTTGAAAGAAGTACTAATCCCGTACTTTTCCGATTTACAGGGCTTAGACTAGGATCAGTTCGGAATTTTCGATTTTCTTCTGTTGTATATAAACAGGAACAGCTTAATCTTGCTAAATTGCTTTATTATCTGATTAAATATGACTGTCAAAAACACACTTACTTATATTGCGTGAAGTTCACTCTGTTGGATATAAATTGTACAGAAAATCAAAACTCTGGTCACAAACCAAAAGACTATAGCCCAGCGTATCAAATTTGATACATAGGATGGATTTCAAATATTCTTGAATTGCAATAGAGGGGCTCTACATTTGCACTGTTATGACATTCAGTATTACACTTGAACTTGTTGCAACAGTTGCTCCCCTTTATGAAAAATACACCATATGCACTTCCATGAAATGATAAAAAGTGCAGTTTCATACATAATTTAATAGATTAAGTGAACGAAAGTACGTATTACAATTTTGTATTTCAGTAAATATAAAGCTGGTTTAATATATACATATACACTCAACAACTTTTTTAAGTATACACTTAAAAGATATGTCGTATTTCAATCATTTTTTAAAAATATTGATAAGTATTACATTATCATAATATCAAAATTTGATATTTAATATTGTTCTTTAACATTCCGTTATAGTTATGACGATAGATACCAAACGCAGTGGCGCATAGCGCTCTGAACGCGGTAACCCCAATATTCAAAAGTCACAAAAACGTTAAAATAACAGTCTCTGCGTAACAAAGCCAATCACTCATGACTCGCTAATATGTATGGTAGCACTCAATTTAAAAAGATGTTATTGGGAAGGTGTAAGGTGCAGAAAGAAATTTTGAGAGGTTTGCCAGATTCTTATCCAAAACTTAAATGTAATATGATGAAGAGTTAATTGTAATGAACACATAGGCGGTTTTTAAACTCGTTTTTGGTTCGGACGTATCCATCTGCAGGAATCTGGTATTTGGTACTTCTCATGAGTTACTCATGGTTAGTTTGTTGTAGAAAAAACATATATTTGAAGAAAAAAAACAGCACTATATAGAAGCAAATAAGGAGGCGAGGTAGGTTACTGCATAGGAAAGGAAATCTCTGCAAGGTTGGAAAGGGAAAATCCGTCAGTATGTTTAGTGTGATTAAAACAGGGGAGAATATCCTTGAAATCGATGCCAATATCGCTTTTGCAACCAAAATTGACACGTCTAGGTATTTTGGAACACATTGATAATAACCGGTTATTTTGTGGTTTTGTGAATTTCATATATTTATCAACTCGTTACCTTTATACCATGTACATGTATTAGAAAATTATTTTAATAACTTGTTGACCAATTTGCATGGGCATATCTTGCAAAATGATTAAGATATGGCACATATTTAAGGCGTATACTTTGAAAGTTACATTTGTTGTACTTTTGCAGATTTGATACTGTAACAATGGGCTTTTGTGGTATATTTATAACATTGGCCAAGAATTTTAGAAAAATATTGTATACATTTTTCGCTGGTATTTTGATTTTTTGTCACTTCATATTCATCTTTAAATTGCTATAGACATTATTTAAGATTTATCGCCTCAGCGGCCCGCTATATTTAGTACGGCTTTGGAAAAGGCTTATGGAGTTACGTAATACTTGTTTGATTCTCTTTTTCTCGTCTTATTAGCATACTTCTGAAATGAAATCTCGAGACACTGACTAATTTTTTCAGACTGGTTAACATTTCATGTTATCAGACTGGTTTACAGCAATAAACTGACAGGTAGCAAAAGTTAACTAAATTGTTGGGATGCACTTTTAAATAACGAGACTTGTCAGTAGTCGTGAAAATGTGCGTTGGTTAGTTTACAAACATTTTGTCCGCAAACGGTTTTGTGAGGACAGAGGTAGGAATAGTATTGTATAGTCTAAGAATCACTGTAATGGAACATAGCGTAGAGCATATTATAATATTGCTGCGTTAACTTTGTTTTAATTGACGCTGAATGAAAAAAAAAACGGAAAGAGCGTAAAGATTATCGAAAGCTTTTTCATGAATATGTTTTTGTTTCTTTTTAATCATAAATGATACACTGAAAATGAGAAACAGTAAATTTTAAATGCACAAACCACATAGTCAAGTATTTGCTTTACACCAACCTAGAATATAAATTTATGCTGCCTCTGTTATAAAGTCCCAATTAAGTCAAAATATTTACATGGAAGCTTTTTTCTAGGCCCGCTGTGATACGTAGTGTCACAGTTATTCTAGTCTATCTCTGTATTCTCATCACTAGAAGCTTTATTGTTTCTATTATTTAGTACCAAATGCAAATTGGGCACTTTCTAAAAGGGGAACAACTCTTACAACTTGTTATTATAATGAAGTATATCTGCAATATTAGTTTTCTGTCATTTTGATCAATAGTGATCGTACAATACCTATATCTTGCTAATAACAAATTGTTCACAAACCCATGTATCAAATTTGATACACTATGCTGTAGAGTTAAAATGAAACATTGAAACATTACATCTAGCATAATGAAATAAAGACGCATAATAAATCGTCTGTTATAAGTACATAATTTAAACACTTAGCCCCAAATGGATTTTAGGTTACCTTGTCAGTGATGTGGATGTACATTTTAGTACATAATACATATATGCTATGGTTGTTTAAAAATTAAATGTTTATTTCATAACATCTGTCACATTCCTTACTTTTATCTAATTTGTAAATAGTTTCATCTTTAGTGTACCCATGCACACCAATTACCTATGTTTTTATGCGTCAAATTTGATACAATTCCACAACTATTGGAAACAAAGAAAAAAATTAAACTGTTGTACCCAGGATATAACTATGGACAGATTTTAAAATACTTAAATCTCAAAGTTAAAGATTTTTTGTCAGTAAGCTTTTAAGTATGGGTGACTAGGGGGTTAATTAGTTCCCTTAAAACACGAGCATCGGCTAATGTCTTTAGACGCTAGTGAGGAAAATTCACTATGTGGCGCTAATGCAGTTGAACTAGCGTGGTTTCCTTACATTGGTTAAATCAATGTCTTGTTTGGCTGGTAAAGAAATAATGACTTTATTTATACCATGTTACAACATAAATTTAATTAATTAAGTTAAAAACGAAATGCCTACCTTCACTAACGGTTTCCACAGCTTATGTAATAGTTGTTCCGTTCTCAAGAGTACAATGTTATCACCTCCTGAACTAAACTATTACGATTTGCTCTGCCTATTTATAGGATGTTGCCTTTATAGGTGTGGATGGGACGTTCAAAAAGTGGCAAGGACATTACGTAGGTTTCGCGGCAATGAAATAGTAGTCGGCCTATTGAATAAGGATTTTATTTTTTGATTTCGGCATGTAAAGTCTTCTAATGGTCCTACATGTACATGTAAATACTGTTTGTGACAGATAAACTACACAAGTGCAGTATACTGTTTTCATATTCTAACATTATATAAATACTGTCTTTATTGATATGATATAATGCTTTGAGACACTCCTTTACATGACAGCATTAAGTTACAACTGAAAACTACGCGTAATTTGGTAAAAACGTCCTACTTTGGCACAAAAATAATCCTTGCCATGCGCTATTTATCAAACTTGAATTAAGTTAAGTATCCCATGAAAGACCACTTCATAGGATAGACCAAAAGTAGTCCGTGCTTTAAAAGAAACTTAAACTGGTGTTATTTAATTTTGATGGTTTCATTGTCAAACTATGTCGTCTGCACACAGCGTCAAATTTTATGAAAAGCTTCTATAAAATAAAACAAGAGCTTGTTCTTCGTTCCCATTGGGAAGAATAACTATATTCGACAAAAGCTCTGCGCGCATGATCTAAAAATAGAAATTACATCATGGTTTCCCGAAAAGAATGAAGACTAAACAATGCTGTCTAACCGTGCGGTTAAAACGTCTACGTCTGATGAACAGTTTAAGAATTTACGGCAACATGTCTGGACTTGAGGTAATTACTTAACGCTGCTCGTTTTTGAACATTAGCTTTTAGAACTTTACTTAATGACACGATTTTTATGTAAGTAGGATACGACAAGAAATACAAGAAATGATGCTTATCACGTCCCGGTCCGTCCTAGTCGTGTATTATTCTCTACATATTAAACAGATCCACTTGTATAAAAAGTATTGAAGTACTGAAAACAATTTTGGTACATAAGGAAATTGCTTGAAAATTTCTTGGAACACCCCTTCTTCCTCCTTTGTCAGACGTAAGATTAGGAAGTATGCATGTATTGGACAAAGGAATTATTTTTAAAACATTATTTGGCAATATATGTATTTAGAAGTCACACTGAAAAACCTATCAACCCATCGTCATGAATGTGATCACTAGATAAATTAGTGTCCAAGATTACGATAGTGCGTCACAATGCACTTTATACTTTAAAGTGCGAATTTTTCAGTAAATGAAAGATGTATGTCTAAGGGCATGTTCGTGCGTCTCACAATCAGTTTTCATTCGTACGTTTAATTTAGTTTTTCTACAAATAGAAAAATTCGTTACTCCTTTTCGAAATAACTGTATAAGACCTTGATTGAACTCTGAAAAAACAGTAAAAACAGCCTCTTCTTACTAATAAGAAATAGGCGTTCTCAAACTCAATAGGAACTAGTGATATGCTTGCCTGTAACGATTTACAAAGGAAAACACTCAAAGTTATAAGAGTTCTCCCAGAAGTACGAAGACCTTGGTTATAACTTCAAATCTAAATAAGAACAAACATAATCATAGGACTTAAAAAATTATTTCATACGTTTGGAATACTAGCTTTACTTAGCAGTGTACATGTAATAGTTGAGTGAAGTCAACTATGTTAGTTCAACTGATATGTCGACATCATGTGATTAGGATGTAAAGTTACTTGTATATTGTATTCTATATATGAGTATTCAAAGTGATAATGGAACTCTAATGTCCCAGACTAAAGTTTTTTTTTAATTGTGCTTAACGTTCTACTCACTGATTAATGTACTCTACTTCAGATTAATTCTGCCAAAGGCAGGTCAGCTATTATACCTGTATTCATTAGCTCCACAAACAGTTGGTAAATATGTACCAAAATCACAAGCCTTTATGAGTTATTGCATTTTAAAAAAATTGCAACACAGTTGGCTGTGTTGATTTTTTTAGACATAATGGATTCTCTGAGCATTGCTTTATAGCTTTCCTGGAAGGCTGTCTTTACCAACCTTTTAATTATGCTCTTTCTGTCTTCACTTGAGTAATGTAGTTTACGTTACTCCATTTAAATTGATGAATCAATAGGAAAAATTCGGATAATATTGATCTAAAATTGTGTACTTAGCGTTGACGTTTCATTATTTTCTGTTATTTGCTGGCATTAAGATATTCATATTTTAACTTAGTCGTCTTCTTAGTTATATCCCTCCGAAGGCTCATTTATCATGAGAAAACGTAATGTCAACCAAATGATCTTAGCTGTTTTTGTTCAATTGTATATATGTTCTATTGATTTGCCGGATAAGAGTATATAACCGAAATAGTGTTTTTTTAAATGTTTCATATGGCTAGCAACCATATGTAGACTACAATCAGTGTGGAAAAATCCAACCGTTAGTTTCGAACCGATACCCTTTCTTTTCCAGTAACTCGAAGTTTGCATATTCATACCAGACACTTGTTATATTTTGCTTCACAAATATTTACCTTTTATTTATGATATAACGTAAAGTAACGTAAATTTCAGAGCTTCATGACACACGATTTTCTCAATGTAAGATAGGTGTAAGCAACTTCAAACACATATAAGATTTCATGACTTTTCATTAAATGAACATACATTCTATATGGTATAAGCTATTTTACTGATATAATAATGCAGAGTCATGTTAAGTACACAGCAATATCTGACTGACGTACACAGCGAAATAAATCATGGGGAATAACATGCATTGACCTCTCTGATAAATTTGGTAGTCTTTTGTTATGTTGAACCTGTTTGAATAAGTGAAACGTTTATCAGTTATATACATGTATCTTAAAAAAAAACAAAAAACAAAAACAAAACGAAACGTTAATATGAAAATAATGATATAAAAACGTTGTTGCAATAATGTGTTGTTGTTGAATTTTCCATTTTTATACATGTGTCTTAAAATTTGTGATGGTAACATAGTTAGCCGTCATATATCTTCTATACTAGAATTATATTGTGATTATGTTTGTTCTTTTTGGTACCCAAGTTTAACTCAGTATTGGAAAAAAGTCAAACATAGCCCCCAGAATACCTTAAGGAGCATTTTGTACCCCTTAATCATGTCCATGACCGCTGTACCAGGTTCAGAGTGTCTGCACTTTCACTTTCATTATGAGATTCTAATGTAAGCTATTCTTTTAGTGACATAGGGCGATTTTCTCTACCAAAGGTAGGAAGTTTTGGTAGAAAATATTTTGCTTTTAGTGGTATTGTTCTATGGAACGGCCTTCTTCAAAATCTAAGAGATATTCAATCTTCCCACACCTTCAAACATGCCATCAAAGCCCATTTAATAGCCAGTTAGTTTTATATTAATTTTCAATAGTATTTGAAATAATTTTAATAGTTTTAAGAATCCCAGATGTTACATATTCTTAAGTATGAGCACAACACACACATGTTGTGTATGTCCTTTAGTAATTTACCAATTTGTAGCCTGCCCATTTCACTTTAATAATAATTTATATTAATTTTTTACAGTATGGCTGACAATTTCTGTGATGCACTATTTCGTGATTCATTAATGTGATACAAACTTGGACTGTGATTTTAATGTGATACAAACTTGGACTGTGATTTTAATGTGATACAAACTTGGACTGTGATATAAGTGATCTCAACTTAATCATTACAATTAATGCTTTACTGATTAATTTAAGTATTGAATTGAATTTTATACAAAATAACATGCCTTTCTGTGTCGTGCCTCCATATTAGGGACCACAATGGAAATAAGAGGGATCCTTTCCTCTTTTTTGTGTTATCCCTGGAATTGGTGGGCACTACATGCCTCATAATTATATTTATATTTGTGATATATTTATGTCATGTCATACTTCTAGTCTGCTTAATAATTTGATCATTGTTATATATATTGTATCATTATGCATCAATATGTCATTGCCATGTCATGTACACTTTAACAGAATAAAACTTAGTAATACTTACTTACATACATGTGTACACCGTTGACAGCAAAATAGTACAGAACAAATACGGACACTACGGGCGCAGTATGTATTCCTGTACATCAAACACCAATTTCTGTCTGATGTAAATATGTTTTTCCAGAACGGTTACCGATGATGAACAGTACACTAAACTCCACTTATACATGTAACGAACTCCTCGGGAATATGAAATGTGTTCTATACATTTTATATCCGCAGTTGTATCCGATGTACTTTGTATACATACCGAACTGAAATATATACCGAAAAAGCATTTTGAAGTCAATGTGATAAAATTCGTTACATCAAGTATGTTGTTTCTCATTTTCCTACCTCCTATTGATAAACAATAACTGTTACTCTTTGTTCAGGTTTAAAACGTTATATATGTAAACCTTTGTAAATATAATTAAATGGATTTGTGAAATTTACAAAAGACGGTTCATGTTTTAATTGGCAATACGGAACCATATATTCACTTAGTCACAGTTATATACAAAGGTCACTTGCTGCATTAATTATACATGTAAATTACAAGCAAATAGACAAGTTCTTAATTTAACAGGAACAGTGAGTAATACTTGTACAGTACATGTATACAGCCCTAGGCAACTGGTTGAAAAACATCCAGAATTTAACTTTGCGTCTGATTTGATGGCAGCACATTTTTCTCTAAGTTTAATAGGCTTCTGAAAACAGACTAATCAGTACCCGTTGCCGATTCAAAGTATGATGTTGGTGTCGAAATGCATGCTATGGTCTTAGACTTTTTTCAGTGATAACATCGTTGCTGCCATCTTCATATTCCCCCGTTTCATCTCCGGACATTGATGTCATGAGTTTTTCGTCCGTCGTTCCGTTCTTCTGTGATTTGCATATCCCGATCGATCCGCTTGCAAAGTTATACTTGTTTAATGTTTTCATTTATGAAATGACTACAAATGTGCTAGGAAAAATGCAAAGCAGACTGCAAAAGAAAAATGCAAACTCAACAGGTTTCTTTATCTCATCGGAACATATCTGTAGTTCGGTATGTACGATTACTTTACTGTACATTTTCCACTTTTGGCCCAGAAAATATTGTTTATTATATCCGAAGATTTTTATAACGGGTGTACGTAGTAATCATATTTTTCACAATGAAAAAGACGGAAAAAATTGACCGAAAAAAAAATCGTTATATCCTGAGTTACGTTATTTCCGGAGTCGATACGAGTGGTAACATGGTGATATATATGCGCTTACAGTAGTCAATACAAAATAAATCTGTTTTTAGACAGAATACTGGTCATGAGAAGTATTTCATTCGTCTTGTTTATTTCAGGTGAAGTTCAACACACTTGAAGAAGAAAACGCAAATTTGAAGAAGGAAATTGAACAACTCCGAACTGGACAGAAAGGTTATACTTTTAGCATAACTCCAAAACAGTTCGCTACATCAACTTAATATTTCACGCAGTAATTAAGGACATTTAAAGTCGGTATTTGGATTGACTAGATTGTTCACACAAGTGCATTTCACATTAAGTCAGGAAGTGCATTGTCAAAGAAACATAACTCTATCATGTCCCGTTTTTGTATTAACTTCTTTCAAATTGAAACAAATAGACATTGAGATTAGTGTGGGGAGCATCCATTGTTTCCAAAGATATCCTTGTTATTGAGATCAAAAAGTGTTCATAACCATCCTGTATAAGTGTGCCAAGACATGTAAGCTTAACATGACTGTTATACAGTATTCTTGAGATAAAGAGCATCGTATGATTAAAAGTATTTAACTTAGTGAGTTGAATGTGTTCCCTCAAACATAATTATTACATAACTAAACAGAGAGCCATGTTTTTTATGACACATCCATATAAAAACGACAGTAGCATGTTTTGCTTTTATTGTATATTTGTCCTATTGTTAATTACAGATGTGAGAGGATTTAAAAGATCAAGGGAAATCACGGTGAGTTTAAATTAAAATACTTGTATCTCGACTTCAGTTTATATTCATTTGATTTGATCTAGTTGGTAACTGACTGAGCTTCATACTTTGCTTAACACCCTGTGGCAAACTAAGTTTGAATTCCAACCATAGACTAATTTCGGTGTATTTTCATGGATTTTAATGAAGGCGTTTTTTAACAATATAGCAGAAATAGCCATACTGCTTTTAGAAACAAAGATCACTTTTAGTGAAACAATCAAAACAATAATGTAAGGGCATTCTGGAATTACTGCTTATGTATTTGATTAATAACAATTCAAAATTCTCACTCAGCCCTTTATTCCTGAACCTGCACATACAGTTTAACTAGGTTTAAATAACAATGATACTGGTTTTACAATAATTAACATTGCCCACATTGCATTTGTATTTATAGGATGATGTTTATGCTGAAGATGAACATGTGGAGGCATTCTGGAGGTATGATGATGGCAGGGAAAGCTGGCTCCCAGCAAGGATTGTCAAAGCATATGCTGATGGTAAGTTCAGTAATAGGATTAAACTTCGGTCAATGTTATCTTTAGGGGCAATTGTGATGAGACTGCTTAATGCTTAAAGCCTTCGTAATAAAGTACCTTTTAGTTGAACTGTTGCGATGTTCAGAGTATATTTGTATCTCTGATGAGATCTTGTGACCTCTTTATACTTTAGAAATATTAAGTCATTTTTGGGATTTTGTGGAGGTAACAGAACCCCTCAGCATTAAGTCAAGCTTAATATTTTGGTTAAGATCGTATTCGAAACTTAGGTAGACAGATTCAAGTGTAAAACTTATATATTATAATTTTAACATAATTTTTAGCTTGTCATGTAGTGATATTCAGTCTTCTTATGAATGTATATTATCTCATTCTCTATTTAACAGGGAAAATGTACAGAGTCCAGTACGATGTTGATCAAGAGTTTTGCAAAGTAGCAAAGTCATGGATAAGGAGACTGTAGAGGCGTCACATGAATGTTATATTCTTTCATTTGACATAAACAGTATATGTTATTGGCAGATTTTGCTTTTGTCCGCAGATTGTAATGTAAAATGTATTTGCTTAATCTGTTAAGCTGGCAGAACAAAATAAATATTTAATTAGTATGGAATTAAGTTTATTTTACTTTTGTAGGTACTATTCTTAATCAATAGCTAACAAAATGTTGAGCTGGCAGAACAAAATACTATTCTTATTCAATAGTAAACAAAATGTTCAGCCAGCAGAAAAGATATATTCTCATTTTCTATTGAATGAATTGTATATTAATTTTGTAGATACTATTTTAATATAAAAGTTAACAACATAAAGTTCATCCTGCAGAACAACATATTGATATTTTTTAAATTTTCTACAGAATGAAGTATATGTAACTTTTGCATTAGTTAAATAAATTTTCAGCTGGCAGAACACCCATTTCATTTTTCCTAACAATGTCTGCAAGCTGTATGCACAATGAATTTGGTAATCAGGTTCAGCCAGCAGAACATTTCTTCTAACTTTTTCAAAACATTCTGAAGGCAGAACTATATGTATTTTATTTTTATCTTTGGAATGGTATACACTTGTCAAAATGTTCAGCTGGCAGAACATTTATTTCGCTTTCGTATAATGTCTGCACATTGTATTTCTTTAAAATGTTCAGCCGGCAGAACATTTCTACTAACCGTTTCAAAACATTCTGAAGGCAGAACTACATGTATTTTCATTTCTATCTTTGGAAAGGTATACACTTGTCAAAATGTTCAGCTGGTAGAACATCTATTTCGCTTTCGTACTATGTCTGCAAATTTAATTACTTTAAAATGTTCAGCCGGCAAAACATCTTTTTCTCTTTCGTATAATGTCTGCACATTGTTTTTCTTTAAAATGTTGAGCTGGCAGAACATCTTTTTTCTTCGTATTATGTCTGCACATTGTATTTCTTTAAAATGTTTAGCCGGCAGAACATATATTCTAACCTTTTCAAAACATTCTGAAGGCAGAACTATATGTATTTTCATTTTTATCTTTGGAAAGGTATACACTTGTCAAAATGTTCAGCTGGCAGAACATCTATTTCGCTTTCGTATTATGTCTGCACATTGTATTTCTTAAAAATGTTCAGCCGGCAGAACATTTCTTCTAACTTTTTCAAAATATTTTGAAATTTGAACTATATGTATTTTCATTTTTATCTTTGGAATGATATACACTTGTCAAAATGTTCAATTGGCAGAACATCTATTTCGCTTTCGTATTATGTCTGCACATTGTTTTTCTTTAAAATGTTCAGCAGGCAGAACATTTCTTCTAACTTCTTCAAAATATTTTGAAGTTTGAACTATATGTATTTTCATTTTTATCTTTGGAATGGTATACACTTGTCAAAATGTTCAGCTGGCGGAACATCTATTTCGCTTTCGTATTATGTCTGCACATTGTTTTTCTTTAAAATGTTCAGCCGGCAGAACATTTCTACTAACCTTTTTAAAACATTCTGCATGCAGAACAATATGCATTTTCATTTTTATCTTTGGAATGGTATACACTTGTCAAAATGTTCAGCTGGCAGAACATTTATTTCGCTTTCGTATAATGTCTGCACATTGTATTTCTTTAAAATGTTCAGCCGGCAGAACATTTCTTCTTACCTTTTCAAAACATTCTGCATGCAGAACAAATTGTATTTTCATATTTTCTTATGAATGGTTTATGTTTAGTAAAATGTTCAGCCAGCCAGCAGAACATCTATTTCACTTTTGTTACATCATGAGATTGTATTTATTTCTTTAAAATGTTCAGCCAGCAGAACTTCTAATAGCGGCTTTCAGCGCATGTTTTCAGAAAATGTTCTGCTGGCAGAACAAACTATTTTTTCATTTCTCTGTGGAATTGTACAAAATGAATAATAAGTGAAATGTTGACCCTGCAGAACTTTAAAATTATTATCTTCACATTGTATTTCGTAAAGTTGTTCAGCTGGCAGAACATTTGTGCTAGCAGCTTTAAGCGCATGTTTTCAGAAAATGTTCTGCTGGCAGAACAAACTTTATTTTCATTTCTCTATAGAATTGTATACAATGAATAAATGTAGCAAAATGTTCACCCTGCAGATCATTTCACTTTATCTACTTATTGTCTGCACATTGTATATAAAGATGTTCAGTCGGCAGAACATTTCTGCTAGCAACTTACAGTGCATGTATTTAGATAATGTTCTGCCAGCAGAACAAAATAGGAACATTTAGGTAAATAAACTTTCATTAGACAATTCATACATCTTTTGTTCTGCTGGCAGAACATTATCTAAAACATGCACTTAAAGTTGCTAGCAAAAAAGTTCTGCCGGCAGAACATATATGCAAAATTATATTTTCATTTCTCTACAGAATTGTATACAATGAATAAATTTAGCAAAATGTTGACGCTGCAGATCATTTCACTTTTTCTACTTATTGTCTGCACATTGTATATATTTCTTAAAGATGTTCAACCGGCAAAACATTTCTTCTAGTAGTAGCTTTAAGCGCATGTTGAAAGAAAATGTTCTGCCGGCAGAACAAACTATATATTTTCATTTCTCTAGAACATTTCACTTTTTCTACTTATTGTCTGCACATTGTATATATTTCTTAAAGATGTTCAGCCGGCAGAACATTTCTGCTAGTAGCAGCTTTAAGCGCATGTTGAAAGAAAATGTTCTGCCGGCAGAACAAACTATATATTTTCATTTCCCTAGAACATTTCACTTTTTCTACTTATTGTCTGCACATTGTATATATTTCTTAAAGATGTTCAGCCGGCAGAACATTTCTGCTAGTAGCAGCTTTAAGCGCATGTTGAAAGAAAATGTTCTGTCGGCAGATCAAACTATATATTTTCATTTCCCTAGAACATTTCACTTTTTCTACTTATTGTCTGCACATTGTATATATTTCTTAAAGATGTTCAGCCGTTGGAGTATTTCTGCTAGTACTTTTAGAAAATGTTCTGCCAGCAGAACAAAATATGTGTTCTTTATCTAATGAATAATATATTTGGCAAAATGTTCAGCTGGCAGAACATTCATTTAAATGTCATTTGATTGTATGCATCTTGTAAAAATGTTCAGCTGCCAGAATGTTTCACTTAGCAGCTTTAAGTGCATGTTTTCTGAGAAAGTTCTGCCGGCAGAACAAAATTATATTTCGTTTCTCAATGGGATGGTATGATTTAGCAAAATGTTCAGGCGGCAGAACATCTGTTTCACTTTTTCTTGCAATATTTTTAGATTGTATATATATCTTAAAAATGTTCAGCCAGCAGAACATTTCTGCTAGCAGCTTTTAACAAATGTTTTTAGAAAATGTTCTGCTGGCAGAACCAAATTTATTTCCATTTTCCATGGAATAAAGTTAATATTACTTTTGTAGATATTGTTTTAACAAAATGTTCAGCCGGCAGAACAAAATATAATTTGGTATCTATGTAATTAAGTACTTGGTATAACATTTTTTTGACTGCCATGTGTATGTGTATAAGTGTGTCTATATTTCTGAAATAGTGTTCAGCCGGCAGAACATTTTCCTAGTTTATATTGCTTTTGTATATACTGCTTTTATATATTTATTAATATAAATTCATTTTATTATCATTGAATTTTGTGTTTTTTATTAATTTCTCCATTTAATATGAAAAAATACCATTCATTTTACTGCCCAAAATGCCAATAATGGTGGTTTTAAAAGGGACTGATGGGACAATCCCTTTTTATAATGGATGCTGTTACATACGGAGTTCACTGTATACTAAAAGACAAAGGAAATCGCTTGCCGGGGATAAAGTATGTAAAAACAAAGAATTGTTGTATTTTACTTGTATCATGTTTACACATATATGTTTGTAAAGAAATTGTAGCTTGTATCCGATACCAGTATATCTTAAACAAATCATGGTACATGTTTGGTCGTTGATTTCAGCCATTTGTTACTTTCGTAATTTAGTCCTTATACACGAAGACATGAAAACACGAAAGATCGACACACTGCCAATATGTACGTCGGAACAAGGACGCGAACTTAATGACATATATAATATGACTATTTAGGGCCGAGCTGACGAACTATTATACCGACAACCCGCCGGTGACGGTAATAATTAAATGTCGTGTCTGCACCCTTTTATTTTCATGTTTTGGTGTGATCGGGGCAATACACACTGACAACAAAAGGTCGAAAAATGCTAATATTCGTGTGTTCGGGATAACCAACTTTTCTTGTTTTAATACGTTTTCACAAAAGTGGCAGAGATCAGCTATTATACATGTATATACAATTATGTTTGTAATCATTTGATGAACACACAGACACAGAACAGTACAGAAATCTTGCTACCACGCCAAAAACGCCTAATAATTTTATTATTGAAAAGGAAGTGTGTAAATCAACATGTTACCAACTCAAGTATCTGAGATGCATAAAACATAGATCTATATCGTTTTAGGTAAATCCAATATCTCAAACAGTTTTACAGAAATGTAGCAATATTCCTGTTTTTACAGAGTGTAAAGAGAATGCTTTCACAGAAAAGATTCAAACACTATAAAATACAAAGTAAGCAACACACCATATAATAGCCTAAGGTCAGTGTACTCTCACACAAGATCAGATAGGCTTCACGTTTGATAAAGGAAACTATTACAATGAGTGTTGTGATACAAAAAACAACAAAATACAAACGCTGTAGCAATATAATATAACAATATACCTCCTTATTTTGCCTATTGCAAAGACGATAGTATATGACTAACACACGTTTCCACCAAACACGAGTCCAATTTACAAAGCTTTCCACACAAAATATTAAGCAACTGCCTATTCGTGGAAAAAAGTAAGATACACTAGCACTACGAAACAGAAAATAGACATTCAATTCAATGTTCAATGCTATATGTAATTTAGGCAAAGTGGCATGGATGTTGTACTCATGTGCTTTAGAAATCATGTACATATGTATTAAGTTAAAGACTTCCTAGAATAATATCAGAAGGTTTTAAAATATAGTTAACACTTATAGCTATGAAAAGATATATTGATGAAATGTATCTGTTGAGAGTCTTTGAGTGATAATAAGAACTATGACTGATATTTAGACATTGACAAATGTATTCCTTTATTAAAACCATATAATTTTCGACAGGTTCCGAATCAAAGTCAACATATTTGCAAGATAAAGACGTTTTTTTTCTGAGGTATAAACTGAATCGAAAGCTGTTTCAGAACGTACTTCTAGGGCAGTATTGAAGTGATGTCGTAATGTATTGCTTAACTGATTGTGTCAATGAAACACACTGTCCGTTGAACAAAGTCACAGCATTTACATTTCAGTGCTTTAGGTATGACATATCACACGAACAATAAATAGGAGCTCCATTTATGTTGAAGTTACGAAGCATTTGCAGAGAGAGAACAGACTCAGTGATTGTCGTAAGTCTTGTATTACGAAGGTTAAGTGTGTGTAATTTTAGATTTTCATTGAAAGCTTTTGTAGAAATATGACGTAATGGAGTGTCGCTTAAGTTCAGATCGAACAGATTTTTCAGAAATATAAGATCAAAATCTTCAACACCAGTTATTTTATTTTTTGACATATCAATTGTTAACAGCGATATTAGATAACGAAGTGCTGTTGGGATTTGCTTAAACTGATTGTTACTGAGGAAAATTGCTATTAGTGAGTTGTTCTTGGTTATCTTTTCGGATTCTATCAATTCTAAATTATTTCCTTGCAGACTAACGGTTGTAACCGATGGAAATAGATGAAAGACACCGGGAAAAATACGCAAATTGTCATTTGCGCTGTGCGGGAGCACAGCGCAAGTATTGAATAGGTTTTAATTTTGTACCATGGGGTTGCATAATCGAATAGGGAGCAGCCAACATTATTATTGTAATTAAAAACTATGTATTATGTTTGAACAAACTCCCTATAATGAATAAATAAATAGTATTTATGGATTTCAAACAATACTATACCAGATGCATACGTCTTCGACCGTTAATTCAAAACTTTTGGCATATTCATAGGATATTTAATAACTTTTCCACAAACTTGAAGGTTACGGTTTTTTATTGCTTTGTTTACGGACCCTACGGCCAGATTCGTCAAAGTTCAGAAAAACGTCTCAATAGTTGTTTTGCTATCTCTACACTTTTGAAGTTTAAATACATATGTTGTCAACTTGAATAATTAATGAAAACCCTTTTTAATTACTACATACTAAAGTAAAATGTAGGCTTATAAATAAGACCGTTCACCTAACTATGCGATACATGGGGTCTCAATGAAAGTTATGTAAAGCATCGCTAACAACTGACCAATAGTAAAGACAAAATTAATCACGTGGGTTTCGTCTGCGTCGAAAAGCGTCTACTGACCACGAGCTGTAGCCTCGTTTAATGGGCGTCATCGTACCATTATACGGAAGGTTGTTTTATGATTCGTTTATTTTTGGTTAAACTGTAGTAAATGTGTTTTTTTACTTATTATGATAACAGTTACATATAACATAATGTATTTGGTTTTTCCCGTTGATAGGTTGTTTACTGATATTCTAAAATTCTAATATTCTGAAAAAATTATGTTTCAAAAACATGCACAGCGCCTTTGATGCTTTGCATCAAAATTTGTCTTGTTGTTTAATGACACGCTTCTTACTGGAACATGCAGGCCTTGGCAATGTTCAAATATAGATGACCCGTTATCTCTCAAATTAAAACTGTAATCGACTGAAAGATATTGTAATTTTGACAAATTACAAACAGCAAAAGGAATGTTTTGCAGTTGGCTAGAATGATCAAGTGTCAAACTGGTTAGAGAATGTTCGAAGCCGTGAAATATGTCCGTCACTAAATGAGCGAATGGAGTATTTTGAATATTTAAAGTATGCAGTGAAGTAAGGTGTCTCAACTCTCTCGGCCATTCCGTGAACAGGCTAAGATCAAGTGCTAACGTTTGTAGGTAAGGTCCTAGTGACGACATAACAGAGTTGTCTAACGAACGTATAGGGTTCCCCCTAACGTCAAGATAAACAACTTTGTGAAGGCGTTTCGCTGCCTGTGGAATGCTTGTTAAATTATTGTTTTGTAAATGAAGGTCAACATTTGTTGCATTTTCGAGACTTGCAAATGCATCATCATCAATTGTAGCTATTTTATTGTCATTCAACTCAATATAGATATGTTCAACATTAATATTACTAAGGTTTTTGAATGCAAATGCAGGTACACTTTTCAGATTATTGCTGTACAATTTCACATACACTGTTCGAGCATGGTTGTTTGAAAGTTTGAACCTCGGTACTGTAGTAAGATTCTTGCTCTCGCAGTTGATAAATAGATACGACGTTGAACCTCCGCTGCATGTACACGGAGTTGGCGCCGGGCAGTTATCCTCTAGCAGAAACGCTGTAGTCGTTCTTAATATACAGAGGGCTAACGTAATGATGAAAATCCGCAAAAATACAGACAATTGTCTTACATATTGTATTAAAGGTCACTTTAACATGTAACGAAACAAATACTCAAAACTATTAAAATCGGTATTTTTATATTCGTTACTTACATCAGTCTATAAACTGCGTAAATGAATGATTTTGTGTCCTTAACCTTTAATTTTTATCTTTTTAATGAATGTACATGTACGACAAAAAAGGTTGCAATGGTTTGAAATACACAGTATCAAACTTGAATAACAAACGTCAATTGATTTTGATTACTTTCACTTGTATTAACCCTGATTTTTTATTACTGTTTTAATAAGACTGTACCAAGTAATTTTCCGTAATGATATTCTATGAAAATCTTTAAGCTTAATTCTGATCAGTGAAAACGTTAGTTTGACTGCAGGAATTTGTGGGGTGATTATGGTCTATATTTATCACGAGGGTAGAAAAAGCTGGGGTCAAGAATTACTGTCAAAACCTTTCCCTAGTTTTTGTTTATTAATTTCACTGTCTATGACAAGCAGTTTTATTATTTTGGGATATATTTCATTGTATATCAATGAAGTTTTTAACTTGCTGTTTAATTAAGTAGATTATGTCTACTTACAAGCATTGTCAACCGGGATACAAGAAGAAGTACTATGTTGTTTTTGATAAACCAAATGGTTGATTCTGCTGCAAATTGAAAATAGAATTGTTTAGTTAAACATATACAATAATATATATTTTCAAGACCAACTTCTCACTTGAGTGAACAAAAGTAATAATTGTTTATCAAAAGTGTAAACATGTATCCACAGGAAGAATTTTCGACACTGAAATTACTTGTGGCATGAACAGTTGTTTGCTGTTGCATACGTAAATGTGTAAATATTGTATACGCACAAAGTCGTTTGCAATCATATATTTTGGCCATTTGAAATAAAGAACAAGAAGTACAATTGCATAGAAGCATAAGCATAGACAAAAGTCCTAGATGTAAAGAAATTTTTTGAAATTTCTTGAAATCATTTCATAATTCTTTTTGTTGTGGGTTAAATAGACAATATTTGGAATTACACGCGACACAACAGTAGATAATTGAAGGTTTTACACCACTGTTTTCGTTTCTGATAAAGTGGCATTTGTACAGACTTAAAAAAGTGTACATCTATTAACAGTGTGGAAAATGACAAAAAGCAGTCAAAATTATGATTGACCTGGACACAATTTTTATTAGCCTAATTGTAATATAATTAGGTTTGACTATCCAACTGGATTATTTCATGTGTTTCTATTGAGCACCCAATGACAAGCTATCCGGCATGTCAATCTGTTTATTTTGCAAATCGTTTGCCGTTTGCTCTGCTGTTCATGTTTTTCTCTTAATCTTAAATACGCGACAATAGTTTAATGAACGCCTTTTATCTTTTTAAGTCAGTATTTTTCCTTGTTTAAGGGGATGTATATTCATTCGTATATACTTGCACAATTAATGGTATTTTCCTTGTTTCTGTTTGCTATTCTTTATGTAAGTAGGCCTTTTTTTAAAGAAATATTTCATCAACAAAACGAACTACGTGACAATTTTACATAAGCAACTTACCTATTTATTAGCTGACCGTTTCCACTGTTTATGTATGTGTAACAGATGTGTAGTTCTCACTAGTTATCAACTCAACCACTACTGAGATAGTACCTTTTGTAGGTTAGGTTTTATTGCAGACGTTCGAAAAGTTTTCATTTTCATTCTTACTTTACAAAATCGTTGTTTAACTGCTTTATTACAGTCATGTAACCCTACAAAAAGGTCATATCGAGTTATCATAGAGTGATGCTGAAAACACAGTAGATGAATTAAAAGCATGTAAAATGAGGTTAACCAAGTTATTTCGCTCACTGATAGATATAAGTTTAAATATATACATGTATGTACAAATGAAACAGAAAAGGTAGGTCCGCCTCCGTGTTCGAATGGTTAAAGTGGCTGACTTGAAATCACTGTGACCTCTCATTGATTGAGGGCCATGGGTTCAAGCCCTGCTTCCGACTATGTTGGCACTTTCTTTCAGAAGATAGTAGTCTTGTACTTGTTCTTTCCAGGAGCAATTGTTACGTAAATTCCCCGCCTGTTATCATGACCATAAGTACGATAGGAACGGGCGTAATACATGTACTCCTACAACAGCAGTAAACTAAGGTAGATTTTTTATCTTTGACTAGAATAGTTAAAAAAGTTATTCCAATGTTTTCTCAATATTTAATAGCGATAAAACTGCCACACATAGTTATATGTTTTGGTTTTACATGTAACTATGGCAGTATTCGTGTTTTTAATAGTCAGTGATACATGTATATATCTTGCCTAAAATTGTTATCACTTTAAATATTGTTATTCTTTGTTTGTCTACTATACATAACGTGCTTTGATGTTACCATTAGAAAACTATTCATGTTCGGTCAAAGTAGCATATATTTTGGTCCATGTTTGGATTCAAGTTACATCTTATATATTGAACCTTGTTATGCCAACCATTGGACATGATAGTTGGTTCCTCTCGTGGCTTTTGGTTAGTTCCCCTCGTGGCTGTTGGTTGGTTCCTTTCGTGGATGTTGGTTGGTTCCCCTCGTGGATGTTGGTTGGTTCCTTTCGTGGATGTTGGTTGGTTCCCCTCGTGACTGTTGGTTGATTCCTTTCGTGGATGTTGATCGGTTTCTCTCGTGGCTGTTAGTTGGTTCCTCTCGTGGCTAATGGTTGGTCACTCTTGTGGATGTTGGTTGGTTCCTCTCGTGACTGTTGGTTTGCTCCTCTCGTGGATGTTGGTTGGTTCCTCTTGTGGCTGTTGGTTGGCTCCTTTCGCGGGTGTTGGTTGGTTCTTCTCGTGGTTGTTTGTTGGTTCCGTTAGTGGCTGTTGGTTGATTCCTTTCGTGGATGTTGATCGGTTTCTCTCGTGGCTGTTAGTTGGTTCCTCTCGTGGCTAATGGTTGGTCACTCTTGTGGATGTTGGTTTGCTCCCCTCGTGGCTGTCGGTTTGCTCCTCTCGTGGATGTTGGTTGGTTCCTCTTGTGGCTGTTGGTTGGCTCCTTTCGCCGGTGTTGGTTGGTTCTTCTCGTGGCTGTTTGTTGGTTCCTTTAGTGGCTGTTGGTTGGTTCCCCTCGTGGCTGTTGGTTGGTTCCTCTCGTGGATGTTAGTTGGTTCCTCTCGTGGTTGTTAGTTGGTTCCTATCGTGGATGTTGGTTGGTTCCTCTCGTGGCTGTTGGTTGGTTCCTTTCGTGAATTTTGGTTTGTTCCTCTTGTGGATGTTGGTTGGTATCTCTCGTGACTGTTGGTTGGTTTGGCTTGTGGCTGTTGGTTGGTTCTTTACGTCTAAGGCTAGGTATCACTCACCATAGACGATTACATGTTCAATCTGTTCAAACCTTTTAACGTAAGCGAACATCTTAAGCCTGTTAACCCGGTTGGGAGCAGACTTTCGTTTGCTTCTTACTCTCTTGGTACATGAAGAACACTCCCTATCGTAAAAAGTGAACTCAGACCAAGAACAATATTTATCACTTCTTGATACATATAACCACTAGACAATGACAACGCTTCAGAACCTGTAATTTTGAAAAAGAACCTTTTCTAACTTTGTGTCTATTTTGAAAAGCTGACAACCAGGATGTCTAGTCTGACTGCAACAATGAACAAAACTGAAAATGTCCATTGTCTCTTGCCACGTTCAGTGAAACTCTATCTAACGGTTCAGGAGACAGAAGGACGACAAACATCGATCATGATCGAAAGCTTTTTATTTGAAATGCTTGCTATGGGGTAATTCAAAAACTAAGTAAGAATGCAATTAATACAAAAATTCTTTGTGTATCTGGAAAAATCATCGTATCTAATTGCATTGTTTGCTAAATATAATATATGTATCACATCAAATAAAAAACCTGGGCAGTTTTGAACTGTTGTTACAGTATTGGCATCAGGTTTAGCAAATAAACTATTGATCAGAAACTTACATCTTCGTGTTCGTATGTGTAGGTTATCAGAACCAATAAGAAATAGTACGACTTAAAAAGGCCAATTTCGTATAGAGAGGCCTATACACAATATTTATATAATCTTGACAAGTAATTCATTTCTCTCAGGCACTTGATTTCTGCAAAACCGTGACAGCATGTATGTGTCTGATAACAAAAACGTAACTAATATAAGTCTCAACTTCAAAAAACAAAACATCCATTTATAAAACGTGTATGTAAGGAGAGAAAATAACGAAAAGTTTTAAAACATATTGTCGGTACATACACAAAGCTTTTATAATCTAATCACAAACTTGTTTGTTGCTGTTGTTTTAAGCTTAACCATTTGAAACTTGCTTTGGGTCTTACCGAAGACGTTTTACTCTATAGAGTATATTCTAGTCATAATCACGTTCAATCAGCAAAATATTCAGAATACAAAATTAGTTCTTCATGTAGTACATGTAGCTGTAGTCATGGCCTAATAGTGTCTGATAAGTCTTGTATTACCGCAGTGTTTGTGTCAGTCAGAGTTACCTCCATTTATCTTGTAAGCTCAATGTAATTTTCTGAACTGTATAATCATTATTACCTTCTGAAAGTAAGACAAGGAAGTCTAATGTCTTATCAAAATCGGCAATGAGTGAAATGCAAGTCAGATCCACCTCGACTATTCGCTTAACGCTCTCTTTTGTGACATATTCGAAGTATTAAGAACCAATCAGACCTAGTAGAAATCAATCTGTTAATCTAACATTTGGCATATCTTTGTACAATCTTGAAATTGTCACAGTAAAGTTCTGGTGTTCTTTTTTGTTGTGTATATCTGAGAGAAGTTTCATAAATATATAGAGAGTTATAACTGACAGTTGACACTAAATCATGACTTGTACTACTGGTCTATGATTAACTAATGCAGACATGGGCCGATAAAACCAACGACCGAATTATGATTAATTGATACACTAAAAATAACTCCGAAGGGAGAATAATTAGGAAACAATTCAAAAGTTCACTCTTTACTAATAAATTGAGTATGATAGCAATGATAAATAAATTAATTATCTTTAAACGTTTATTTATGAATTAATCAAACAATAACTGAAATAAAAATAATAATATTAATAATAATAATAATAATAATAAAAAATAAAAATGATCATAAAAACAATAGTAATGATAATGATAAACAAGTAATATCTTTTAAAAAAAGATGGTCGACGTAGGTGACGTAATAAACACATTTTGTGTTTCAGAAGGCTCCCGGGCAGTACACTGCTTATTCCGGTACCGAAACGCTAGCCAATAATCAATGACGCTAGATGTCCGGCCCCGGACAACACCTCGTTGAATACAAAAGTTGATCTTCGTACTGTCCAGAAACCTTGACATAACGTGTTCTGTTTTTTCTTTTTTTGCAACATGATTTATTATAAATAACTATAATATAAAACAATATACACATTTTGTGCTTCAGAAGGCTCCCGGGCAGTACACTGCTTATTCCGGTACCGAAACGCTAGCCAATAATCAATGACGCTAGATGTCCGGCCCCGGACAACACCTCGTTGAATACAAAAGTTGATCTTCGTACTGTCCAGAATCCTTGACATAACGTGTTCTGTTTTTTCTTTTTTTGCAACATGATTTATTATAAATAACTATAATATAAAAAAATATACACATTTTGTGTTTCAGAAGGCTCCCGGGCAGTACACTGCTTATTCCGGTACCGAAACGCTAGCCAATAATTTGCAGATTCTGATTGGTCACATTATAACGAAGTTGGTTAGCAACGCGTCCATACCAACGGAAGTTCAAATCAAAAGTATACGACTACGTCGAAAAACGGAGATGATAATAATAATGATGCTAATGGTTTAAATATGTATACTATTTCAGACAATGATTTGCTTTTATCAGTTATTTACATTAGATTATGATAAACATTTAATTTCATTTAATACACAAATATGTGGAAGTATTAAAGTGGAATTATGCACATTTTTAGCTCACCTGAGCTGGCTCAGGGTGAGCTATTAGGATCGATGAATGTCCGTCGTCCGTCGTCCGTCCACACTTAGTTCGTTAACACTCTAGTGGTCACATTTTTGCCTCAATTGTCACGAAACTTGGTCAGGATGTTTGTCCCAGTAATTACTCGGACGAGTTCGAATATGGGTCATCTCGGGTGAAAACTAGGTCACATGACCCAAAAATAGAAAAATCTTGTTGAGGCTCTAGAGGCTACTGTTTAAGTTCAAATATCCTGGCAATTTGTCAGATAGGTTGCTTGGCTGACTTCTAGCTCAAGTTTTAATATGGGTCACCTGGGGTCAAAAACTAGGTCACAGAGCCCAAATATGGAAAAACCTTGTTAACACTCTAGAGGTAACAATTTTAGCCCAAATATCCTAAACATTCGTCAGAAAAGTTGTTTTGATAATTTCTAGCTCAAGTTCGAATATGGGCCATCTGGGGTCAAAAACTAGGTCACACAGCCTGAATATGGAAAAACCTTGTTAACACTCTAGAGGTAACATTTTCAGCCCAAATATCCTGGAAATTTGTTGAAAAGGTTGTTTCGATGATTTCTAGCTCAAGTTCGAATATAGATCATCTGGGATCAAAAACTAGGTCACAGAGCCCAAATGTCGAAAAACCTTGTTAACACTCTAGAGGTTACATTTTCAGCCCAAATATCCTTGAAATTTGTCAGAAAGGTTGTTTCGATGATTTCTAGCTCAAGTTCGAATATGGATCATCTGGGGTCAAAAACTAGGTCACACAGCCTGAATATGGAAAAACCTTGTTAACACTCTAGAGGTAACATTTTCAGCCCAAATATCCTGGAAATTTGTCGGAAAGGTTGTTTCGATGATTTCTAGCTCAAGTTCGAATATGGGTCATCTGGAGTCAAAAACTAGGTCACGGAGCCCAAATATAGAAAAACCTTGTTAACACTCTAGAGGTTACATTTTCAGCCCAAATATCCTGGAAATTTTTCAGAAAGGTTGTTTCGATGATTTCAAGCTCAAGTTTCAATATGGGTCATCTGGGGTCAAAAACTAGGTCACACAGCCTGAATATGGAAAAGCCTTGTTAATACTCTAGAGGTAACATTTTCAGCCAAAATATCCTGGAAATTTGTCAGAAAGGTTGTGTCTATGATTTCTAGCTCAAGATCGAATATGGGTCACCTGGAGTCAAAAACTAGGTCACACAGCCCAAATATGGAAAAACCTTGTTAACACTCTAGAGGTAACATTTTCAGCCCAAATATCCTGGAAATTTGTCAGAAAGGTTGTTTCGATGATTTCTAGCAATTTTGTTAAAAGCAGGTGTACTCGGGTGAGCGATAAAGGACCATCATGGCCCTCTTGTTTCAAGTAAAGATCTAGCTGAAATAGGTGTGTGTAAAAAGGGTACAGGAAATAATAGCTTTTAACCCAATTCACCAAACTCTTCCTGCTACCAGTACGAAATATTAACTTTCCAAATATTTCTTTTCCTATTTTGACTGGAAATCTCTACCAACAACTACAATAACACAAGGGAGATCACTGCGAAGAAAAGAACTATAATTATTTTATTTGTCCATTTTTTTCTAGAGCACCAACTTCAAATACTTATGCGGCATTATAATTAGTTTAACACATTTAAATGCACAGCAACCGAAAATTGCTTTTATAAAACTGTCACCAAAAATACACTATGTGCAGTAAGATGTGCATAATGCCGCTTTAAATATTGTAATCATCATATGATAACCGTTCGCTTAAAAACTCTAAATTCTACCGTCTTTAGTTACCTGCCCCTACCCATACCGTACGGGTTAACCAAAGCTCAATAATGGCGGCGCCCACACAAGCAAATAATAGGGGGTTTTGTGAACAGAACAGAACAGAACAGAACATAAATTTTATTGCATTTAAACAAATAGTTTCTCATCCATGACATGTGTATAAATCAGTACTGAGTCAAAAATCAAAACATACATACATGCAAATATACAAAGTACACATCAAAATACAACAGAATAATGTTATTTACGGAGAGTAAATTTACCACTCAGTCCACAATATTTCTAGTAGTCAATACATTATCTCTAATTTTCAGGGCACTTCGCATAAATAAAGCCAGGTTATTAAGAGTTATGTAGTCTTTTGAGTTTAATAATTCTAACAACTTCATATTTGGTCTCACTACAAAGCGACTTTCTCAAAATTTTATATTGATCACATATTAACAAAAAATGAAACTCATCTTCAATATCCCCATTTTCACTGACAAGTAATTTGTGTAAGAGCCGATCATTAAAAAAAATTGCAATAAATTATTAGTCAGTACAAGCCCAATGTCAATTGCTATTAATATTTGATAGACCAATGCACTGTAACTAGAAATAAGCGACAGGAAAAGTACCGTATTATCGGACGGTGGTAGATATTGGTTGACATTTTGGATATTTGGTCTATACGATATAATATTGTGTTATCATGTTTTTATATAGGAACTCATTATGAGGTCTTATGCAGGCACTCTGTATTCAATCGTTCGCCGTGACACTCTGGTTATGACACTAGTTCTCTTATTGGACAGGTGAGGTTAAAATCCCTCGGCCGCCAATTAATTCTTTTTTTTTGCAATTTTTTCAGCTCTAAATTTGAAAATTTTAGGCTCGACTTGGGTGATCAAATTTAAAAAATAAATTAATGTGGCATATCAGAAAGTTCTTCTTGAAGTTATTTGTCCGAAATATAATACAGTTACTGGTCAAACTTTGTCAACGTTTACAAGGTTTAAAGACTGAGCATTCAAAAAACCTTTCGTCTCTTAAGACTTTGTCAAAAACTATTTCAAATAAACACATTGATTCAATACTTTTTATCAATTAACTGTATAAATAGACTAGTTTACTTTTGAGCTACCGCTGGGTGCCGCCATTATTCAGCTTTACCTGGCGTACTGTAGCATGCCAGTACTACAGGGAACAATATTAATAATATTATTATTATTATTATTAATAGCAATAATGATGATAAAGTCTTAATATACAGAGGCTACAAATTTGGTGGAACCAGACTAGAAATTCTGTTGCTACCATAATGATAAACCTGTGACCTCTGACATAGCGGACAATAATGTAACGCGGCTCATTTAATACAAATGTAACACCCAATATTAACTTCCTTATTTAATACCCGACATTGATACTGTACTCTTTAGTGCATTACTAGTGCAACTGCCTTACCCGCAATCATATCGCCTAAACAATATTACAAATTCGCTTTGAAAATGACCAGCAATGGACTTGTATTATTTTTAATAGGAATATTTATCAATTTCAGTGACGGACGATTTTCATTAAGGTACCTTTCATTGGTAAATGGTAAGTTCTTTCTTAATTAGACTTTCTCATTTTTCATATTGTTTTACATTGAAGGACCTACACGGCTTTGTAGAATGTCCGTCTTTAAAATGGATGAATATCATTAATTGTACATGGCATGCTATCGAAATCGCGATTTTTCAAATCACGTGATTTTAACTGCTTCATAGTTTCAAAGTTATCATTTAACATTAAATATCTCTTTTCTTTTCTTTTTATTTTGATGGTCTTCCTTATCTCCTTTCTACGCCCTCATACTTTTCCCATCCCCTCTCTGCAACCTCAGCCCGCCCAAATCATCGGCCATCCGTTCGCCGAACATTACTGTATATTCTTTTTCTACTGTGATTTTCATTTTTCACCTGCTTTACACCTGCATTTTAATTATTACTTTCTCGTTTTTCCCTTTCTTGGGATCGGGACAGATTTCCCCATGATACTCGACGGTATTCTTTCACAATTTACTTAGCTACTACCAGTTTATGCCCTTTGAATTTCCGTTTACCAGCGTTCCTACATTCGGACTTTGTCAAAAGTTAGCAGAGACGTACTCGGTACTAACGGTGAAACTTTGAAATTTGACAAGGAAGTTTTTGTCGAAAGATGAAGAGAAATGACCAGTGATAAATGAGAGATGAAATAAAATGAAGTACAGAGTCCAGTTTCCGATGGGGTTCGAACCCTTGCGTCAATTAGATATGTTTTCTTGTACCTAGAGACAAAAGAAGATTCTTTTGAAACTGAAAGAAACGGCCATCGAAAGTTCAAAAGGCGATTTATCTAATGTATGTTTACATAATACATTAAATGCATGATGATTTCTGTGCAAACGCATTAAACCTTTTATAAAAAAGAATCCATTATCCTCAAAATTGGTCGCATGTTTACTGCGATTGTGTTTATTAAAATGACAACGGCAACAAACATGATCTGAAAAATCCGTAATTCTAGACGAAAACTACCAAAAACCAGTTCGTTCAAATGTTTACCAACTTTTTATAATAAACTATCAAACTACGCGCAAAGAAATTTCCTTTGTTGAATAATATTCTAAAAGCGCAATAAGTTGTTTTTAAATACTATCAGATCACTTTCGCATCGTATTCATCGTGTAAAATGACGTGCATAAGAGTCATGTTCTCCATGTTCGGTATATTTTACGTGCGTTTTTACACATATTGTTAATGTGCAAGGTGTACATGGACGAGAGCTACAGTGTGTCCTCTCGTCTCCTTTTTCGTCACAATATCTAAAGGGAAAAGCAAGTCAGAAACTCAGTTGGCTTTAGTTTTATGAACTTGTTTACAAACACACTGTTAATTTTACAAACCGGAGTATTAAAGTGACATTATATGCATCTTACTTAACATAATGTATTTTGGTGACAGTTTTATAAAAGCAATTTTTTGTTGATGTGCATTTAAAAGTGTTAAACTAATGATAATGCCGCATAAGTATTTGAAGTTGGTGCTTAAGAAATAAAAAAATTGGACTAATAAAACAAGAAGTCCTTTCTTGGCAGTGATCTCCCTTATGTTATAAGTGTTTATGCCGTAGAAGGAAGTGGAAGGGAAGCAACTCCTGCATGCAGTTGTTTATTTCTTAAATTGACTCTCCCAGTCAAAATAGGAAAAGCAATATTTGGAAAGTTATCATTTCGTATTGGTAGCAGGAAGAGTTTGTTGTATTGGGTCAAAAGCTATTATTTCCTCTATCCTTTGTACACACGCCTATTTCAGCTGGGCTTTTACATGAAAAAAATGTGCATAATTCCACTTTAAATGTGAAGATACAGAAGGTTGAAATTTTCCAAAATGAAGGATCATGGAGTCGAGCATTTTAAACTTGTGAACCCATAGAGCGCTCTAATTAAGTATTCACGCAGTTAATACTACTAGATTAAAAACAGCAGCTTCAAAAATATATTAAAACATGGAATTACCTACATGACACTTAATCAATGTTATCAATTTCAGATGAAAAACAATAATGAGTAAATGAGGTTCAAAATATAAGTCTTGAATAGGCGTGCCTAATACATGTAGAGTGTCTTTTTTGCATATATTTGAATATTAAATAAATCTTAGATTTTTCATAACTTTTTCAATTTTTAGCCGATTTCAAAAATTCTTTCAACAGTGTGACTGTGTAAACAAGCTATTTAATAACAGCCTATTCATATTCTGACTTGCGTTCCTTTTTAATAAGGCAACCGCATCTATGAATTGTGTAAATTACAGGAGTTGAATTTTTAAATTCCTGGTTTTTATTTCATTCATATACAGTAAGTTGTATGCTCGATCTAACTTCGTTACCGCCATGACCATAACAGAACAGAACATATCGCCTTTTGAATTGAGGAATTAAACACAGTTTATCATCCATAAATATATATAACACGAAGTATCAAGATCATGTCAAGACAGCAAAGATACGAACATCACAGAAAAGCATGATTATGAAAAGTCATTTACCATTTGTGTGTAAAAATTACAGAATATCACCACCGCAATTTTTGGTTAATCGGTGTATTAAAGGTCCACTACTAAGCGAAAATTAAGTGACAGATATTTCAATGGCAAGTGTATTACCTTATACAAGACACTAAATAATGAAGATTGTCAGGTTAAAATTTACAGAAAGTGTTTGAAACACGAAGAAAAGTATGTGTATTATGTTGAAATCTCAGTGATTTGACAAAATGACTACCCAGGTATTTTTAACTTTCTTCATAATGCATAGAAAAATAAGTGTACATGTACTGTGGTTTAATTAGAATTTGTACATACAAACTTTCATTTTATATTAAAAATAACTTATTTTTGTGTTTTTTAAAGTATATTTGAATTTTTGCTTTCGTTAGTATTGGACTTTAAGCAACTATCTATTTCATAAGTGACGGAAGACACTTTGTCATTGGAAACTTCTTTGCCTTACATTCTATCAAATTATAAGTGCACATAACTTTGACACTCCTGTCTGTATTACAGTCACCTCTACAATCTCAAATATTCTAGGACGACGAAGAAAATACTTCGACAGATAACTTTGTCTAATAACGTCATATTTCGCACATACATTGTAACAGTACGAAATGAAATTTGTCTTTTGCTGTCCATTCACTCTTTCAATTCTACTATGATTGCCATATCGTACCGTCCTGATGCGAAGGCAATGCACAAAATTGCTCTGTCTCGTAAGAAATAGCCTATGTGACTTTGGCAAAATGTCTAAATAACCCTCATACCTATTTGATAACTTATTTTTAAAAACAAAAACTTAAACACTACTCGAACTACACATGAACAACACAAAATTGACTTTTTTAACTTTGAAAGACAGAATGTATGACGTAAGTTCTTTTACTGATTTCATATCAAGTATGTGTTGGACACGATAGTTTAAAGGCAACTGTCATCTCAAAGTTATAACGATAACAAAATATTTTATTTATTGATTTAATTATGAAATATTAATCAAATTATCGATTTACGGAAAAAAAGTATTCAGATTAAAATTTATTGAATTTCTTCAGAAATGTTCAATGATTTACTTATTTAAAAATTTCAATATTTCTGACCAAGTTCAGCGAAACTCTATTACGTGGTTCGCGGGCAAATGTTGACGACGGCAGGACAGCAAACATCAATCTGACTTACTACCGGCACTTAATGATAAGACGATGTAAAAACTAAGGAAGAATGTAATTACAGCAAAAGTCTACGTGTTTCTGGAATAACCATTGTATCTTAATACAGGGTATGCAAACTATAAAACACGTATCATATCAAATCAGAAACCTTGTAAGTTTTGAAGTATTAGCATCAGGGTCAACTTGTATAAACTATTGATTTGAAACTAACATCTGTATATAATCATAACCGATACGAAAAAATCTCTGAAAAAGGCCGAATTACATATAGTACAGAGAGGTCTATACACACTACTTGTAAAATCTTTTCGAGTACAAATGTAATTCATTTCTCTCATTCACTTGATTTCTCCCGAACCCTGAAAGCTTGTCTGAAAACAAATACATTCCTAAATTAATTCCCAATTTAAAAACCTACATCTATAATACTATATGTATTTGAAGTGCAGTGAACGAAGTCACAATCACTGTGTCAGTACATACACAACGCTTTTATAATCTAAATCTAAACATGTCAAGTTGGGTACATACACAGCGGCTTTTATAATCTAAATCTGGCACCAACCCTATGCTGAAACTAGCGGCCAGGGTAATGGCGGCCTAGCGGCCTATGGCGTGAAGCTGGCGGCCCAGCGGCCTAACGGCGTGAAGCTGGCGGCCTAGCGGGGAACTGCGGCCCATCGGCGTGAAACTGGCGGCCCAGCGGCCTATCGGCGTGAACTTGAAGGCCTGGCGGCCCAGCGGCCTGACTTATGGTCATTAAAATAAGTTTATTTTGCAAAGCAGAAACTAAAAAATGGTTTCATGAAAACTATCAGCTTCTGCGTCTATACGGCGTGGCGCCAAGCTGGCATGTTGTTTTTAAACGCGAATTTGTGTATTCGGTTTAAATATCGGCTTTTTCTGTGTATTTTAGATACGATTTGTTTATAAAAAATTAATCATGAACTTGAAGGCCTGGCGGCTTAGCGGCCGGACTTGATGGTCATTAAAATAAGTTTATTTTGCAAAGCTGAAACTTTCAAAAAATGGTTTCATATTAAAAACACTAACAGACTTTCTTCGACAAAATCATCCTCATTCAAGGTATGATTATACATGTATAAGGTGTTATTGGGGAAATGCAAAATTATCCAGGTCCAAGCTATGCGATCAAGACTTTTGAGATACAGAGTAAACTTGAGATATCTGCTGGCCTGCTCCTGTGGATGTTACCTCTTCCTGGAAGTATAATTTTTACTCTCCTTCACTTTAATATAAAAACCTAGAGACATACGATTTTAATTATAAATGAAATATTCAAAAACACGTGTTAATAGGGGAAAAAAACACAGGATATTTATTCATTAACATATACGGTTCAACTCCATGCAGCTCTTTTAAAATACAATTTTATTATAAGAAAAGTTATCTGATAACGGCCCAACGGCCTCGGCGGCTTGGCGGCCAAGCGACATAGCAGCTTTGTTTTTTTAAAACGAAATTAAAGTATGTTCACTTTATTCAATGTCGCTCATTCTGCGGTAAAAATTTCAAAAAAATACGATATCGTTATAAGGAAATTGATTTCTTCATCAACACAGAACCCCAGCGGCCTAGTGGCCAAACGACTTAGCATCTTTGTTTTTTTAAACGAAAATATAGTATATTCAATTTATTCAATGTCGCTCATTCTGAGATAAAATATTAATATTTCGTAAAAAAAAAATATATTGCTTAATCAACATAACACCCCAGCAGCCTGACGACCCGGCGGCTAAGCGACTTGGCATCTTTGTTTTTAAGCGAAAATATGGCAATTTATTCAATATTGCTCTTTTTTGCAATAAAAAAATAGAAAATACGATTTCTTTTAAAAAAATTGATTTCTTCATCAACATAACCGCCTTCGGACCCGGCGGCCAAACGACTAAGCATCTTTGTTTTTTTAAACGAATATAGTATATTCACTTTATTCAATGTCGCTCATTCTGAGATAAAAATATTAATGTAATTAATATTTCTGTCAAATAATCATGGCATATTTTGACTAGTTTTGGGAGAATTATATCATCTATATATTTAGAAGATGTTTAAATTTTTACTACATATTTCACGTATCGAGATGACAAAGTACAATTTGCTGTCAGATAACCATGTTGGACAATTTAATATTGCCGACAGTCAAAATGCTTTCATAAGCAATATCTCTCATTACTACGTGGCCAGAACATACCGCCTGACGTTGTTAGTGATACAAACTATTATTCAAATGTCCCGAAGACAGTAAATGTACCTGATGCGCAGTTTTATCATGTATTTTATCTTAGAAAATACCCTAGAGTAATTATAAACATGTGTCGACCTAGATACACTATTTTACAGTTAGATGGTTATCACACCAACTTGCTATAAAACCCACACTCTTTTTGGGGTAGGACACGTATAGGATAGATGAGGAGTAGCCGTTGTCTATGTAATTTGGAGTCGAGCGCAGCGAGACGACAAATTGCATAGACAACGGCTACGAGTGATCTATCTGACTTAGACCACAGATAGTAGATTGTTTGTTTTTCAGTCTTCTATAAAATAACACCAACTACCTCATTTATTCAGTTGTGGCTAACAAGCAACTAAAGCGTTTTTCTGTTTGCCTCAAATAGCACGGTGAAATCGTGCAGCTCGGATTTTGAAGAAAAAGGCGCGCAAAGCTGCGAACACCTGTACCAGTATTGACAATAGCCACGATTTATACGTGCGATATATATATAATTATTTTATTTCAAACTTGATATGACAGAGCAATGAGTTGTTCTTGTAAATGGTCAATGTAGGTGGCGATTTAAAACAATATAAAATATTTTAAGTTTTATAGCTGAAAATACAGCAAAATGTAGCTGTATCTATCTTAGCAGTTACATGTAGTTGGCTGCCTGTCTAGATGGCTTACTTTATACATTGTAATGGGTTTTAACGTTTTCAGCAAAATCACGACTGTAAAGAAGTGGCCATCTAATCACCTCTCTTGCGTGTTATTAGTTCAGTATCTTTAGGATCAAGTCTCCGCAAGCCGCTGGCTGCTTTCCTATATAAATTATGCAGAGGCTGGAAATCACCATGATTAAACATCGTAGAATTCATGCCTGGACTTTGGATCGAACCAGCAATCCACGAATTGACATTCCAGTGGCTAAGTCACCGCTTCTCTATGAATTGGTATATATTTTCTAGGATATATCATAGTTGCTTCCGGCCAAACCCCTTCAGTGGATAGTAGGCCCTGACCTATAAATCGCAACTGCCAAAAGCCTATACCATTTTTGTCGAGCCCGCTTGCGGTGAGCTCGATATAGTTGTCACTTTTGGCGGTTCGGTGTATGTGCGTGCGTCCGTCCGTCCGATGTCCGGACCATATCGTTTTCATACATATAGGGATTTTGATATTACTTGGTACAAATGTTCACCATCATGAGACAGAGTGTCATGCGCAAGAACCAGGTCCCTAGGTCTAAGGTCAAGGTCACACTTGGAGGTTAAAGGTCAAATTCAAGAATGACTTTGTCCGGAGCATATCTTTTTCCTGCTTGGAGGGATTTTAATTTAACTTGGCACAGATGTTCATCATCATGAGACGGAGTGTCATGCGCAAGAACCAGGTCCCTAGGCCTAAGGTCAAGGTCACACTTAGAGGTTAAAGTTCAAAGTCAAGAATATCTTTGTCTGGAGCATTTCTTCTTCAAGGATGGAGGGATTTTAATGTTACTTTGTACAAATGTTCACCACCATGGGCTACCCTTGTTTTTAGAATTACTTCCCTTTGTTGTTACTATAAATAGCTTATATTGTAACTTTTTTATTACTGGCCGAAATTCGAGACCACTTTTCTGTGGTACAACATGCATGTTACATCCAATATTTAGGCGTATTTGACATATGACGGGCTCGACATGTTGCACGTGGGCATCTTGTTATAAAGTTCTACTTTTTTCTAGTTTAAACCGTCTTTCATGTGCAAAACTGCACCTGAGTAATATAATCGAATTATGTTCTTCAACTGGGGTTATATTAATTAAAGCAACACGATGTCGCATATCATACAACACAAAATGCTGTCCAAGAGGATAACTGCTTTTTCGGGTGAACGATCCAAATACATTTCACTGAGTTGAGTGAGCACCAAAAGTGCTTTTTACGAGTTTGTGCGTACTCATAAAAAATATAACCTCTTTTCATTTGTTTTAAACTTAAAAGCAAACATTTGTCTGGCCTCAAATTATCCCAAGTTTTAGGACATAATTCAATTGTCCTTGCTACACTAGACAGGTCATGCACACTTTGCACGAGGAAAACGATTTGAAATAGACAACAGTGGACTGTTGTATATGGGATTTATAAAACGGCAATCTTAGCCTGTAATTGGCCGGCTACGGGCAGCTGTTGTCTAAACTTGATTAGACCTTACGATCTCGTTTGTACTAGCGATACTTAATTGTAAATAAATTATAGAAAACGTAACTTTGTTCGTTCTGTGACATTTCGTAATAAGAAAATTTATTTCTTCATCAACAAAACACCCCCAGCGGCCTTGAGGCCTGGCGGCCAAGCGACTTGGCATCTTTGTTTTTTTTTAGCGAAAAAATGGTTTATACAATTTATTCCATATTGCTCATTTTTGCGATGAAAAAATCTAAAGATACGATTTCATTTTAAAAAAAATGATTTCTTCATCAACATAACAGCGGCTTCATATCTTGCAAATATGTGTAGGAAGTAGGCAGTAGCAGTAGCAGCAGTATGAAACGTGAAGTTTGCAGTAGCAGTAACACAGCAGTAGCAGTAGTTTAGCAGTAGCTAAGCAGTAGCAAAGTTATAAAACGTGAAGTTGGCAGTAGTAGTTGTTGAGCAGAAGCAGTAGCTTAGCAAACGTTGAGCAGTAGCAATAGTACTAGTAGTAGCAGTAGATTAGCATTAGCAGTAGCTGAACAGTAGCAGTAACAGTAGCAATAGCTTAGCATTAACAGTAGTTGAGCAGTAGCAATAACAGTAGCAGTAGCAGTAGCTTAGCAGTAGCAGTAGCTGAGCAGTAGCAGAAGCAGTAGCTGAGCAGTAGCAGTAACTCAGCAGTAGCAGTAGCAGGAGCAGTAGCTTAACAGTAGCAGTAGCAGAGCAGTAACAGCAGCTAAGCAGAAGTAGTAGCTCAGCAGTAGCAGTAGCACAGTAGCAGCAGTAGCTTAGCAGTAGCAGATGGTCAGCAGTAACAGAAGCAGTAGCAGAGCACTTGCAGTAGCTGTAGCTTAGCAGTAGCAGTAGCTTAGCAGTAGCACAGCAGTAGCAGTCGCTCATCAGTAGCAGTGGCTATAGCTCAGCAGTAGCAATAGCAGTAGCAGTAGCTTGGTAGTAGCAGTAGCAGTAGCTGTAGCTGTAGCTCAGCAGTAGCAGTAACTTGGCAGTAGCAGTAGAAGTAGCAGTAGCTTAGCAATAGCAGTAGTTGGGCAGAAGCAATAGCAGCAGTAGTAGCTTAGCAGTAGCAGAACAGTAGCTCAGTAGTAGCTTATTAATAGCAGTATGTTTTCATTACCATTAATTATAAGTGTCATTGTTAATCATCGTATCGTCATCAACAAGTTCCATACTATCCAGCATGAAATAATTTATCATCATCGTCACCCAGCCATTAATGATCAAAATAAGTCATCATGTCCATGTTCCTCCGCAAATGCAGCATTTATCGTTACCATTATCATAAGAATTAGCTTCATCTCATCAACATGGTACACGCTCAAGGAATACTACTGAAATTGTATGCACTAGTGGTGTTCGAATTTACGACCTTCCCATCGCGAATCCAATGCGCTAACCACCTAGACACACTTTGATGAGGTGAACGTTTTACCCAAAGTTTCATGAAATTCCTTACAGATGGTAAAGAGATATTAGAAGGACAAGAAATATAATCATATACAAGCTATAATTATGGAACATGCCATGAACGTTTTCCAAGATTCAAAGGTTCAGCTGTAATTGGTAAGGAGAAATTGGGCCATACTCAATGCAAAATGAAGGATTGAATAAGTGCTGAATAGGTTTTAATTAATACAGTAATTTGACAAAAGGAAATCGTACAGCGCTGGTCGTGCGGTAAAAGCGAGATATTTGAGCGTACGAATTGTACATTTTATTTAAAGGTCGCTGGTTCGAGCCCTCGTGCGACCACATTTTTATTAATTTTATTGTTTTCCCTTTATTTCCAATTGAAGCTTTTCATCTATATTTAAGAATATTTAAGAAAACGTAGATGTTAATCATTTCATGTAGGGGAGTAGGGGACAGTGACTTAGGGTTAGGCCGGGTTGGGCGGTGGATGCCTGTCGTCGCCGGTTGGTAAAATCTAGAATTGCCAATGGTGCAGTTTCAAGTATAAGTCGCCTACTTTACGGCACATAATTTGGGCTATATGTTACTTTTTTCTTTGGTCAGGCGTTTTGAAGTATTTGACATTTTTTTATATCACATTTAACCCACAGAAAGATGAAATCGTTTTTGTTTTTTTTATGAAAGCCGGTAGTGCAATTGCTGGCTTTTCTAGCTTTCATTCTTTCTTTTACTTTCACGAGCAAAAACTCAACAAGAGCATGTGATAGGGAGTGTTTTGTTGTACTTTACTGTTCGTAAAAAGACTAAAAAGACGACTAAAATAAAGTGACATGAAATATCTGAAACAAAATATGCAATATTAAACGTTTCGCATTTGAAATAACGACGACAAAGATTGAAAGCTAGCAAATGGTGTGTTTGAAATTACACCCATACATTTTTTAGCCAATTTTGCATGTAAAATGTCGATTTTACACCATTGTCAGTCACCGTCGCGTTGCCAGGAAACGAAGTGAAAAACACGAATATTAAAACAAGGTAAATCCGAACCAAGAGTACCAATATGCAAAATTTCATAACAATTGAAGAAAAGTCGCTTTTTGATGTCTGACGTTGGACAAAGGTTGCATACTATTTATTAATTAATTTCAATTTATCCTTTTATGACTCTAAGCCAGGGTTTCGCATGCAAGGGCTCAATAGTTAAACAGTACTATTTAAAGATAATGTTATAGTATGGCGATTATCTACAGATTTATAAATATAGTCTATGAAACTTCTACGTTTGTATTAACTTCTAAAAAGATTACAGTATCGCTGCAAAATCAACTACAAAATATATAAATTCATCTTCTGCATTTCATATGCGTTCCTCAGACGAAATTTTCTTTTCGTCGTCTTCAGACCTACCCTTTGCTGGTGAGTCCAGATTGTTTAATTCTCGAGTAGATTAATATCAATCAAAAGTAATAAACAAATTTACTCATATGATTATTAATGTCTGTATTATTGAAATGTATGTGACTGTTGCAATACGTTTGCGTTCATTTATATTTGTACCAGGGCAGTTTCATGCAAAAGACAGGTCCTACCATTGAACAAGGATGGCGGACCATAAGCACATCTACAAACAAACAATTCATGCAAAAGGTGATTGTTTCACCCACAGGTAGAAGGAACATACCTTTGACATCATAATAAATATAATTTTTTTTTGTTCATATCGTTACCATAGAAAAGGTTTCAAACACACTCTATATGAAAACAAGCATGTTGCTAAGCTACGGTTACTGCCACTGCTGAGCTGCTACTGTTGAGCTACTGCTACTGTTGAGCTACTGCTACTGCTACTGATACTGCCAGTTACTGATACTGCCATCTTCACACTTTTGCTACTGCTACTGCTAGCTACTGCTACTGCCATCTTCACGTTATTGCTACTGCTACTGCCAGCTACTGCTACTGCCATCTTCACGTTTTTGGGTCGATTGTTAAAACCGAGCCAATGCTAACAGAGTATATCGGCCTAACGGCCGAACGCACAACATACAAACAAGTAGTTCCATTTAAACAGTTGTTAGGCATTATAGCGATTTCTGTTTTCAAAATTATATACAAATGTAGTAATAAATCTAAATAATTTAAAAACATTTCAGAATAGAATAATATTATTTCGTTATTTTTCTTAAATGTGTAATTAATCGTAAATACTATTAATGCGCGAACGAACGACTTGGACATAAAAATTTATAAGAACTCAATTTTTACCAATAACTCTATAGTCGGCGGACGTAGAGCAGTTGGTAGAGATGCTGGAAATTGAATTTGCGTTGACTTACTGCGGCGGACGCGAGTTCGAAACCCATCTAAAACACTGGGTTTTTTTTACATTTTTCTTCTGTTTTACTTATAATTTTAAGACTTTAAACCATTTTAAATGTTTTACAGCAAATAATCATAGAAAACTTCATTCATGTCTAACTTATAAGGATAATGTTAATAAGACATACTGTATACATATTATTCGATAACAGTAAAGTTCAGTCAGTAGTCGTGTCAGGTTTTGCTTGTACAACCAGAATTGGTTTCCTTGGGTTCTTTTCGGGCCATGCCTCAACATCAATCATCACCAATTTCTAGAATATTTACATGTCAGTTTTGTTTGTGGGCCCGCTGTGATACTTTGTATCACTGTTTTTCTTGTTCAGTTATTAATTTACTCCTTGTCTTCTTTGATCTTGCTCATTGTTCAGTTTTTGCCTACAATTTAGGATAGGAATTTATTTTGTATTATTGACACAATACAATCAACCCTATGGGCAAATCCCATAACTTTTGAATGACATTAAAAGTTGTGCAAACTTGAATTTTCAGTTCAGGTTTGTAAAAATCCACTTCTCAGTTACCATTCACAGCTATGATACTTTATAGGGTAGTTGAACATACATGTAGTCACTGAATGCAAAAGATAAGCACATGGGTTCCTATCAAAAGTAAAGTTTACACATATGGTTAAAGGTCAAACTCTGTGGACATTTGTGTCTCCAGTTTGTTGATAACTTTACTCATGCATGGGTTGTCCTGATATTTACATATGTATGTGTACAGTCTGTGTTGTTCAGAGACAATCGACCCTCCAGCACTTTCAGTCCTTTGATTGCTACTGCTACTGCTAGCTACTGCTACTGCCATCTTCACGTTATTGCTACTGCTACTGCCAGCTACTGCCATCTTCACGTTTTTGCTACTGCTACTGCTAGCTACTGCTACTGCCATCTTCACGTTTTTGCTACTGCTACTGCCAGCTACTGCTACTGCCATCTTCACGTTTTTGATACTGCTACTGCCAGTTACTGCTACTGCCATCTTCACGTTTTTGATACGGCTACTGCTAGCTACTGCTACTGCCATCTTCACGTTATTGCTACTGCTACTGCCAGCTACTGCCATCTTCACGTTTTTGCTACTGCTACTGCTAGCTACTGCTACTGCCATCTTCACGTTTTTGCTACTGCTACTGCTAGCTACTGCTACTGCCATCTTCACGTTTTTGATACTGCTACTGCCAGCTACTGCTACTGCCATCTTCACGTTTTTGATACGGCTACTGCTAGCTACTGCTACTGCCAAATTCACGTTTTTGCTACTGCTAGCTACTGCTACTGCCATCTTCACGCTTTTGCTACTGCTACTGCCAACTACTGCTACTGCCATCTTCACGTTTTTGCTACTGCTAGCTACTGCTACTGCCATCTTCACGTTTTTGATACTGCTACTGCTAGCTACTGCTACTGCCATCTTCACGCTTTTGCTACTGCCACTGCTAGCTACTGCTACTGCCATCTTCACGCTTTTATTACAGCTACTGCTAGCTACTGCTACTGCCAACTTAACGTTTTCGCTACTGCTACTGCCAGCTACTGCTACTGCCAACTTCTTGTTTTTGCTACTGGGACTGCCAGCTACTGATTCTGCCATCTTCACGTTTTTGCTAGCTTATGCTCAGCTAATGCGACATTGCCAACTAACGTAATTTCGCTATTCTGCCCAAAAAAACAAAGATGGCAAGTCGTTTGGCCGCCACGCCACTATGCCGCTGGTGTGTTATGTTGCTGAAGAAATATATTTTCTTATAACGAAATCGTATTTTTTGCTATTTTTATCTTAGAATGAGCGACATTGAATAAAGTGAATATACCATATTTTTGTTTAAAAAACAAAGATGCTATGTCGCTTGGCTGCCAGGCCATCAGGCAGCTGGGGTGTTATGTTACTGAAGAAAATATGTTTTCTTATAACGAAATCGTATGTTTAAATGCCTTATTTTTATCTCTATAGAATGCACCGTATAAACCTTGAATAAGGATGGTGGGAATATACCATATTTTCGAATTAAATAAAATGCTATGTCGCCTAGGCTGCTAGGCCATCAGGCAGCTGGGCTGTTATGTTGATGAATAAATTTATTTCATCAATTATTTAAGATACTTTTGAAATGAAAAATCGATATTCAAATAATTGAATATACCAATTCTTCGTTTTATAAACAAACAGGCTAAATCGCTTGGCCGCTAGACCGTTATGATGTTGACGAAGAAAGTATGTTAGTGTTTTAATATGAAACCATTTTTTGAATGTTCCTGCTTTGCAACTTATTTCAATGACCATCAAGTCAGGCCGCTAGGCCACCAGGCCGCCAGGTTCATGCCGCTAGGCCGCCAGGCCGCTGGGTTGCCATTTTCACGCCGCTAGGCCGCCAGGCCGCTGGGCCGCCAGCTTCACGCCGCTAGGCCGCCTGGCCGCTGGGTCGCCATTTTCACGCCGCTAGGTCGCTCGGCCGCCAGCTTCACGCCGCTAGGCCGCCAGGCCGCGGGGTCGCCATTTTCACGCCGCTAGGTCGCTAGGCCGCCACCGCTACCCCCTAGCCCCCTCTCCCTTTCCCCACTTCACGGACATCTTTTTTTTGTTGCTGTTGTTTTAAGCTAAATCATTTGAAACTTGATTTTGACATAACCGAAGATATTTTACTCTACTGAGTATATCCTACTCATAAGCATGTTCAGTCAGCAAAACATTCAGAAAACAAAAGTGAAAAAAATATTTATACAGGCCTAATAGCTGCAGTCTTTGCTTAATAGGGATCAATAAGACTTGTATTAGTGCAGCGCTTGTGTCAGTCAGTAAGAGTTACCTCCAGTTATCTTCTTTTCTAAACTGTACTGTCGTTATCTCCTCTGCAAGTACAAAAAAATAACTATAATATTCCTTATCAACATCGGCAATGAGTAGAATGCAAGTCAGGTCCGCCTCACATATATACGGTTAACGTTTACTCTTGTGACGTTTGATAAATTAAGAAAGAATAAAGACAAGAAAAACGCTAGAAGAGAGAAAATCTGTTCACCTAACATTTGGCATATCTCTGTACATTTGAAAATCTCATAGTAACGTGCTGAGCTTCTTTCTCGTTGTGTCTATCTGAAAAGTTTTAAAAATATATATAGTGTTATTACCGACAGCTAACATTCAATTCCTACATGTTCTAATGGTCCAGGAGTTATTTTATAGATCTGTGATTTAGGCTGATAATAACAACGACTGAACTGTTATAAATTAAATACGATAATAGTATTAAGCAATTATCATCTTTTAACGTTTAGTATAAATTAATCAACAAATGAATTAAAGAACTGAAATAATAATAACAATAATAATGATAATATAATGATAATAACAATATGTCATGATAATATATTATTTCAGAAAATGCTTGCCATGGCCTTAACCAGTTAGAAAGAAATACAAATTTAATTTCATTTAGTACGTGAAAGTATCAAACATCATAATCGTCATATGATAACCGTTCGCTCAAAACCATTCCTCAAAATGCTCGAAATTCTATTGCTACTATAATGATTAACCCATGACCTCCTACATCGCGGACAATAATGTAACGCGGCTCATTTAATAATACCCTGTATCGTCTTCCTTATCTAATACCCGACATTTATACTGCACTCTTCGGTGCATTACTAGTGCAATTGAGTTACCCCGCCATAATATCTCTTATACAATATTAAAATTTCACTTTGAAGATGACCAGAAATGGACTTGTATTATTTTTGATCGGAATATTTATCAATATTAGTGACGGACAATTTTCATTAAGTGGTAAGTGCTTTGATAAGTTCTGTTTTATTTTCATTTTGAAGTAATTAAATAATGACCGTCTTTAAAATGGTTGATCATCATTTTTTTACATGTTATTTGTGATTGCGATATTTCAAATCACTTTATATTAACTGCGTTATACCAATACGTTCATCATTTGATTAAACCTAATATATGGAAAAAAGCACATTCTTTAGAATTTGAATTGAATGTAACTAGCGGCCACTGAAACTGCAAAAGGCGAGTTACATGTATCTATATAGCTTTTGTTTCTGATATTGAAATAAGATCCAATGTTCTGAAAATGTTTACTGCGATTATGTTCATTATTGCGACAACTGCAATAAATATTTACTTGGAAACCCGTAATCATCGACGAAAACGCCAAAAAATCATTTCGTTCAGAATCTATGATAAGATTGTCAAACTCGGTGACTCGCGAAGGAATATCCGTTGATGAATAACTTTTATTTCAAATCGTCGGAAGTTGTTTCAAATACTGTCAGATCACTATCGCTTCGTATACATCATGTAACATGATGTGCATAAGAGTCAAGTTGCTGAGTCAATCTTACTTGCGTTTTATCGTCCACATAAGACTATTGTTAATGGGTTTGGGGTACATGGATGAGAGCTACAGTGGGTTTCTCGTCACAGCACTTAAAGCTGCTCGCTCTCAGATTTTGGTAAAAGAAATAAAGTTCTTTAAACTGCATGTAAATAACGTATTTTAGAACATATAGTCGTATAAAAAGGCTCCAGTATAATCAAAACAAAACAGAACAAAATAGAACAGAACATGTTGTTTATCATACAAGCTCTCATATTATTCAAAGTATCAAGATCATATCAAGACAAGACAATAGATATGAAAAAAAAAAACACACAGAAATATATAAAGTTATTTGCCATTTGAGTGTGAAAGTTTCAGAGTATTATCACCATAGTTTTTATTTGTTGAGGTGCCAAACAAATATACTTAGTAATACCATTTTCCGATGCCTACTCTCTTAGTACCAAGCCTGAAAGCAGCTCCGGCACGTTGGTCAGCATATAATCCCAAATAACGATTCTTCATTTCAAACCATATAGCCATCGCAGACATTAAAGTTGTAATGTTTGAAAATATAAATGTTATAAGCTCATGCAATATCAGCTAATTTCTTTTAAATATAACTAAAATAAACTGATTCCGAATAAGAACCGCGGATGTACATCATTTTACAATGATACGCAAATATAAGGGACGATTTACTATATGTATACCCTCTTTAGAAATATTTCGGATTTCTTAACTCTCCGGCCATTTCTTTAACCTTGAGTGGAAAGTAAGTATATCTTTTGGAGTATCTGTACACACCGTCCCATTTAAAGAATGAAATATTTCGAAGCCAGGACTGTTTACGCGCATTTTTACAAATTCTCTATTTACGAATATATACATCCATTCATAAATTATACTAAAATTTTGGCCTGGCGCGAGCTAGTCTGCGGCTTACATGTATTAGAAATACGCGTGAGCATCTTTAACAGAAAAAGCGTAAGGATACAAAAACGGTTTGTTAAACAATTTGTTATATCTAATAGATGTTTAAAGTAGAAGGCTATTTATCCCATATTCCATTGTAGGCTTCGTTATTTTGAAATGAATGAGTTATTTTGTTATTCCATACGTATTTTTCTGTCACTTTTTAGCTACCTTTGATTCGTTCTACAAATGCAAGTTGCATCCTGCGTGATTTTCCGCATTTCAGATAATCCCCATAAGTTATACATGTATATGCATAAAGTCAAATACAATGTATATTCATGCATTGTGAAATTGTACAAAGTAATATACTTGTTCACAAGTTCATAAGTTGTGTAATATGCGAAGTGTGTTACCTGGGAAACAATCATATAAAGGTTACCAAAATGGAGTTACTGTCTCCAGGCATTCATGATTTCATTTTCTCGATACTTATTAAATTATCATTGAATATCTGTATTTTAACTCTTATTTTTACAAAACTCTTAAGAAACCTACATGAGATGGACATTCATAAATTCCTGCGACCCCAGCACAATGAACAAATACTGTTCTGTTGAGCGAATTTAATACAGTTTGATGGATAAACTACCTCAACTACAATGTATCAGGAAGACAGGGCCAACCATTTCTGATTTAGCAAATGAAAAACTAGAAGACTTAAGCATAGTAGAGGAAACGTAGCTAAGTGACGGGTGATCCGGTACAAGGCCTTTATATAGAATACTGAAGCTTTGAGTAGACCATTGCAATGTTTATCAAGAAGAAATTTGCCATAATTTAAAAGTCTTTATCAACAAAGGAGTAAAACTCGAGTGGACATTACTAGTATCTTGCAACGCGATCCACATGGATGTGTCGCAGTCGCCAGCGGTTATTGTACTTGATAACCTTAGTTTATTCTCTTGATAAAATTCATCAATTTGATATAAAACCGGTTGTTAATTATTTCACGGTATAATTTGTACGTGTAAGTGTGTCTCTATTAAAGTTAAATACACGCGCATAACAGCACTCCGGGCTACATGTACCTGTATATGTACATCTAAAATAATTAATATCTAACTAAATTTAAAGTTTAAACAGTTATACTTATTATTCCCTGAGGAATATTGAAATAATTATTGTTCTATGTACAAATACACTTTTAACATTTGGATAAAAACATACAAAATACGTAAATACTAAATTTAAAGTGATATTACTGTATAAATTGAAATTATTTATGACTTTTAATCCTAGAAAAATGAATATTGCCAAGGTTACATGAGTCATATGATAACAAAAATATATGTATCTGTATTGTTGGCTTCGCCGTGACGTCATACTGACCAGTTAATGTTTTTATATTACTGATAGAGTTATATCATTTTAAGATAAAATATGATTACATGACTCACAGTTGTGACTCCAGATACAAAGTGTAAAGAAACATAATAAAATTATATTTTACCATGTATGTCATAACCAACGTAGGAACCGACGTGCCGTCAAAATTATACAATTTTGTGCCGCATGACGTTTCAAAGTAACATCAGCGTAGAAAATAACACTATTCATTTATTCACCTTTTGTAGTATCCAATGATGGAAGAATCGAAATAACATCCCTTTAAGCGTTGTTATTGTCTTATAAACAACTCTTCGTCGTCCCGATGCGCATTGATAAACAACTCAGCCGTACGGCCTTCGTGATTTATAACTGCGCATCAGAACTCTAAATCATTGCTTATTAAACGATGAGCACCGCTGAAACGTATATTATTTCAATAAACAATTAAAAGCAGGTTCAAAAAGTGCAGACTGAGTTAGTAAAAAAACAAGATAAGCAACAATCCTTAAGGATAACATAGTCACATAAAATAATTTTTTATTTCCTCCATAAATCCTGTCATTAAAGGAAACCGGTTCGAATCCCGGCCGGGTCACTGAAAATTTCAGAAACGCTTTTCAGTGTTTCCCAACCATCTAGAGATGAACTGGTTAGAAACCTATAGGTAGTGTCACGTGTATCAGTCCTAGACAACGGGCATGTAAAAGATCCAAGGGGTCTATTTTTTAAAAGAGCTAGGATCTGGTACCCGGATTCCCTCGTATCTGCATCTGTCTCCCTTCAATCTGCGTTTGACAGGAGTCTTGGAAAGTTCACCCAGGGAGAAGTCTCAGGGTCGGTCTGGACTAATAAACAACGAAAAGAAAAACAACTTTGACTGAATCGTTAACATTCCATATTATCGGACTTCGGTTCGAAAATTGCATTTAGAAATAATTTGAGTAAAATCGAAGCAAAAAATCGATTTCGAATGAATGAGTTAAACAGGTCTCACAGGTTTTGATGTAGTAAGTACAAAATCATGAAGGTATGTTATTATAAAATATCTAACATATCTTATCTGCAAACTAAAGGAACTTCTTGTCATAACAATGTTTGTGGTTTGCTCTAAAATGTCAATGTTTGAGTCCACTCCTTGTTTACTCCTTGTGGTTTCAAATATTAAAATTGCAAGGAGATATATTACATCATGTTGTTATTGTTGTTGTTGTTGTTGTAGGATGTCCGGCGGGATGGGTCAGCAGTGGTGATAAGTGTTACAATTTCGTGTCAAATGATCCGAAAATTATAGAAGAAGCGGATTCTTATTGTTGGGTATGTGCGGCATTTCATGCTTACTGGTACTAGGGTTTAAGCTTAATGTGTAAAACACAATAAGTTTCGGGATGGTTTTTTTTTTGCTTGCTCTTGCTGCCGATAAACCTTTCATTCATATTCGTGTTGTGTAGAAATACCCACACCCCTGCAACACTTGCCGCATTCCTTTGTTTGATTACAGACCCATCCTATTCCCCCTCGGTAAGCTGCATCTTTCACTGGTCCCATTCAAGCCAGCTTCCCTGTCTATACATAGCCCAACCATGCTCTGGTTTTTAGCGCAACCATTTTCCCTTTCCGTCTGTAGCCCCAAAATATCTACGATCCAAAAACCTGTAAGAGTAGAATTGCGCCTGAAACTTCGCCTGTACAATTTAGTGAATGCTCGGAGAGGTACATGTAATAGGTTAAACTTTATGTGGTCACAAATCCAACCGTTCCTGAGAAATCTTCCTATGTCAAATGTATAAGAGAATACTATTTCGTGGACTTATAATACTTTTTACTTGAATAACTAAAATAGCAAATAGTATTGAACGTACGTATATTCATTCATGAAGTGTTAACAAAGTATTATTCCATATCAACAACAAAGATATACAGATATTCAAAATATTTTACTCTCTATCATATAAACTATGCCATCCGATTGACTCAGACGAGATCGCTGAGTTACTACCAACGATAATATTAATATCGTAAAGTGATGTAAAAATATGTCACAAGGATTTAGATTATACATGTATGTTTGCTAACCGCAATAGAATAATTAGGAAAAACATTATTCAAAACCGAATTTCAATGATATTTGAATGGTATGATAGAACAATAAAAACATTTCAAACCTTAAAACCCGTGAATGATTCAATAAGCATATGAAGGGGCCATATACGTGTTAGTAATGCAGTATTGTTTGGTAATAACATAGCAAGTTAAGTTTTATTTTTATTCTTTTTAACCGAACAATAGAAACAACATATGGTAATATCAAAGCAATGTTACCATCCTCCGAAATAATAATATATCAGTAAGTGTGACTGACAAAGCAGTTGCTATAAAGACAACGGATGCTTTAATTAGCAACATGTAAACGTTCTCTTATTAGCGGATACATGTAGCCGCCATGAAATAACAATAACAAGATTTAGCTAGGATAATCTAAAACATTCCCACTGAACAAAAAAGTAATAAGGGTATTCAGATGCAAAAAGTTTTCTAATAGTTATGATTTAAAAATCTTACTTAAAATAATCATGGTGACTTTGAAAGAAAAGTTAATGCACCTTTCTGCAAAATTTTATGATATATACAATATGTAGAATGAAAACTGCATTTACGTACATAAAAATTGCATATAAATTAAGCCCTTGGTAAATACATATAGACCATATCCATATATTTTAAATTGCTTAATCAATTAATCAACTAATTGATTCTACAACATTCTGCTAGATGTTTGGTTTAATTAATCTATTTGATGTCTTTACTTACAGACCCATGGATCTAAGCTTGTAGTTATCAACAGTTACTCAGAGCATGCGTTCATCGTTCTATGGCTACAACAAAACGACATTTTATTGTGAGTAAAGTGAGTTTTGGATAATTAGTATGTTATGATTAAACGTTTTTTTAGCATAAATTGTCAAACACAAAACCCACACACACAACTGACGTCAACATCACCACATGTTATATATGTTATAAAGTGTAGATACCAACGCGCAGTGGTAGCGTGGTCGCCGTAGGATCAGAGGGTGCCGTGTTCAACCCCATCAGTGTCATAGTGGTAGTGTCCGTAGGCAATACAGTTCTACTTTGAATTTACCTCAATGATTTCCGTGGTTGATTTCGTCTGACAATAGAGTGCCTTGATGACGATTGAGTTGCAAGAACTTGTTACACATTCTAACACGCTCCGCAACTTTTCGTAGTATAGATATAGAGGGAAAGAAGCTATACATTATTTAACGATAAAATACACCACGTTTTCCACGGGCAAAACGTGGGATAAATATCGCACGCGTCCAATCACATTCCGTGCTTTTAAGTATAAGTTGCTAATAGTTCGTATTGGAAGTCGAAATTTTAGATGCATCGTATTAAGAAACCAAAGGGGATTCGGAGCGAAAAATATACTGGTGCTACGCACTCGTGATTTAATTACTACTGTACGCGTCCGAATTCCTTGCTGTATTTTATTAAACGATAAAATACAGGAACACATTTATTATTTCTTAAATCGAGAATAAATCGGTTATTGTATCATTGTTATGACTTGTCAGTGTACGGATTATTGCCTCTTTTTATATTTTATGAAATCACTTTACAATACTGTTATTCATAGCCGATCTACTTGGTTTACTGGAGGCTACTATGTTGACGACCACATTGTTTGGGGCACGAATGAGGACATCACTGATCTCGGCAATAATTGGAATGAGCCCCCTAAATCGGGATCAAGCGTGTACAACCGATTGGCTTACAAAATAGGAGGTAACGAGTCTTTTTAAGAAAGTTCAAAAGGTATTACATGTGCATGTACGTGCAATATTTTCCATTGAGTCTTCTATCCAAAAATCATTTATGGTAGGATTGTCAAGTTATGGGAATTTTACCACTTGACAGTCTGATCAAATCCAGTATTAATTTATTTAGATGCATTGTCTTGTGTCCTAACTGGTTATGTTTTTGGTGATTGATAATGACAAAAAAGTATATTTTGAACTTCGCTTTTCATTCCAAGATGTCCAAAGACCTTATAGATAAATTGCAAGTGCGTTTTCAATTCAACAAATGTTATTTTTCTTATACATCGTGATTGTATATGTATGATGGATGCTGCGAAATCTGCAGTGAATACTGAACATAACTTATTACCTACCTGCTTAATGTTCGGCTACTACTTGCCTGCCTACCTGAGTGTCAGATTGTCTACATTTGTATTTTTGTTTTTTGATGTTTATTTTCTAATCTTTCCACGTTACTAGATCAAAAACACGACTATGGATGGTCGCTTGTATCTGGAAGTCATCCTGCAAACTTCATTTGTGAAATTTCAAAACAAGAGGTCCAGATAAACAGCGTGAGAGACAGGGACTATGGTAATGAAGATGTTTCATAATAATAATAGTAATAATAATTATAAAATAATGATACATGTATAATTAATGATATTAAAATAATAATTATTAGAATAATGATGATGATGATGATGATGATGATGATGATGCTGATAATGATTAGTAGGAGGAAAAGGAGGAGAACAGGGAGGAGGAGGGGGAGGTCAGGAGATGGAGAAAGTCTGACAGTCTCTTATTTTGAAAACGTTTTGAATTTACAAGACTTTAACGCGCATTGTACTTTTCTCGGCATGTTATATTTTGTGGCTGTTACATACAATATAAATTTTGAAGCATATTGAATTGTTTTTCATATTACCTGAAACAAATTACATATCACGTTCTTCAAGAAAGAAGAAAACCTTACAAGAACTGCTCGACAAGACAAACCGCCAGTTACATAGATGAGTTGTATCAAGCAGCGACGTACATGTATTAATTTAGAAAATATACACTAAATATTAGAATGTTGTGATATTTACTCTACAGATTACGGTCTTGGGTTCGCTGAAAAGGACACCTTGCCTCACGGTCCACAGATGGCCACGGAACCAAACAATATTCTTGTTCTTGGAGACGGAAGTATTACCATATATCTTGAGTGCTCCGCGTCAAGTCGACCGCAGTCGAAGTACACATGGAAACGTCAGAACACCACTATTACGTCATCAGAAAGGTGATATCCATTTCTTTGGGCAATTACTAAAACTGCAATTTCTTCTAAGATTTTGAGAATGCAAACCAGGTTGCTACAGGGAAAATCAAGCCATTTTGAAATAAGGCCGTTTGCACACAATGAGACCGCTGTACATGTACATGGATTGATCTTTTTGTTGATTTAAAATCAGACAGATAAATTGCTTTTCAAGACGAGCGACTGTCTGCTTTTGAGTCCTATTTCTGAACCGGGTGGACATCACGATAAACTTGTTTGTTATGTATACATGTACATAGTTCAGAGTTAAAGGGACATACCCTATAACTGATGTCGACTAAATAAACTCCAAAACATAAATAATAGAATCTTTGGAAGTATGATAACTTAACCTCAAAGTTTCAGCTATGCATTCCCAGTCATTATTGATAAAATCAGAGGTTTAAAATATACTGCAGTACAGTAAATCGTTCAATGATATATGTAGAGTTGTTGTTGTACAATTAATGGATGGATGCAATTTATTTAAGAAAGCCTTTTATTGATTTATTGTGGTAAAATGGGACATTTTTCGTCATAGGTTCTTCTTTGAAATTGTATTTATTTATCATATTACGTTCATTGAACACATAATCTCTGTTTCGAGAATATAAATAGATATAGGGAGTGCCTCTTTAATCTCTGTGATTCTATAGTTACTGTATCTGATTAAGCAAGCCGGTAGTACTACGAACCTATCTTTTTGGTGTCATTATTAGAGGCGTCCACGAACATATTTTAGTATCCGCTCTGGCTAAAATTAAGTTTCAAGTTGGAAACCCTTTACTGTTTCTGCAATGCCAAATGTTTCCAGGTACACGCTCAGTGGTGGTCGCCTCACTATATCATCCCCAAACGAGAATGATGATGCCGGTTATTACCAATGCAGTGCCATGAACGATATTGGAACAATACTTAGCTCTGTTGCCCAGATTACATTTGGATGTAAGCTTTTGGCTGTTTTAAATTGAAAATGTTCAATTCTTTTGAAGAAATTATTGATACACATGTACCTACTGGTAAAAATTGCTTTAGGTTGACACTGAACTCGAATATTTGTATTGCGTCGTCACTTGCAAAAGCAAAATCTCAAACATGTGACTAACCACCGTTACCACTGTCATCAAAAAAGTGATTACACTGAGGTTTGTGATCTTCACTTTATCACCATAGTAACATAACAAACTTGACTACTTCTCACATAGTGCCTTCAGGTTAATAAAAGATGTGTATAGCCAATTCTATTAACTACGACCGAATCTACTTTTACAAAAAAATCTTTTTATGTAGAATATGTTCGATGAATTATTATTTTCCGAAATTTTGAAGAGCGAAGTCAATTGAAGGCAAATTTCTTATTTTCACATGTTTCAATTATGACTTCAGTCTAGTTAATACTGTTAAATGTTTATTGGATCATCCAGATACTTTGAGGAACGTTTTGTATGCTTGAACATCAACGCCGAAAGACAGATAGAATCAAATGGAATGCATGTGTCAGCGTTCACCTGAAACGCATTTTTTTCGAAATGTTCCAAAAATCATTTTTCGGGCAAACTTAAGCCCAACAACATTTCGTTCTATATGTGGGCGGCTTTGTTCAAAGAACCAAACGTTCCAAGTGTTTGTATGATCACTATGATTCCACTTATTTATATCTCTGACTTACTATTGTGTTTCTATCAGATTTGCATGCCTTTTCACCCGTCAAACCAAATGATCAAGTTGGAACAGCATTTGAAGGTGTCCGAGTTAGTTGCAATACACCAGCATACAATCCAGGTAAGCCCACGCCTGATTCCGATGCTAAACCGGCTTTATGCAGCTTGCGACAGTCAAGTGATTGGTCGTTTAAACTCTGTGACGTCATTTGATATCACGATGCTTTCTAATAGACTATAAGAAAATGTTAGATTTATGATGGGTATTGGCTGTCTTTGAAGTATCATACCAATGCTAAGCAAGCAACAACGATGTTCCGAAACGTTTTCAATGATAAAGTTCTAATAGATATTCGTGGTAAACTACAAATGCAAATGTATTTCAAAGTTGTATTTTACAATAATTTTGCAACATGGAATAGGAAAGTTGACATATGTATGCATTTTTTATCGATCGTTATACGGTATTTAAAGTAATATAACGTTCCCTTGACGCCGGACAAATTGTTTCATGTTTCTCACATATTATGTGTATAAACTGTGATTTCCTTTACAGCTGTTAGATACGGATGGTTCAAAAATCATAATACACACAATTACATATTTCCTGGACATCCGGTTCATTTCATCTCCCAGTCTGGATATCTGTACTTCTCCGAGGTCCAGTACACGGATGATCGAACCTACTTCTGTGTTGTTACTTTGGTATCCACGGCAAACTTTGTGACTGACACATCCATGGCACCCAGCAGAGTCGGTCTTGGAACAAAATTGATTATTCGTGATGGAAGTACGTATTTTAACCTTAATTTTAGTTTCCCTTATCAGTATAATAATTGTGTTTTAAAGAGATTATATTTTAAGTCATTTTACTCTAAATGATAAAAAATGAATTTAAATGCTTTTCTATACTTTTGACTTATTTGTGTGTATACGTGACGTGTACCGCAAATTAACTAGAATCATCGATTTAAGTGTGAAATAATGTCATTTTGAATTTCACTTCGACTGAAGACTTTTGTGTGCCTAATCCTTTTCATATTTTGTTTGACGATAAGTACAAAATGTATAGCACTGGCTATTGTTTTATCTTCTGAATTGGACAATAACAGTAGCATGCTGCGCGTATAGTCTTATCGGAAATTATCAAATATATACCTGGTATAATCATATTGTAAAGTTGGTTCGTCTTCAAAAAATTGACAAGTGACTTTGAACGTATTATCGTATCGTTGTGATACAGACAACTGTAGCCCTTGAAATTGATCGAACGATACTTATATATAATGCAATGGCATTTTTTTGTGTTTTCAGAAACGGACAATAATTATGGTCCTATTATTCACACTCATGCCTTCCCTGCACCAGCTCTTAAAGGAAGCCTTGTGCGCCTGGAATGTGTCGCCTACGCATCGTAAGTTATATAGTATGTTCACAAATTCTTGATAAATATCATTACCGTTTCAATATCATTTACAAAACTACTGTATTTACAATATCAGCCGCCAAGTTGCAAACTTTAAGGCGGAAATACTTTGCCACCGACAGTGTTAAAGCTTGTTTTACCTTATCGTTTCTGAAACAGTTTTGCAGCTGAAACGTTTAGGTTTTTAATAGAATGTCTTAAAAGTTATAACATTTAAATGTCCAATTCATTTACAAGCTCTCCACAAACCTTGAAATATGCATGGCGTCGTGAGGATGGTCAAGCGTTCATCAAGGGGACGTCACTAAGTGACAGGAACCGTGTACTCACCATACCAAAAGCTCCCATGGAAGCGGAAGGCAATTACATCTGTACTGTTACCCGACCAGCAACATCATCACGACCTGGTTCTGTCAGATCCGCTGTAATCACATTATATTTAGAAAGTAAGAACATTTTCTTCAATTTTGAAACTTACAAAAAGTGTAATTTTCGAAAAATATCGGTCAGCTGAAAAAATGCCTTAATCTAAAATTAACATTAATTTCTAATAAATAAACAGTAACTGATCTGATAGAAAATGCTGCTGAAACGTAGTTTTTATGTAAGAGTTCAAGTTTCAAGAAGCTTCGCTTGATGTTTCCTGTAGATGAGTGATGCTCAGTTATGGATCATCATATTCCTATAAGTAACATGTAAGACGTGGATATCAAAACCTGAATTCAAAACGCAAATGTACAACTTTCAGGAATTCAATTTATCAGAACATTAACTTGAAGTTGGTTTGTAAACAGAATCAACAGGTCTGTATTTGCATGGTGCAGATGGTGGTGATATACCGATTGTTGAATTTGTTGAATGGAGGCTATGATTTAATTCAAAAGGGTTCTTACCTTGATTTGAAATCTTCATTACAGCTAAACCTTATTTCGCTGACCAGATAGGAAACATGTTTGTAGATCCGAATCAAGATATAGTTTGGAGATGTAAATCAGTGGCAAGACCGGCACCAACCTACGCATGGTATAAAGATGGGCAACTAATCCAAAACATACCAGGTAGGAAAATGTTCTTTTGCCACCCGCACTTAGTTCATTTCCGAAAGGTGTCTAAAAGTTAAAATAGAGAAATCAATAATTGTTAACCTTTCTGAAACATTGGAGTGTACTAGCATTGACATTTTGTTAAATTAATTTCAGCCACATTCAAAATATGTGAGATGGCCGTTACATGTATTTTTATTAAGCATATATAATGCACCCGTTGCTCTAAATCGATTAAAATCATGCGAAATCATGTTGAAAGTTTTGTATTTAATTCAAGGCAAAATAGAAGTTCGAGGTAATACCTTAACGTTAACACAGGTGATGAAAGATGAAGATGAAGGCATGTACCAGTGTTCAGCGACCAATCAGCATGGGACATCGTTCAGCACAGGGGAACTCAAGGTGCTATGTAAGTTTATTGAGGAATACGGTGACTTTTATAAGCTAGTTTCCTAGGGTACAATTTAACTAAATCGGGTACAAGTGCACTTAGGTAAGAGGTTACTAGAAACAATTTATTCAATACCTTTCTATCTTTATTCAAATTTGGGTTTTCTCTTGTAGTACAGCAGTACTAACATTTTCACTTTTTATTTGGTAATACACACTTTATACTGAAATCTAGATATTAAACAACGTAAACCAAGACTGAAACTTTTGTTATCATTTTAGCATTTACGCCGAATTTTGACCGGTTTCCTATGAAAGACGCTCTCATGGCACCTGTGGGCGGTAATATTACCATACCATGCAAGGCAGAGGGAGCTCCAATACCAGCTGTAAGTAATATTTGTTTATTGTAATAACAATATTGGTAAAGGTCTACTTGTTAATGATACATGCTAAATATCTAAGTTCTAGGCCTTGTGGTTTCAGAGAACAAGATTTAAAAAAAAATTCTTATGAGCCTTTGTAAAAGCAGGCGACCCCCGGGCGGGATTTATTTTGACCTGGGGATCGTTATTTTAACAATCTTTGTAGATGTTCAGTAGGCTATGCCACATGCTAAATATCAAAGCTCTAGGGCTTCCTGTTCTTGAGAAAAAGATTTTTTAAGTTTTTCTTTTACATTGCCATTACAATCAGAGTTCTGCATCGAACAAATATTGGAGGGCTTCGTGCAAAGGACATCCCCACTATGTTTCATCATCATTGGTCTAGTTGTTTCAGAGATGTACTTTATAAAAAGAATTCAATCGGTCTTACCACATCAATTTTACATAAACATAGTAAGTCACTCTCTGTTTGTTTGCATCTGTTACCTTGTCATAAAGATGGATGGTATGTTGATCTATACACAACACAAAAGTGCTGTCAAGGCAATAGTGCCTAAAGTTTGAATAAAAGCGTTGTTTTAGCTCACCTGGCTTTGCCGGGGTGGGCTTTTCTAATGGATGATTGTCCGTCGCCTGTCGTCCGTCATCATTTTGATTCAAACGACATCTCCTCTGAAACCACTGGGCCAATGTTGATGAAATTATGCAAGGATGATCCTTGCCTGAAGCTCTACCAAAATTGTTCAGAGAATTCCATTCCATGCAGAATTCTGGTTGCTATGGCAACAAATAGGAAACACTTTTAAAATCTTCTTCTCTGAAACCACAAGGCATAGAGCTTAGATATTTAGCATGTGGCATTGTCTAGTGAACCTCTACCAAGATTGTTCAAATTATTACCCCTGGATCAAAAATGACCCCGCCCAGGGGGTCACTTGGTTTTGCATAGGCTTATATAGGAAAAAGTTTAAAAATATTGTTCTCTGAGATCCCAGGGCCTACAGCTGAGATATTTGGCATGCATCATCGCCTAGTGGACCTCTTCAAAGTTTGTTTAAATCATGACCCTCGGGTCAAAACTAACCCAGCCCGCGGATGTCTCTTGATTTTATATAGGAAAAACTTTTAACGTACTTCTTCTCTGAAACCACAAGGCCTAGAACTTAGATTATTTAGCATGTAGCATTGCCTTGTGCCCCTATACCAAGATTGTTCAAATCATGACCCAAAGTTGAGAATAAACCCTTCCCGGAAAGGGGGATGTCACTTGATTTCGCATAGGCATATATAGTGGACCTCTATTAATTATGTTTAAGTCATGGCCCCTTGTATTATTGCCAATTGATATTCAGGTGAGCGATATAGGGCCATCCTGGCTCTCTTGTTTAATAGAAGAACATTCAAACTGATAACATTGATATAGGATTATGAAGCATGGTTTTCATATTCATAAAATACACATGTAAACTGAAGATAGCAACAGCATCGGGCTCTTATAGTATTTTCAAAGCAATCGCTTACAAACTAGACAGTGTAGCTGTCAAATGGGATATAAACAAGTTCATGTTTACATTTAATCGTGCAACACACAAGTAATGTAATGTTATCATACTTGATTTTACTTTACATTTACTGTAGATTCAATGGTTAAGGAACGGTGCTCCTCTTAACGTAATGCCGGGACTACTGAATGACAGAATTGGCATGACCTTGAACAATGACCTTGTCCTTACCCAGGTACTGATGAGCGACAAGGGTCTTTACATCTGCAAGGCGACAAACGTGAACGGAGAAGCCACAAACTCAACTTTTCTCACTGTTGTCCGTACGTTTCGGTATAATTTCCGGTCTCTTTCTGTTCAAATCATCTGAAACCAAGAGTTTGAGTCTGAAGGTGTCCAAATAGTATTTTAACAAGTATTAGGATATCGTCACTCTTTTCTTCGTCACCTACAAATAAGAATATATGAAGTCAAACTGTGTATTACGATCCTGGTTCAAGCTTATGTACCTTTAGGTAGTTCATTAAGAACAGTTTTCAAAATCTTTCGCAAAATTTTAACACATTTCTCAAATGTAAAAGGATGCCGAGTTGCAATGTTCTTGTCCAGTATGGATTTTGTTTTATAAGCAAGTTAGTAACATAATGAGTACGTCTTCTGAAATATTTATACATCGGAATCACGTGTATGATTACAACAGAGCATATAACATGTATATCTAGTACGTTATCTAGATATTATTACATATTTCTCATTCCAGAGGGCGTAGTGATAACCCAGCCACCCGCACCAATTACAACAGTGGTAAATAAAACCGAGTTCTTGTTCTGCTCTGCCTCGCATCCAAGTCAGTACCTGGACGTAACATACCAGTGGTTATTCAACGGACACCCTATCACCTTTAAACATAATGCCCACTTAATAAAGGTAGCTACAATAGTATTTTTGTTTTAATGGATCTGTCTGTCATTTAAATGTTTTTTTATGTATGTCAATAAATTGATATTGCAAAGTCATACATTTGTCATAAATTATGATAAATGCATCGCGTGTTGTCACAGTGGGTCATACATTCGAGGTAGGTATTTAGTATATTCAGAAGCCATACCCGTGATGTAAGTTTGTGTTTTACTCGATAAAAAGTAGATCTATAATGCAGTTTTTATGCCCCTGACATTCGATTTAAATTTCAGCAATTGGTGGTTTCATATCAATAAGTTTTGCATGGATTTTAAATGAAGGTTTATGATAAAATGCAGTTCAAGTTCGATTTTGGGAGCACTTGTTGGTTGCGGGTTACAATTCTGATATAATAAGTAATTCTTACAGAAATTATTGCTCCTTTTCAACTTAGATTTCTGTGAATTTGTGATTTCCGATCAATATCGCATGAAAGGTTAAATTGATTACAATCATATTTGTCACGATTGTATATATATAATATAATGACAAAATACAACTTAAGTTCAATTTTGTGTTACATTTCACTAATTTTTGGAATGGTTAAAGGGTACTTGTAGTCGTTTCCAAACTTAAATTTTGCTATAGATACGGATGTCCCGATCTGTTTCATGCTACATGTCTTTTCTGAGCATGATCATTTTGAGCTGGATGACATTTATTTAAGAACATAATATATCCGTACAGCACAGATTTTCAAACCATAATTACAAGATTGCTATGTTTGCTAAAGATGAATATGTATGATTGATAAACCCCAATTACAAGAAACCAACGCTAAAACCAGGGGTACCAGCTGCCTGTTGACACAATTTGAATTTATGGCATGGAATGTGTACTCTGAAACGTCTACCGAGTCACACTTGCATAAAAGGTTGCTTTAAATCAAGGTTTTCCATTTTTCATTCACATTTGCCCAAATTCTACAGTATTTTTCACGAAAATATATTACTGAAACTCTTTACAGAAGCACTTGTACCTATATTTTGTAGGGCGTGAAGAATGGTTTAAGCGGACTATACATCCGAGAGGCACAGTATGTTAACGCCGGAATATACACATGTGTAGTGAAGACCCCGTTACATTCGGATTCTAGATCAGCACCAGTGACTGTCAACGGTATGTTACCAGCTGTATTCTGTAAACGAACCACTGACAAACTGGCCAAGTTTTAATGATTAAAGATTAATCAAATTGATTGATCTGTTAATAAATGGATTGATCGTATACATTAGGTCCAACGAGAGCAAACGGGCTTGCTTTGTTCTTTTTTCAGCCTACCGAGTACCTCTGTTGTAAAATATGAAAGCTTTTTCCGTGAATAAATAGCTTTCATTGTGTTAGTTTGCTTCTTTTGTCAATTATTTAAAGACGCAACAACGCCGTAGAAGGAGAAATTCCGTAACTTGTCACCGTTGAAGTAATTGGGATGAATTATTACATTTGATTATTATCAAACATCAAATGCAGCTAATCTTTCTTACTGCACGACGTTTAAAAATGTTGACTCTATTGTATGCTTTTGTATAAATATTTGTAGGGCCCCCGGGTCAAGCGGCAGGTGTCTACGGAGACAGCGACACAGTGACGTCACATACTGCACGTGTTGTGTGGACATGGGGACAGGAAAGCGACCACGGATCACCTGTAACGGGATTTGACATCGAAGCTGATACTAATTTCGAACCAGAAACCTGGAAAATTGTTGCTTCAGGTAAAAGGACCTTAACTTTTCAACGCCAAAATGTTTTTTTGTAGATTATTCATTGCTTTCAGACATGATTATAAGAAAACGTTATTAAGATATAGAGCTATATGTCATTTTATGTGATATTTCATTTATTGATCAGTTTTAAACTTCACTGTAAATATTCATTTTTTACATTAACTGTAATCATGTTTTTTTCTAGATGTGCCTGACTACCTCGGAGTACAATTAGCCACCGACAATGGTCACAGACCTGACCAGCGAGCTGTCGTGGTCAAGGATCTGATACCCAACACTAGTTACAGATTCAGAGTTCGTGCAGTAAATGAACATGGTCGTGGCAAGGACGCCAGCAGACCATCGGGTAAAAATATGATAAAAGTATTTTATCCTCTTTTGAACATGAATGCAATGAGCAACAGGATATTTAGTCGAGACGGTTTGCTGCCAGATTGTGTGCAGACATCATAGATGTTTGACATTGTACAAACTTGCCAGCATTTAAAGTATCTGCCACAATTAAGATTTTGTTCACAACAGCGAAGTTTATTTCGCGCCCTTGCATGTGTTTATAATTGCACACCTTGATGCCTGAACACACCCGTTCGAAAAATATGTGGCCTTTGGTACTATTCGCAAGTTACATGTGTCAAATATTTTTCAAAAACAATTTCACTTTTTCCGAAGTATTCCCCATCTGCATCTAAACAACTTTGTCATCTCTGTGGGACCTTTTGTATTCCTCTTGCAAACCATGAAACAGGTCTATGTCAAACGTACTACTGAAATAAAAGTGGAACTAGACTCGTACTTGGTTCAAGGAAGCATTTCTTTCAGTTCTTGAAACAAATAAAACTGACTCAGGGATAAGGTCAGGTCAAAAACGCATTCCCCTCCGAATACATTTTTTGACCTTTTGTCACCCTATTAGGATTTTGGTCATTAGTCAACTGTTTTGGGCACCCATTTTGCAATGACCTTGATCATACGAAGTTGACATGTAAAATTTTGTATGTTGCTAAACCTTTCAGCCACCACCTGCAGTGTTACTCGCCGATTGTCGTCACGAAGACTTCGACATAACGATTGAGATGATCACTACCTCAGCAGGCCTTTGGCTTGTCACAATCACCTTAATTTTGTCACAAACACCTAAGAATCACAGTAAAAACTGTTTTAAAATGAAGAATGTAATATTCAGACATCTCCAAGTCTTTTCTACAGTTCTAGTCTTTTCATTCTCTACCAGCAGGAACGCTGTTACTTCTAACTTTGAATCTATATTAGTCGAAACAACTTTACTAATGTATGATTAGACATATGGAATGCTCACCATCAGACCGAATTATTCAACAGAGAATATGTAAACGCATTTCGAAAGAGAGGATCACGAAAAGTCCACATGTTTTCAAATCGCACCTCGTGTCTAGACCGGGTTTAAGGCATGTATGATCAAAGAACATTGAAATAGCTCAGACCTGAATTGTTTTCATGGCTCATAACAATATACTTATATTCCAGTACGATATAAAACTCCCTCCACAGCCCCGTACAGAGCCCCAGATAATCTTGGAGGAGGGGACGGCTCTGAAGGAACACTTAATATATCATGGACGGTAAGGTAAAAGTTGTTGCCTAAATAGATTTGATTCTCTAGTACTAAAGTCTCCGCGCTAGTAAAAAAAGAACACCGAAAGTATGTTCATTTAAATAATAATTTAGTCATATCACAGCTTCGTAAAGCTCGTTTAAGAAACTGATTAATTCATGAAAGTCTTGTATAAGGCCATCTTTCAGTACTGTTTAAGATAACAATTATATTCCAAATTCCAAAAAGTAAAACAGAATGACAGATTTTATGTAAAATTTGAAATTGATTAAACATCTATGCTTTACAGCCCTTACCCAAATCAGAACAATGTGGCCCCGGAATTGGCTATCAAGTATACTGGAAGCCACAAGACGGGCAACGACAAAGCTGGAGAAAGGTAGTTATATAAATCAGTGGTTTTGTTGGTCATACATTGTATTACTGTTTTGTTTTGGTTTTTTTATGATTGTTTATGTTAAATAAACACGAGGCCGATTTTGCATCCCCGTTTTCTTAGCTTTCAGGCGAGGAGATGGCGTTGTCACGTCTTTGTATATGTAGTAGAATGGTTCTGTTTTCTTCTTTTTTTACTTTTGTTAAAGCTGCTCGCTCTCATTTGCCGTTGAAAAAAAAATTTAAAAAATGACATACTAATACATAAATATAAAACTAAAGGCTAGAATCAACAATAGAAGTAAAAATCTAGGTAGGAATTTGCAAAAATTGATTGAAAGTGCTGGTTTTACGGCACCGCTACACTATTTGTTTATATTGGAATTTTCAAAAGCGTTTGCAACGCTTTATTATTTGGTAGCGTATTATTTCAAATCTACAGATATACTTTACAGGAATTTATGCTGGAACCTTTTTATATGACTATATGTTCTAAAATGTGATATTTTCATAGTTTGAAGGACTTCATTTTTTTACCAAAATCTAAGAGCGAGCAGCTTTTATTTGCCTTTAATTATTTCGGTGTCTCTATCACGGCTGTGTCATAATTTTTGTTTGCACAGTATCAGATCTTTTTTAAATATCTTAAAGACGCAGATTTATCTGCTTATGTTTTAGGAAGGAGCGAATGTTTCGCAATCGAGAAGAAATAAATTAGTATAAATTTATTATATTTTAGGAAGTTATAGAGGGAAACATAGGCGGATTTACGGCACTGGTAGGTGTGGAAAATTATTATTTACCGTATGAGGTCAAAGTTCAAGCCTTCAATGACATAGGTGATGGTCCGAACACAACAATGCAAGTTGTTTATTCTGCAATGGGATGTAAGTACTAGTACTCGGCAGAGACACATTTTGACAGTTCTTGTTTAGAATGACTATGTCCAGTATTTCACATTCAATGCTATACATTCTCCAAGTTAATAAGCGCCGTAAGGACTGTTAACACGTGAACATTTCTTGTACGATTATTTACTATTAGTTGAGGTTTGAACGCCGGTTTCGACAGTAGTTTACTCAAACTCATATACGGTTCAACATTTGGATCAGACGATTTTCTCATTTCCTTTGCGGCAGCATGCAACAATGTAAACCTTGCACGAAGTATGGGAACGCGTTTTGATCAATGGTTGAAGATGTATGCATGATCTTGACTGCTGTTAGAACGGGTACGAAATCTGGCAAATGCTGAAAAAGTGCAAGGCTAGTTATATGCCTATAGAAATGTTGTGACAATAAGACACATAACTCAAAATTCATAGTTGATTACAAATTGTAAGTTCATTTGGAAATGACTTCCGGTGTATTTTTTGTTTGTTTTTTGTTTTTATTCTATATTCTTGTGCGAAGATCTATGATGTTATCTGTTACTCAAATTACAAGAGATGAATTTAACCTTTCATGTTTTAGTACCTTCAATTGTGCCCGTGATAACTGGAAATAGTGGCGTGAACATATCAACAATTATTGTGTACTGGGACCCGATACCGGATGACCGTGAACACGTGAAAGGTCGTGTGGGCGGCTATACAGTAAGTAGTGTACTGTACATGTATACATGTATTGTGCCGTGGTATAAGTGCATTGTATTAACAGTTGTTGTCTACGCTTGTTGTCTTTTAACCTGAATACTTCATAAGTGTTTCTTTGAGATAGTTTAGTTTTTCTCTAGCTCTTGCATATCTTGTTATTGTTGAGTTACACACTATGGTGTATTACCTCTTCGTCCTTTCTTCTAGAAGTTACAGATTTTCATGTAGCTTAAGTGTTGCCAGCCTATTTTCTTACATTGTTTGTGAGCTGTTCACTCTAGTATCATAATCTATTGACATGGGTTTGTGCATATGCGTGTAAGAAGTGGCTCTGTGCCTTTTTGTGTATGTATGTTGATTGTGTCAAGTGTTGTCTTTGGATACATTACTACTAGTATATCCTTACATATTCCAGTTTAACGGACTAAGTTTTTGTTTCCTATATCTTGTACAAACTAAGTTATTGCATATTTTACGATGGGAAAACCGAAGTAACTACACCATTTTACAAAAGGGGGGAACCAAGATACTACACTCTTTTATCAGTGCTAAACCTAAGTTATAACATCATATTACCAATAAGACTAAGCGATAGGTTGTTACACCATTTTACCAACTAAGAAAACTAAACTTATCACATCATGTGATCAATTGGGAAAGGTAGTTATTACTTTGTACACCATAAACTTTAGATATTACAATACTTTATGACTAGATTCAGTACTACTGGAACGATCAGGGATGCAACCCTATGACAGGATGTGCGGTAACCAATCTCCGCAACAGGAACATTTGGGGCCAGGCCAGTGAAGTCATGCTGATTGACCTCGAAATGAATTCGGAGTTTTTCTTCAGACTTCAAGTATTTAACTCTGCAGGAAGGGGTCCTAAAGGCGAATGGAGGCGTGGAGAAACAGCAACATATGGTAGACATTGCTTACAATCCATTTCAATTTTAAACGAGATCATTTTATAGCACACTTACAGAACAGATAATATTAAATTTTGATATTTTGAAAATGATGGAATCTAACATTTTGCTGTTTTGTATTGATTATTATATTAGCGTGCACTCTGAATCTGGTGACTAAGAGTAAATCTGCATTTGCAGCCGGTGTTGAGCATTATCAACCTTGCCATCGTTGCTGTCTGATCATGATATGCACTGTTTGCTGTCCGTCAGTAAAAGATTATTGACCACCACTATGAACAATTAATGGTTCCATCCATGTTGCAAGATTGACAGGGCTATTTTTAAGTGTTGACTAGGATAGGTATGTATCATGATAAAAAATAATGAAATGAAATTATTCACATTTTTCAGCACCATTGGATTATCCACGTTTTGTAACTGTTAAGTCTATGGGTCCACACAGTATTAAAGTAGAATGGCAAGGTGTCATGACAACAGTGAATGAAGAAATTATAACAGGCTATAAGGTATGATCTACCTTTGTAACTACAAGAAAAACAACAGAATTTAATCACCTGTGGAGTTGCAATAACCCTGTTTTGACTGTGCAAGAACCATAATTATAACGACATGTAAGGAATATGTAAGGCCAAAACGGAAGCAGAACGCTGACAAAATCATTAATTTTAAAGATAGAATATTGCATTTGGCATATAGAAGTAAAGGACAGTGCTAGAAAATTGATTCCATGCAGAAAATACTTACTGATAGCAGGGTATACGTATCATTATTCAAGAGTAACAGTTTCTGATTGAACAACTGCATTAAAGTACTAGTTATATAGAATGTCACGTGACAGATAAACTTAATTTATATTTTTCAGGTCAAATGGTGGGAAGTGCAAAGTGACATACGTAATGCTAACGAAACTTTGTCGGATCTACTACAGAACAGTGTAGTGGTTCACGGGTTACAAAGGCACTCAGTGTATCAGTTACGTGTCCAGGGCGTCAGCGCTGGAGGGGACGGTCAGATGAGTAACTCGGTTTTCTTCACAATAGACGGTACGACGTCTTTGTTGTCAAGTTGTGTATAATATAAAGTTTAAAGTTTACATTTGATTAAACTGTATTGCATACATAGTCAGTACTCTCAACTTGTATCTATCAGAGAGACCAACCCTGATAGAGCTAATCGGTTGTAAGAGAAAGTCAGTACATTTAATAACTGGTACAAAATTACATCTGGGTGGGCATATGTAGCGTCGGGAATCTACCCAAGTATACACATTCAGCTGCCTGACTAGGATCCAAACCCTTCACCTTTAGCCACCCCCCAAAAAAAAAAAAAAAAAAAAAAAAAAAAAAAAAAAGTTGACTTGACCATCGCAATAACCTCGTATAAACAAACCCCCCCTCCTTTGATTTTAGAGCCAGTTGAATGCAAACTTCTCGGTATTGATTCCAGTAAATTCATACGGAATTTTTTTCTGTCGGGCCGTATTTGAGGCTATATAGGCTGTTTTTTAATTTAGAGTGAATAATATTACATGTTATTTTGAAATAAACAATAAATTTACAAAGTGTATGTTAACATAAAAAGTGTTCCGTGTCGTCCCATCAGATGAAATTATTATCAAATAAACTGTGTATTTCCGAGATCTCTAACGCCGGGGTTTTATTTATTTTTTCAGGAGGCTTAATACAGATAGATCCTTCAACTACTCAGTTTTGTTATGAATCAGTCACTTGTTCATCTGCTGTCACAATTGGAACACCACTGTCCAACTTTGTCACTTTTATATTCTCTTTTATTATTTGTTTTACATGTAGTTTTGCTTTTATTCCTTCCTAGATATTCAAAATGATCTCGAATTACAAGTGTACTTTCAATTGTTACTTTACAACGGTGTTTCATATTTGTTGAATAGACATAAAAATCGTCATTGACAGTGCTCGTTTCAACATTCCGGAGAAAGACACAAAAGAACTAAATGTAGTGGATGTTTAAACGAAAATCAATGTTTAATTTTGTATTTTGTTTTGTATTTTTACACACTGCTAAATATATACGATGTTTCGTTATCCATTTTCTGTAAATTTTAAGTGTCATAATGTGCCACCATAAATATGATATAAATTTGTCCTGATCTACTGTACGAGATAACTAAAATACTATATACACGTAAAACGTAAAACCCAGAGGAAAGGTTCAATTGAACGGACACGGTGTACTCGAATCAGAGGATTACAAGACTCGGGGAAGGTTAGCAAGAAAACTATAGTCTAAGAACGTTAGCAAGAAACTGCAGAAAGTTGAGGATTTACATAAGTGGAAAAGGTTTAATCAAAACAGAGGAAGATTTGTACGAACTACGGGAAGCATTGAACTACAACAATTATCGAGACATGCCCGGTGTATATATAAATGAAGAAAAGAAAATAAATATGTTTTTGACGAAAAACTTTAAAACAAAATTACAGTGCATTACAATGTAGTTCATAGCTGCGTTGAGGGATATCAAACGAATTCTGAAGTATGAAACAATATAATTTCAAACTTTGTTCTTTACGTGAACTAGCAAGCAAAGCACTGGTCTTTCTTGTAAATGGGGAATGGTGAGATAATAAAGAGATGTTAAAACAGAACTGTGTAAGAACAAGTTTGATGTCACAAGTGTCAGAAAGGGTATTTATTTTTTTCCTATCTGGCGTAAGCGAAACGCCAGTTACCTTATTCATATGGCGCTGTATACAGATACTCAATTATTTCCAGAACAACATATATTTATTATCACGAGTGGCTCAATTTAGTTATCGCCCCTCACCCGCCTCCTAAACATTCAATGATGCTTAGCAGGACTACTCGCAGAGCTAGTGACATATATAACACTACTCTTGAACATCCCTTAGCCCGTGGACAGACATGCTCAGTCTGGCCAAATGGTTCGTTGTCAAGCTAAAGCAAGTATGCACATATCCGTTCTTTGTCACAAATAATGATTGTTTATCACAATGTTCAACTAGCAACTAGTTCTAGACGGAATATTAGCATTATTACTACGTTTACCGCATTAAGATAACGGGTAATGAGACATAGAGAAAAGGTGTGAAACATTATACTATGAAAAAGGTAGCTACAGTGATGAACGGATTTTTGCATTTCTTTCTTACCGTGGCGTTTCAATTTTTACCCCCCTATATTATGGCTGCTGAAAACAGAAAATTTACTTGAATGTTTGGATTGGTGTAGAAATCAACTAATCCATTTGTTCATGATTTCAAGCTCATCCCCGCAATCACTGTGTTGAAAGTGTTGCGTGAAATTTCTGCACAAACGTCAGTTTAATAAATGTAATGAGCTTCTTGCAAAAATGCGACACTGGTGTATTACATGGTCTGGGGAAGACTTAGTACAAATTGACAACTGGAAAAGCTGCGCGTACTTTCTGCATCATTGTATTGAATTACTATCTAGACAGGAGTTTTTGCGCCACTACTTTAGCTGAACTTAATTGATAAGGAGCTCAAAGTTGAACAAGTATCTTGTCTAGGCGAAGTCCATGTTGTTTGATAATACGTACGTTAATGGAACATAGAAACATGCTGTTACTTTTATGCTTAGCTTTAGGTATTGTAAATTTTATACATTTTGAATAAACATGTATCTAAAGTGTGCTCTGTGCATTTGAACCTGACTTTCTGTTGGATTTATTTTACTGTTAATTGCTTTTATATGATATCACGTGTATTGAAAAATAGAACTAACCTGTAACATCAAAATGGATTTTTCATAACTATCGACATTAAATTTTGTGAAATTTCTTATCTTTCTGCTCTAAATGACATAGGTATTTTACCATTGTAGTTAATCACGATAGAACATTGCTCTCTTTTAAGATTTAAGTAAATTGAACTTAATAAATGACAGTTAGAAATGAAAACTGCTGCAATAACTGAATCACAGTTGTTAAATATGGAACCATAATTGTAACACAAGCTGAACACAAAACTTTCATGAGTTCATATCAAATACTTTGAACTATAAATTTTACTTGTCCTTTGTTACTTAGTCTGATTGCTTTGTGACAATTTGAAATTTGATATTCGGATACTATTAGGTATATTTACAAGCACAAGTAACGGACAGCCGGCAAGCAGTTGCAAGGACATCGACACAAATGCATGCGCGCTATTTCAGAAAGCTAAAACCGATCTGTGTTCTGATCAGGCCTTCTCTTATGGTTCTTGCAGGAGATTCTGTGGCAATTGTCGTAAGTGAAAACATTTTTATGACAATCTGTTTCGAAATCTAGAATTTAAAACCGTCGGCTTCTTTCACGTTTTCTGAACGCACCTAACATGCACCAGACAGTTTCAGAAACAAAAACAAAATAACTACTTTTCCACTTTCTTAAATTTGCTATGTAAGTTTCCCCAACTAATATCTATATTAACATACCTGTAAAAGATTGCTTTAAGTCCGCTTATCTTTAAAGCTTCTGCAAACTTACCAACAAATGCTGCTTTATTAATAAGCATTCAAACCTTTGGTAATTTATAAAGCGCATTCATGTTATTGCAGGTAGGGCAACTAAAAAATCAAAAGGGTCTTTAGATTTTTAAGAAAACTAATTTGTAAAAACAAATCTTATTTTCTTCCTTGTTTTTTTCAGTTGTAGTGTTCATACGCAAATTCTTTATGTCTTTAAAGGGACATTCCCTACAACTAGCAGATTATACTCTCCAGAGAACGTAAAATGATAAATAAATACGCTTTTAAAGAACAACATGTATCAAAAAATGCCTCACTTTGGCACACATAATCGCTACAGAGATTTTCTGTTATAGATGGCTAACCGTCAATTAATTGTATAACAACAACTTAATGTTTTACGTTACTGCTACATATTTTAAACTCTGATTTTACCGCTGATCGCTGGATATTTAGCTTAAACTTTTAGATTAAGCAATAATACTTGCAAATGTTTTATTATCTACATGTATGCTTCTGAAGTGACTTGATTTGAAACGAGTTTTAGGGAATGTCACTTTAACCTTACATGAAACCAATAAAAGAAACAGTGGCTCACAGTGTCGCAAAAAACAATCGCGCTAACTGTAGAAAGTCATAATTATGGCACATTTACTTTTTATTGTATCTTCATTAAGATGTTTCCAATTTCTTTCCCAGCATTAGAATGTTATATGTGTCCAACGCCTGTACTGGATCCACTCAACTGCACCGCAACAATTTCTTGTGCTGATGACCAGGTACCGTATCCTTTTACGTTTGCTGACTCTCATTTTTGTAAAATAAGGAGACACATCTAAAAACAATAGCTTTGACATTACTGATGAAAGCCAGTATTGGCATTTGCAAATATGAATTCTGTGCATATCGCTATTATATAGTGTAATGCTTCAACGACGTTCTTGTTGTTTCTTCGAGTGTTTCCACATTATCAACGTCTCAAATGTTGCTAATCCTTTGTAGAGTCTATGTGTTCGTATTTGTATTGACAAGTCCAGAACTCATCAGCAGTAAATTTTGAAAAAAACACAATTTCTGTGTGCAATTCCATTTTCCGAATGATTTCTTAATTTCAGTATGTGCATTTAAAACAGATTTTAAGATTTGTTTTGTTCTACAATTTTACCTACAGACATGTATGACGAAACATCTGAAAGCCGTAGACGGGCATGACGAATATATCATGATGTGCGAAGCGAAAGATGTAAGTTCTTTTCTATTGTGAATATACATCATTTCTAATGTCTATACCGGCATCAGTACTTGTTTTTTTTTGTTTGTTTAAGTGAATTATAAGGTCGGTTGTTCTCACCAATCGTTTTCAGTACTCCTTACTTTCATCACACATTTACAAATTCCTTATGATTCTACCAGTATTTAAATGTTGCTTTTGCCTCTGTTTTTGTTGATCATTTGTTTCATATACAGCACATACTAACAGGTATCAGTACTTTTTATTTAGTATGTATTCTTATTCAAATCATAAACATCTTGTTTTTGTTTTTCAAATCGGCGAACTTACTGTTGTTTGCTTTGCACCAGTAGTTTTTAGCGAGCGTTAAACTTTAAACGTCCATTACTAACACCAAATCGAATTTGAAACTGGCTTATAAAACTTTTCAATAGCCGTGGGGTATTTCCCTGTTTGAAATACTGCTTCAGAATAACGAGTGAATGTTTGTGTATTTCCTTAGATTGACCTGGGTGGTCATTTTGTCCTACTTTCGCTCTACTGAATGTTGTAAACAGTCAGAGATATACTTTGCACATCATTGGAAGTAAAGTTCTTCAATTATAATTGAAAATAGACATGCTTATTTATGTACAACTTATTTACAGCCTCTCTCTGGGAGACTTCTGGAAAATTACAAAGACATTTGAAAACTGGAAAACCTACTTTCGTTTTCGAAAAGGCAAAATATAATTTAGTAATTATTTTGTTAAACTCGAATTTTCAACACAATATGCTCACATTCGATGCAGTATTTCATATTTTCCTTCTGAGAATACGCCCGTTACGGTTCCAGATTTAAAATAAAATTTGATTTAATGTTAGTAATGGACCTTTAAATATGTAATGCAGAGAGTAAGAAATGCTGTGTTCGATACACAAACTATTTCTGTCAACAGCATTAAGATCGTAAATACATTGTGTATATGAAAGGTTTGCGAAGGTGGGACTCTAGGATTTCATAATCCCAACACTGTCGACATAATTGGCAAGAGAGCTCAGACCAACCAGGATAGCACTGACGATTCACAAGATCACCAGCGATACGAGCGAGATGTTTCCATATCATGCTGTGATACAGATTTCTGTAACCAGCCGATGACGACAACAACATTCCCACCAACATCGCCTGGCCCCTTTCCCTACGGTAAGAAGCTTTGTTTCACGTCATCTTCTATTTCATATGCATGTTTTCATCACACAATTATATTAAAATTTCATTTCGTTTTGAAACGTAACAATCAGAATTATACAGACATTCTACAGACAAGATCAAAGTATCTACGGCTCAAAACAAAAGTCATCAACGGATAATGTTTAGGGAATTTTACCTTTCGAATAATAACTAGCTTGTTTATTTCGCGACTTATGTTAACATGTTAACCATGTGTGTCTATTTTGAGCTAGGTTGTAACCGGGATATTGTGTTTGTAATTGATGACTCTGGCAGCGTTGGATCAACAAACTATCGACATGCACTTGATTTTGTCAAACAGATTGTGAATCAGCTTCAGATTGGACCGACAAAGGCACAGACAGCGCTGTTGTCTTTCAGTACCCATGCACAGGTTAATTTTTATATACATTTATAATTTATTAATAAATGGAGTTCTTTGTGTTCTTTGGTAAAATCAATGGCACCTGAAATGTCAAGGCCGCAGTACATGATTGTATTCTATTAATAAAACTTTGTTCTGTAGCCTTAGCAGACCTATGGACATATTTTCTAATTTGGTTTTCTTTTTTCTAAATGTTTATTACTTAATTTATAAAAATCAAAAGATTTATTTTTGATGTCTGTCAAAGACTTCTTCACACCATAACTCTAGTCTTCCTTTTTTCTGAAAGACTCACTTCAATTTAGAATCGATATCTTTTAGTTCGGTTTAAATCAAAATCCTCTGTTATTTGCGAATTTATTTTTAAGAATCGTCTTATTGTAAAGCAAGTATATATTTTCGTTTTATTACATTTATAACTATGTTGCTTGTGATGAGATTCTGGGAACATTTCTTAAAAGGCACAATGTAATGTGAATAAATATGCGCTTTGCGTTTTAATTGTGCTAAGTAAATCTATGTAAGTATTTACACAACGTCTTACTAAAATAAAATTAAATTCTAAGTGCATTTTTGTAATTATGATACTTGCGACGTTATAATTTTTAAATATGTCGCAATTTTTTTTTAAGTCGACGGCGTTAGCTAGAGCCGTTAAATAAATAAGCGTAAATACTGTTACAGCTGTCAAATACGCTGTTGTGAAGCATAAAGATCCCAAAAAAGTACCATATAAATGTTAATCAGGCTTCGAAAACCTAATGGCGTAACCAGGGAAAATCGAAGTTAAACTAAAATGATCTAGAATGCTTATGTATGTTGTTCACACATATTAGTTAGGATGGTACCTGAACAGATATTCAACCAAACAGCAAGTTCTGAATGCTATCGACCATGTTCCTTACCATGCCGGAGTGACTCACACAAACGAGGCCTTGGGATTAGTCCGAACACAAGTACTGACTCAAGCACATGGTGACAGAGCACTAGCTAAGGACGTTGTTATTGTCCTAACAGATGGCCAATCAAATGATAGAACGGATACAATCAAAGAAGCCCAGAAACTGCACACGATAAGTGATGACATAATTAGTATTGCTATTGGTTCAGGTAATAATGAACTTAGAAACTTGTATATTTCAAAGGTTCACTCTTTACTAAATAGTTCGGCCTACTGGCCTTCTTCAGTAAATGAAATACACAAATCGTTTTACATTTTCACATATAACGTTATTGTCATTACCAAAAGTGTTTTACACTGTAAAATATGGGTAAACTAAATAATTGTTTTCTTTGGCTGATTACGGTAATGCCAATAGCGTTATATGTGAAAATGTAAAACAATTTGTGTATTTCCCACTGTCTTCAGACTTCATATGATGATTGGTCTTATAACATAGATGATCCCTATTGTTTTCGGGTCTGCTCAGTAGATCACATGTCAAGTTCCCCTATTGCTATTCAGTGGGGGAGACATGCGAAATAAAAAATAACAACAAACAAGTCTAGAATTTTCCATGCTGTTTCTGTTCATAACGTTAAAAGTAACACCCTCTTAATTTAATATGTATTCTGTATTCAGGTATCAACGCCCAGGAAATTGAGGCCATAGCCACGGACAACCATCACGTGTTTGACCTACGCAGTTACAGTGCCCTAAGTACTATTCTCAGCAACATTCTACAGATTGTCTGTAATGCCTAAACAGTATTGAACCACAACGAAGATAAATGAAAACAAGCGAACACAATTTTTGTTTTGTCGGTTTTTTAATCTGACTTAAGTTATGTCATTGTTGGAATATTCGTTTAAAGGAAATACTTTTCATATCTTACATTGTACCTTTTTCTGGTGGTATAAGTTGTGTAAATTTGCTAAGTAAAGAAAGTGTTGAGTTGCATTCTGTGTTTCTATTCCCGACCGCATCTCCCGCCCCTCCAGTTGTGTGGATATACACGTGCATCTTTTCCTACTAGAGTGATACATGTGTTTATATGCTTTTTCCCGTTAATGCGTTTACACTGAATGATTTGATATATAATTCTGCCAAAATTAAAATTGCAATAAGTCAAAAACAAGTAATTGTCCTCTTAAACCGTGCAAAAGTAAAAACATACACCTCGCGAGTTTGAGACCCGCTGATATAACACTGGCGGACAGGATGTAAAATGCTTGAACACATTTAAACAAGCGAGCGGCATTAAGATGGCATCAGAGTAAATGTATCGGTGTCTTGCCACAGAAGCTATAACATTTAAAACATACCATGAGGAATCTTTACAATCCATGTTGTGATTCAAAAGGTTATGTACAAAAGCTGTGGTTAAGAATTTGGTAAATACAAAAATGTATTAAAGTCAATGAAGTTCAACTCCGCAAAAAGAGGCTTGCAAAGACACATGCGCGATGAAAACGAATAAAATGAGAAATGATTATGTCTTTTACTTGTGACGCTGACCAGTTTCTAACACTTTTAGTCCTTTTAGTATAATCAAAACTAGATAGTCACATAATGGTGTAAGTTATGCCGCTTTTGAACAGTAACACTTTTCAACAGTTAACCCAAAGAAGTGGTTACTTTTCATACTAGAACAAGATAGGTCTCGATATATGTTCTTTACACACAACTGCCCCGTATGAAAAAGGACAAGTGACTAACACTACGACTTTAGTCAGCATGAATCTCGGTAAAGTAATTACAAGTACTCCTCTGATATGTGGGCATACATGCATGAGAAATCAGTGTAACAATGTTTAGTGAGATAAATACGGATCTACATAGTTCCCCTCAAACATAAAACGATGAATGTGCATTTAAAGACGTCCGTTTAAGGACAACAGATATCACACATAGTTATGGCTAAAATAAACAAAATCACAATGCTTAAAGTTTTTTAAGGAAATGTCCCCGTATACATGTACTCATAAGTGGGTCTTCAAGTAGATTACATGACATTGAAAAACAAATAAAACTGATTGAGAAGTAGACAAGAGTTACTAGTAGTCCTGGCATACTAGGTGTTGCTATTCTGTTTGAGTCACAAGCTGATAACAAGCTCCTTGAAGGTGAGCAACATTTTCTGACATGTTTGATAGCCACTCAGTTACATGTACATTGTATGTGTACATCACCATCCTTTATTTCATGGGCTTTGAATATATTTCGTCAAGACACCGGGATCCAAGCCATCTTTGTACGGGTTTTCCGTCTATCAAATTGTCCAATCACGGCTTTCCGTTTTTCTTCAAAAATGCATTTTGAATATATTTTCGTCATGACACCCAACTTCTCCATCTATAAAATTGTCAAATCACGGCTTTCCGTTATTCTTTCAAAATGCATTTATCAAGCAGAAGGTTATAAGTGTTTAATGGCAGCTTTGAATAAGCACATAACCTTGCTCATTAAGAAATTATAACCCGTGGCATAATAACATGAACAGTGTTTTCACTTTTGAAGCTTTATATGTCCAACAGAAAGTTGGAAAACCCGTTTCTCGATTTAATCTCATACTGATTCTTTTTATTAAGTCATAATGTACATTTTAAAATATTTCCTTAAAGCTCCTTAACACATTTTTAAAGTTTGGAAAGACGTGAACCTTACATTGTACTAAGATTATTAGAAAACATATTGCAGATAATTTTGACTAAATGTCGTGGTCATAAGAAAGGCTACAAAAGTTGAGTCTTCATTTCGTTTCATGCATAATTCCTTTAAACGTTTCCATCAAACTTGGTGAAACGACGCAGTGCAGTACAAAGGTAGCAGCTGAGTTTCCGTGGTGTAACATTTAACATTCACGATCATTTATTTTAAAGAACAGTTTGAATCTGACTAATAATATATACATTGATTATCTGTGAAGTAATTTAATAATGCAAACTTATATTTTATGTTTATTATAAAAGTAGTCCACAATGCTTCACTATTGTACAAGGAGTGCTCTGTTCCAAATCGCTCAAAGAAAGTTTTTGTATGTATACCCTATGCAATCTTTTTTCTCTAAAACCTGGTGTAGGCCATATTCTTTTCAATTACGTGACGGTAATGGTTTATGCAACAACAGTGTTCAAGTTTTAACTGTAGCAAGTCTAAATTGCAGATGATGGATAAAGGTTTGAAAGATATGAAATGCTGATAAACCGGCTTTAACAATACTGTCTGGACTCTTTGCCAAAAAAGTAGTCGGTCGGTCGGCAATTTTTTTTTACTTTCTCTGCTATAAAACACTTGACATTTGAAAATTGGCGGTCTTGGTCATTTTCTTATAAAATAAAGCTCAGTTCGGCAGCAAAAAGTTAAGATCGTTGGAAAACCGGAAACACAAAACTGTTTTAGTCTGAATGCAAACGCTATCGTGACGGCCAATAATAAAAAAGTTCTACGCCAATCATAAATAGAATTTAGATTCATTTTCCCTCTACATGTCAAGCATTGCATATGAGCTGCATCAGCTGTGGTAGAATGGAGCTGAGGTTGCTATAACTCCGCAGATGGAATACATGGTTCCTGTCTGTCGCAATAGCATTAAGCTCATTAGCATCAATACCTGAAATTAGAGTACAAAGTTATTGGCAAAGACAAAGAAATAATATGATGCAATAATATCAGTAAGAAATACATAAAATGTAAGAATTTTCAGCTTTTTATTTTGAATTTTATGATTATACCGATTTTTTTTTTCACATTTCAACGTACATCATGATAATACATATTTATTTTGAATATAGAATATGTAGAATTTGTTGAGTTTAACACTTATACCATTTAATTTTAATGTATCAGTAAATTGGGTGAAAGTGGCGCATCTTCAATGTTTACATGCTAATAAGTGGTGACGGAAGAACGGACGGACGTATACTGTGATAATTATGTTATCCGATTATCTTTTCTAACCCCATACAGTAATTCTAAACCCCACAAAGCACATTTAACTTTAAAATAACGAAATGAACTGAACTAAATCTAAAAATATATATGTCGTACGTAAGTCATAACCCCGTAATATACTTTGTGGATTAGTGAGACAAACGCCATCAGAGACATATACATGTACAAATGTATCAGATTAATTCATCTTCTAGAATGAGATGGTCCTTGTATTGTAAAGAAGGTGCTCAGATAAGCTGCAAGTCTAGCTAGTATGAATATGCGTGCTTTAGAAAATTCAATGCAAAGCATTTTATAACTCAAATGTCAATGATTAAGAAAAGCCGTGCCTGACGTTTGTGCTTATAATCTGGTATAATAATACTGACATTACTGTTTGTACTCATTTATTCGAAAGTGAATAGGCCTAATTTATATAAAAATAAACCTACCTGAGCCAATAACAATGCTTATTACATGTTTGCAGACCTGTTGTAATTTATTAGCCTCATTTATAGTTGTTGAGTGACTACTTGATTGTCCATCTGTCAGTACTAAAACAACATTTTCTGCTGTAGGACGGTCACCATGCGGTTGAGTTAGAACCTGTGTACGCACCGTATTGAGAGCCTCGTACGTATGTTGTACACCACCAATGTAATGTACTTTGTTAACAGCACTCAGAACATCCGCTTTGTTGTCGAATTTGTCAAAGTACCAGCCAACCTAGAAGTTCATTCCAAATAAAGTATACATAACTTATATTTTCATTACATTTTTCTATACTTTTTCAACAATTTCCAAACGCTCTTACAAACTTTATTCCAACATGTTTTCAACATATGTTTGATCTGCAGCAAACAAAGCTTTAAGACCAAAATAATATCTAAAAATATTTAGTGATGAATGTTGTTTAAAAAATATTGTGAAAGCATTGATCCTAACTTACCATAATTAAACATATAACAGTCATATAAGTCACTTATGATAGCTCTTGTCATATCCAATAAGCAAAACGAGGGTAACACTGATAAAAATATTATATTATATAAAACATATCAAACAGATATAAACATTACCAACATATCTTTTTGTCACGTTCTTATTCCGATTGGCCGTACAAAAGTATGAACACTAATGATCACTGTTACCCTTGAAGAATTAATTCTCAAGTATAGTCGCTTAAAGTTACTATGTCTGAATGAATTGAATGAAATAATTACATTTACACTATACAAGTGAAGGCCGTTTACCTGCGGATGAGTGCTGTAGGCTAAAAATGCAATTTGTGCCATTGTTGGGCCTATCTCTAACTCGCTAATTATTCTACTGACAAAATCGAGGGCATGTCTAAAATTTGTGCTTCCAACACTCCCTGAATCGTTGAGAACAAAGACGTTGTCGCGGTTACATCCTTAAAATCAGAATTACATAAGTACAATGTATTCATTACTTGTAGCTACATTTGTGGATATGATATCTTTGTTAAGAACGAGTAACAAAACAAAATATATCACAGCTCCAACATGATAATTGTCACAATCACTACACCTTTTTGTAAACTAAAATTAGACAAAAATTCAAAACAAGAAACATATGTTATTTAAACAAATTGATAAGTCGACAACATCAGTAATAGTTACTCGTTATCACCAAGTTTGCATTGTCAGTGGTCTGAACTCAAATTGAAGACCACCGGCCTGTGGTCCCGAAATTCCCTGGTTTTAGTTCAAGTCATAACATATCATCATTGTATGTTTATAAATACTGACTGGCCTTCAACTTTTTCATTACAAAGACATGCCTAAATTTCCTGCAATAACCCATAGCCTTAACCCCTAACTAACCACCATGTTTAACCGATATCTCCTTAATATACTCGCTTTCTAGACATAATCAGGTAGATGGAATTTTACCATGCAGCACAAAATTCCGGATGTGAGGGATGAAAGATGAACGTATGCACACAGTTTAATGGAAATCCTTCAAGGGGTTTGAAAGGTATGGTGACATTATCTTTGAACCCAAGAGTTACCTTGGGCTTTGTCATCATCATAAGGTGAACATTGAAGATTGATGAAAACCCTTCAAAGGATTTTGTGACATTTAACCCTTACGTGTGTGACCTTGGCCAAGCTTGGTTTTTTGCATCCTCTCCATGAGATGGAACGTCTCCAAGAATAGCTTTCAAAAGGGGTTTTAGAGACATGACCTTTAGCCCTATATGTAACATTGACCGTGAGCAGTTTGGTTAAAAACATAAACATGTTATCTTGTTTCCATGAGTAGAATATGTGACCAAAGTTTCAAAACAATTCCATGGCTTGAGAATGTATGATGTTATAATCTTTCACCCTAAAATATATTATCTTGAGAAGGACGGTATGGACTTCTGTGAAAGGTATTTCAAAATAAGCTAATGTATGTAAAATGTTTCAGTCCAGTCATAAAGTACCAGAAAATAACTAATTACAATATTGAGCCCTTAGTATGGCCTTGATTTAAAAGGTAGTCCACTGTGTGTTGTTCATGACACACCCTTGTGAACTGTGTGAAATCATTTCTAAATCAGTTACTTCATGTTGAAGTTATAGCCCGGACGCAAAAAACTGGTATATAACCATATTATGTAAGTGTGTTCTTGACCTTCAAGGTAGCGCCCTTGTGTGGTGCATGACACATCTATGGGGTATGCGCAGCAGTTGTATTAAGTTATTTCGAAATCCGTCAATGTATGACAAAGTTACAGCCCATACACGAAAGGGTGTAAGGGCGGACACACGGACGGACAGACGGATGAAAGCATTGCCTACTGTCATCACAAAGGTGATACTTCATATTCGAGCAAAACGCGTGAAATCATTACATGATAATAGATGTGTCTTCTTACCTTTTTATCTTCACATCTCATAACAAATTCCTCACTCCCATCGTTAGCTGTGAAATGTTTTATCATGCATGTCTGCAAATTTATATCAAATCTGGTCACAACCTTATAAGAATAATTAACCACTTCTCTACCGAATGGGGTGTCTAATGTGAAGGCAAGAAACATAATAAGACTTCTAAAGTGTCAATTGTACGTGTCTTAAAAAATAAGTTTTAACTTGGTTTTGCATATTGTTATTAAATTGATTATGTTTATGATGACTTTTTTTCAGTAGATCATCGTTCAACATTACAAAATAAGATGACATAACATAAAAACTGTTAGTAAAACCTGGTTGATGCTGCAAAGTGTAGTTGTACAGTTTGACATACTTCTAACTGGACGTGGACACGAATAACAGGATATGGCTGCAACAAAATGAAACTGAAGACAATCTTAAAGTTTGTTATGTTTGTACCGTTGTGGCTTAGAGCATGTACTTTTCCGGAAATGTATCAGACAATCGTTCAGAAGAAGAACATACAAAGACTATAGTTAGACCTATCGTTGATTCTACAGGTTTATTTTGGTCATTTTCAATATTCGTATGAAAATGTATGTGTGCGTGTGTGCGTGTGTGCGTGTGTGCGTGTGCGCGCACTCAAAAGAGTGTTAATTTCATCAAAGTTCTGAAAAGTACTATCGGAAACAATAGACTCTCTGTTATCATTATGATTGTAGGTCATGGCAATTGCAATATTAGTAAAGAAGTTGACTGTATGTATTAATAGTTGTTTACACGAACATCATTTAGTCTGAATATGAAATGTTACTTTCACTTTTGTTATGTTTAGGAGCCAGAGAAGCCGAGTCTCGAGATACCCGGAAATAATTATTGAAGTCTATGTTTCATTGAAAACCGACACCTCTTAGCTAAATATATATGCTGAAGTGTGAACCTTTGTCGTCTGCATTTTCTCAACGTTTAAAGATTCATTCTTCTGACTGTTGGTGAGTGTTGTGCTTGATTGTGTGTAGGTTGTATCTTGTAAACATGTTCAATGTGTTGATAAACAACGATCTTGTGATTAACAATAAAAATATAGAGCAGCCAGGCTATGGTGTCTCAAAAACACGTTGGATTTGTTTAAATTCGTGAATTTCTACTATATTTCTTGTGAAGTTTATCCCTATGTGAACATATTAAAGTGTCTGGTAGACATTATAAGCTTACAGTGAAGTCCACTGCCACTACGTGTCTTTAAGTTTTAATTTATCGGCCTCAATATAGCGAAGTACTCACGGCAATTTCCACAGAAACGTCTACATCCTGCCTCAGAAAATGAAGGGTCTGAACATATATCAGGCTTCGCTTTCCTGAATAAAGTACATGCGTCTGTATCCACGTCTTGGCAGGTACTAACCTGTCCCTGCACTGTACTTGTGAATAAAATACCTATAATTTAAATATTTTTGGATGTAATGACAAGACATTCAAATATTTTGTAACGATTATGTTTGCTGTAATTGGGACCGTAATTTACCTTTACAATGTATATGGATTTTGGTGAAACAACTTCCCACTGCTAGACCATGTTAGGACGGAGTTGAAACGTGTGTTTTTCATGAATAATATGATAAAAGCTACCACCACGTACACATAATTGAATGTGTATTGAAAGTTGAATCAAATAGTGCTCATTTTGCAGGACATTAATTGGCGAAATATACATTTCAGGTGTGTTGTAAATTAGATCCCTCGTTACAGAATACATTGTCTGACAAAAGTACATAGATATGTGTTGAACCCCTGTGGTTCTAACATAGCGAAATACTTACTGCAATTTCCACCGAAACGTTTACATGTTCCCGGAGATAAAGCAGGGTCTGAACCTAAATCGGGCTTAACTTGCTTGAATGAAGTACATGCTTGTGTGTCTATGATTCGGCAGATACTTATGGGTTCCTGTACTGTACTTGTGGTTAAAATATCCATAATTTAAAAATTAAATCTAATGACAAGACAGCTCAATATTTCGAATTTGTTACATTTGCTCTTATTCAGAACGAAATTTAATTGACTTTAAGCTTGCAACGTTAAAGTAAAAATATGATTTTAAAACGATACAGGAGAAAAGCAACATCGGGATACTAAAACAGGTGAAGATATGATCACCTTTTTAAGGCAGTAAGAGTCAAACTGATTTGACGTTATACACGTAAAGGAAAACACATTTTTATTTCTACTCTCAAACAAAACGACATGAAAGTCAATTCATATTATCCTAGTTTATTACGCAGAAACCATATGAAAAAACTAAAATTGTCCACTGGTTCAGAAGAAGAGACGTTAAAAGATGTTTTCTACATTACGTTTCTGTACCTAATGAGTGCAATAGACAGGGACCATTTCCTGCATATAAAAGAGCCCAACAAAAGGTTGCTACAGAACAAGCAAGATGCTGTAGAACGAGTGTTTACCCCCGCTTCGAAATGTTCCACAAGGCGTTTAAAGACGTTTTATTTTAGCAACTGTGATTCCTGTCCTCGCAGAGTTTGATACAAAAACAAGCTAAATTTAAAAAACAAATCTAGTGGCGTTGAAACCTGATTTATGACAAGAAACTGTTTAAAGCTTTTTGTAGTTTTAGCAAATTACCGTTGCCAATATTTGCATTTTACAACAACAGAATTAGCAGACGGTTAATTAAGGGTTATTCAGAGCGCGTTTGGTAAAATATTAAATGAAGAATATGGATATAGGCATTGATGATGGTAGTTTGGCAAGGGACACCATGCCTCGTTGTACTTTCAGCTCCCCGGAGCCATTGGCTTAAACAAGGCAAGACCTAAGCAGAATGTTAACGATATATTATGTTCAAAATGTACTAAACTGAATTCTAACATGACTCACGATTCTGTCTCTATATACAAAGAGTAGAAAAATTATGTTATATTAAACCATAAACAACGCGGGAACCGATATGCTGTAAACATGACGTCATATTGTGCCGCATGACGTTAAATGAGCGTTCGCGTAGAAAATAAAGCTTTGCATTTATTCACCTTTTGTAATATCTCGATCGAAATAACATCCTTTTCAGCGTTGTTATTTGTCTAATAAACAATAATTTGTCGTACTGATGCGCAGTTATAAACCACTCAGGCCTTCGGCCTTCGTGACTAATTACTGTGTATCAGTACTCCAAATCATTGTTTATTAAACGCTGGAACGGACGTTATTTCACAAATCAAAATCGAACTAAACCTGTATTTGAAAACGAGTAGAACGTACAGTAAATTTAATTTAACTTTACATTATGACTTTTTCCTATTAACCCCTGATGATAGCTGCATAAGTTTGAGAGATAGAAGCCTGCATGCGAAACTTTTAACCATTACTTTCTAACAGTACAGAAAGGGCATTAACTGTGCCAAATTTCATGCAAGAGACAATGTTCTTGGTGTTATGCTTTACTTATTGACTTAAGAAGACATGTGTCAAGTTTCAATTAAGCATTGCGGTAGATCGGGAGTAGCAACTTGCACACAAAATTCAACTAGGATTTTCTAAATATGAATTATATACATTATTTTGCTAGTTATCAGATAAGACATGACGTTATGATCTGGTCTATCGACCCCAAAGACATGTACAAAGTTCTAATCAAATTTATGCTGCAGCATTTGAGACAGGACATACATGAAGTTTTTACTAATGTGTGACGTAGACGGCAAGGTGAGTAGGACAGATCGTCCTTTTCTTTGAACTTTTAAACATTATGCACATAGAATATTGTCTTCACATTTGTCAAATGACAGGAAACGTTTCATTTTAAAAACATAAATTATTTCTAAATATAAGGTAAGGCAGTGTACCGTAACTCTAGCCCCCGAGTCTAGAGTTACGGAAGTTCCGTATCTGTAGCAAAACCCTAAGAGGAAAGGCTAGAGTTACGGAAGTTTATAAAGGTATATGTATGTTGCTTTAAATATTGTAAACTTTAATATTTCACCTGTAATAGTGAATAAACTATGCAAATGTAGCGACTTCATAGCCGCCATTTTGGTAATACATAAATATCGGAAATATCGTTGTTATCTTCGTCCCATTATATCACATGTTGTGCAAAGCATGATAGAAGTTAAGTAAAATGTGTTAAATTGTTTTTGTATTTAATTAGAATTCTAATATTCTTCTTTTCTTTATCTTACTATTGTTTAATTAACGTTGTAAACAGAACACGTAAATATGTGTAAGAATATACAACATGACAATGATAGTTCCGATATTAGCAACATATTAAATTATAACCAAAATGGCGCCTGTGAAATTGTCGTACATACAACAGATCAGTTTATTCACGAAGAGTGGTAAAATATTTAAGTTTACAATACATTATCATGCATATATTAAAGCAATATACATACCTTTATAAACTTCCGTAACTCTAGCCTTTCCTCTTAGGGTTTTGCTAGAGATACGAAACTTCCGTAACTCTAGCCACTGCCATAAGGTAAACATCTCGACATAATACATAAAATATGAGCATTTACTGCTCGACATATACCTGATATTATTAATCCTAAGATATACCTCGACATATTACTTATGTGTGTACTCCCTTGTTTCTACTGTTTTATCTCATTGTCTATACTAACACTGTACATGTAACACGTTCACGTGTTTCTTAATTCTTATCTCCTCGAGACACACAATCCAAAAAGAGCGACTCCATTTTTTAAATGGTCTCATTATGAAGTAACAATTCATGTTAAAATGTTTTCTTGCATTCGGTTTGGTATTCGGTGCTTCTACTCACATGTAATACATGTACCAGTTATTTGACACTTTGGCACTTTCCGTTATCATTACTTGGCCTGAACCACAAATAATGAAACTGGGAAATTAACATACATTCGGCCAAAGCATTGTTTGTATTTCAATAGTTTACAGCATGGTATTTATTTAAAAAAGGATAAAAGATAAAGTAATTCATTATATACTATCAAAGACAGAATATACCAACATCCAGACTTATTTGCCGAATAATGAAATCCTCAAGTTGAGAAAAGGAATCAGAAAAGGAACACACTAACGCTTTTTGTCAAGTGCACAAGTAAAGGACAACACGTGTACACTGCACCTAATCAAAAACGCTGAACATATATATTTATAATATACGTTACATGTTGAATCTGAGATGTTACCGCCCTTTGAACGGTCAGTTACCCCGAATTATTTGGCACTGGGGTTTAAAATCATACCAAAATACATAAAAAAATTATTTTGTTTTCGTTTGTTTTTTCATTTTGTTCTCATGTAAGTAACAACGAAAGCTCTACATCTCACCTTTTTATAATCAGTTTATTTCATACTGTAAAATGATAATAATAACATATCTATCATAAATCTATTTTCATAAATAAATCACTTTATGTCTTTAGAAACTACAGCATTTGCTTCAAAAATGGGAATCAAATAATATGTAATAGCAATGTTGACAGCTTTTTAAAATTGTATCATTCCTAACCTATTTGTAATAACAACTTCGCACATGGAAAACCAACTTTTCAGTTTTGTTGAGCCTCCATGGAGAGAAAGTCTCTATAGACTTTACTATGTGTAAAGTCAGAGAATCAACAGTTTATGCCGAAAGTGAGAATCTACAAATCCTTTTTACATGTACGCACACAGAATGTAAGAATTTTAAAAAGTACACTTACTTAAGTTTAGACAGTAACATGATTATGAAGTAAATAATATCACTTTTTAACAAAGTTACACTTTTCAACAATTTACTTATTACACAAGTTGTCTTTTACTAATACAAGGCGGGTCCTTTTACAATGTAGTTAACACACAACTGAATAGCAGGTCAAATGAGCTTTGACAAACGTGTTTTGGAATAAATAAAACTTCTTTCTCTAAAACTAGTCTTTAATATCTTAAATCTGATTGGCTAAAGACGACGACCAATCTGAGGCTTAATATCGAAGATGGTCTTAAAAATCCCTCAAATTAAAACGCAGGTATGCCAAGATTCCGAAGTTTCAATGTCTGTATTGGTAATGACATGGTGAACATCATCATGCTTGGCAAGTAATGCATAAACAACTGCGATATACATCTGGTGAATCATTTTACTATTGAATGCTGCCAACAGAACCAACCCTTTAGACTAAATATAACCACAATATTCAAAGTCATAGATGAGATCACAAATACATTTACATGTATTTATATCGTTTAAGGTTCCGTAGGCAACTATCCTTAAATTTCTGAAAAAGAAAAACCTCTGTTTGAAAATTTAGATAGCTGCCACAGGACAATTTACAAATGCAACAGTGCTGATGGAGATAAAGATTTATAAACTGACCACACACCCTCCTATACGAAACTAGATGCACATGTATTTACAGACACCCCTGTTCAAGACAAAATATATCACAGATATCTATGGCTAAAACAAAACAACACTGAAGAAATTTCACTAGAGAAATGCCCTTATACATGTTTTCATAACTAGCGGATTGCATGTGATTGGTAAACAAGTCATAACTGATTGAAAACTAGACATGCATTATTCATAGTTTTGGCGTCATAGTGCTGTTGATGCTATGCGAGTCACTAGCTGAAAATGTCATCATCCATCTCCTTTATTTGCATGTGAACATATCTGCAAACTTACAGTTTTCATACTAAATTTTTATATCTTCGTGGTGTACCCACTATATCTCTTGCTTTTGCCAATATACAGAACAGGTTCATACAGAATGTTTGCTATGTTTCACTGTGCCGGCCATGTCATGAATTAATACTGTATCAAAGTTAACAACAAGCCATTTCCACAACATGCGAATGACATGTTTGACCAGGATAAAAGGCTAAGACCTTAAAAATTAAAATAATATTAATTACCTATTTATTCTAAAATGATTCATACTAGCAAAATAAACTTATTTTCACAGCAAAGCAAATCATTTCTTGCTAGTGAGATGTTGACGCTAACTGCCAAGTATCATCGGTACATGTTATTGAAAATGACACAAAAATACAAAATACTATTATACTCGATGACAATCTATTAAAAGTTTATGAAAAGAAGCCATTTCAAGGTATGAACTTAAGCAGAACAACTTCAGTGGTTCTGCTATGAAGATACTGAAGTAAAGATGCGATATTTTAAAATGATTTGGACTATGGACTTCTATGGACAAATTTAAAAACAAAAACCAGTCGCAACATTCTGTCTTCCGAGTCTTTGGTTGAAGTAAGATAAAAAGATTATAGAAACACATAAATAATGCACGCTATTTTCAGTTTCCCCGCTCTAGATTTTCTCGTTCTCTTGCCGATCGAGCTGACTTTGGTTTGCTCTCATTATCTGTATTTTCTGCATTAGATTTCATTATACTATTTATATTTTCAGCATGTGTCATTTTCAACCTAACTTCTTCAAGCAGAGAATCTGTGAGTCCACCCTGGTTTAAAGAAATTGACAAGCGTCCCAAAGCTGATGTTGCTTCATTCAAGCTATCTGTTGTTTTTGAAAGTGTATCAACTACTACAGTGCCAACTTTTTCTTTTTTAGGCTCACTCTTTCTTGAATCCTTCTCAACAGTTTCCTTTGCATCACTATCATTTTCAGTATCACGACTTTCTCTACTACTTGCGTCTTTGCTATTATCAGCATCTTTTAAATTCTCTGGCTTCAATTTTGCTGAGTGCTTCAAACTAGATATTGGTTTCCCACTTTTTAATGAACCAGATGACATGCTTTGTGAATCTTTATTAGAAATGGCAGAGTTTGATAAAGAGTCATTTTTCTCTTGAACTCGTCTGTGACTCGCCGCATACAGGGGAGTACTTTGTGTCAATGAGCGTTGACCCTGCCGGTTCGGCGATGATGCTCTTCTTAACGAACCCGGAGGGGCTGGTTTTGGTTTTTCGGCAGTGCTGTTGTCCTTGACTGGCGACACACTCCGGCTCTGACGGGGAATGATGGTATTAGGCCTCGTCCCACAATATAAGATTGTGAAATTCTTCAAACTCTGTAACGGCATCAACGGGAGATGCTTTTTACTCTTCTCAAAGCATTCAATAGACAAATCTGAAAGATAACAATCACATATCTGCAGTGAATATAACCTGAATTCTGAAACATCTTTTTAAATTAACATTTTAGCAACATCTAAACACCTATTCAAGAGAAAATAAATCATCACTTTTTTAATACATGTATAAAATTTCATCTTAGAAAATGTTGCCGTTAACAAAACGTTAACAAAACGTAATAGAAGCTGTGACTCGAAATTTTATTACATTTATCTGATGGTCATAAATTTCTGACTTAAGACTCCTTATTTTTCATTTGAACGTGTGACTGTCTATTATAATTGGACTTAAAATACTGAAAAAACTGCACTGACTACATGTACTTGCATATACATTCTTTCATTATTAACTAACAGCATTAAAAGTGCTATTTCCTGTTACATTTACACTTTAAAGCTGCTCGCTCTCAGATTTTGGTAAAAAAATAAAGTTCTTCAAACTGTATGTAAATAACGTTTTTTAGAAAATATGGTAATATAAAAAGGCTCCAGTATAAATTCCTGTCAAGCATATCTCTAAATTTAAAAAAATACGCTACCAAATTCAAAAGCATTGCAAACGCTTTTGAAATTTCAATATAAACATATAGTGTAGTATGTAAATTTCAATATAAACATATACTGTAGCGGTGCCGTGTTACCGACATTTTCAATCGATTTCTGCAAATTCCCTCCTTGGTTTTTGCTTATATTTTGATTCTAGCCTTTAGTTTTATATTTATGAATAAGTATGTCAAATTAAAAAAAAAAAATTCAACGAAAACTGAGAGCGAGCAGCTTTAAAAGATGCACTACTGGAAACCCGATTGTGCTAAAACATTTGCTGATTTCATCTCTTCCTTATCCCAGAGTTTAACCGATAATTTCTTTCAAATTAGAAGAAATAACATTTTCATAACCACCCAAACGAGTTTATTAACTATATTTTTAAGTTTACAACAAATATTACACAGAAAATAGGCTTTGATGATTATAGCGTGCTCTGATTCCGAAAGCAATGTTCCATACATGCAAGAACAGTAAATGTGACATGCAACTATGGTAACTATTGATATTCAAATGATACATGAAGTACTTTCTACACATGCAATTGATGTTCTTGAACTAGGCGCACGAGTTACTTTCTTTATATGCAATTGATTTTTCTTGAACTATGAGCATATTAAATCTTTCAAATTTATATGCATCTAAAGCAGGCAGTTTAAGAGTTTTATAAAAACGTAAAATCTGAATTTCTCTATGTTTATATTTCTATTTCTCTTACATTTCTATCTCTCTTATTTATACTTGTACACTATAGTATAACTAATTTTAGAGTGACAAGTGATGTGAATACAAAAAGGATTGCTATTAGTAGGGCAGTTACTGAAATATCCAAGCAATACGATGTATCTACCCAGAGATCTAATCCCTGTCTATTTTACTGTATATTGTATATTTGATACCCTAAAGGGGCATACCCTGCAACTTTCAAAGTATTTTCTCAAATTGTTAAAAATAGGCTAAATGTATGTGGAATGATGAACACATATATTGAGACATGTCTCATTGTGGCATATTGTAATATTCGCTATCCACTCAAAAAATTAAAACCAACTATAAAATGAAGGTTTAATGGCACTGTCACATGTCTTATTTCGATTACGTAGCCTGTTACTACTGTTGTTATTTTTGCTGAATCTGTTGTGTTTGGGAAAGATTATTTCCAGTAACGAGTTACTTATACATTTTAAGTCAATTCAAAATGCATCAAGATTTAGGGTATGCGTCCTTAAAGCCGATTTTGTTTGATTAATCTATATCTAAATCAGACCTTCGTTTTAAGTCATATACACTAAGTTGAACGTAATTCAATTTGAAACTGAGCTTGATTGGTTGATGCTCTAAGTTTTTCATATGCAGATGGATAAATATTTTAACAAAAATTGAACGTTCTGATATAACTTTTGTCACTGTCAGTTCATTACTTGCAAATGAAATTTGATGAAATGAAATAAAATTATCAAGTGCTTTGAACTAAGTGAAGTCTATCTAGCAGCCAATAATATACTAAGTATGCAATACAAAAGGCAAAGCACATAATCTTTCACCCTTTTGTCAGTGCCTTTACAACCAACACTGGCAATTTTGATACAAAAAGAAACAATCTAAGTATAAGATAGTTCTGGTGTTGTTTACATACATAGTGTCTCCTCTACGACCCCTGGTATAACCTCTTTTAGGGCCTCGCAGTTACAATGTAGAGCTGGATTCGTGTTAACTTCAATTAAATGGACCTGTTAAAATACATCACTTTGCATGTTAAAAGTTAACTACCATGTTTCAACGCTGTTTAAAAAGAAAATTTGTATCAAATACCATGAAATGCTGCTATCTTTCTTTCTACTATATGACTGAAACGTCAGTCACACTTGAAAATATGCTAACAGCAAGACTTACGGGAAATAATAATAAAATTAACCAAGAATTCAAACAGCTTTTCAACGTATTTGACACAAATTTTCTTGCAACTAATGAAGTTCAAAACATGTGACCCAAATTGTTTGAAGATTTCTCAAGGCTGACCAACCTTTTATTAGGCTTTCATACGCTTCTCATTTACGAACAGGCTACCTAAAAAGTTCTTTTAAAGAAGAATAAAAATGAGTCTGTCAAAAGCAGGTTTTTGGAAAAAAGCCGTTTTTACTTCATTTAATTAATGCATTTTTGCTTCATGCAAGTTAATTGGGAAAAGCTCCATGCAGATTGGGGAAAAATGGATGATGAAAAACCTTTTAAAATATCATGCTGTCATCTACTTTCTTTGATTCATTTAAAGAAATCTCCATGCAATTTAGATCTGTTTGAACAAAACAATCACAACTAATTTCGAATAATGCTACAACACAAAAACGTACATAGGCTCTCCGCAATCAAACCAGGTAAAACCTCTTTCTGACAGCGACATTTTCGGGACAGTGACGGATTGACATTCATCTCGATTAACCAGGTCTGAAAGAAATAAAATTCTGAGTAAATTAGAATGATACATTGTATGGTGTCCGCACAGTGCCATCTCTAGTATCACATGTCTGAAATATATATAATGCTGAATTATAGAATGATACACTGTACACACAGAGCCATCTCTGGTCTCAGGTCTTAAAGATATAAAATGCTGAAACAATTAAAATGATAAATAATATGGTGAACATATGGTGCAATATCTAGTAAAACTGATCTGAAATAAACAAAATGCTAAAATCAAAATGATACACATGGTGTCACAGGTCTACACATGATAATGTATCAAGTTAAAGTAACAATCATGTCCCTTTAAATTGACCACTGTAACTTTTAGCGAGACATTTAGCATTGGCTCATACTCGGTAATAAATATTACCTAGGTTTAAAACTTTAAATTGTTGAATATGGTGAATGTGTTGCCCATGCAAGTCAAGAATTGAGTTTCCCCTTAGAAGACTTTGTTGAATGAAATACAAGCTTTTGTCATGCGCTGTCTTAACAAGAGAAATAACTACATTCAAATCATTTGTTATGTTTTCAATAAAGCATTACTTGCGATTTCAGTTTGTTTGATTAACACAGTATTATCATTTTGAAAAGTAATGTAAGTTAAGACAATAATTTTGAAAGTAGTAATATGAACAATATACTGTCTCAGTATCATTCAACTTCTATTACAGTAGTGTCCCTTGCTCACTAAAATTGCTATGAAAATAACCCACATTAATGTAGATGGTTATTTAAAAATCAATTGACTATTACAGAAGTATGCCCAGTTTTAAACAGGATTTTCTAGATTTCTGAACTACACACATTTCAATTCCCTCTTGCAACTTTAAATCATATTTTTACAACACATATAAAAGGACCAAAAGGTAATGGCATTGTAGATCGTGAAGATGGTACCTTGTGGTAATGTAATGCCAAAAGTAAGAGTGGCGGGTCTGTTTATATAAATGATATTTCAAAGCCAAATTTTCACTTAAAAATGCATATACAGAATATTGAATTTATGGATAGAGTAATGATAGAGCAGTGTCCTATTAACGCTTAAACAATGTTGATAAACCTTTCTCTAATATTTTTGTTCCTTTTGTTCACAAAAAGCCTTGACATTGAAGTAGGATATATATCAATTGAAAAGCCCATAGTAAGGGGAAATAACTGTTGCAAGAGTTTTGTATCAGCAAACATTACCCTAGGCCTTGTCTAAGCCTACACATAACAATCTGCTTCAAAGTCATACGCTCCTTGGTTACCACAGTCAACATAACTGACTACTTATGGTATAAGCTCCATAGTAAGGAAGCAGGGAGGGTAAACAATAAAATGAACAGCTGTCATATGTGTGGGAACATTTCATCATACATATATAGTTTACACTAGCCCAAAGTTTGATAAAAAAACAGCAAAATTAGTGAGCAGCTTGTACTGAAATGATACAATGATTTCATTGCCCAAAAATAATAACTGATTTTATATTTAAAAAATATATATCCGTATCTAACTGAACTCCAGCACACTTTCTTGCGCTACCTAAAAATGTACAAAATTGCCTGAAATAAAGAGAGAAAGGAGATTATGAACAGTAACTGTTGTACGTACAAACAATATCATAAGCATATGCAAATTGTAGGTGCCAATCTTTTGGTCTCAGAACCAGTATGAATCAAGACTAGCTTTAACATGTTCAATTCAAATATTTATGTGACTATAATGGGAGCTGATTACATATACATATACATATATATACATATGTGTATGTAAACTATTATTCTTTGATAGCATAATTTTGATATCATATATTACAGTAACTACATCTATCAATTTGAAACTGAATAACGAAAAAAAAAATGGAAATTTTGTGGTAATGACACTGTGGTAAAACATTTTGAATGTAGAACATTTAAGTTTCTTTAAGTTCTAAAGAAACAAATATGCTACTGGAAGTAGTCATCTAATCATTTGGTCAGTTGGTGAAAGTTCGACTCCTACTGAGCTGTAAATACAATGTACTACCAAATACTAGATGTCAAAATAATGTGTAAAAACTAATGATCCCCTCAATAAGGTATTTTCTTTCTGTTTCATTATCATTTTTTATGGCTCTAGCATTTATATTTTCTTCTTGTAAGTCAGAGAAGAAAAATGTTATATCAGTTTATAGTACTAAGTCTAAATTGGTTTGAGTTATTTGTTGATCATTAACTCACCTTCATATTGGTGTCCACCATAAAATCTAGGCCAAACAAATCAAAGTAGCCTATCCGTGACTGTAACTTGTGTTTTACGCTGTTAAAACAGTGGATCATAATTTTCTGCATCTGTTTCTGTAAAAAAGGAAAGTCATAATGTGTAAACAAAATTACAATAGTTTGATTTTTACACAGATCAGAGATCTTAAATATAAAAAGGATTTCGTTGTTCTTCGTATATTTCAATCTCTGTGTGCATACTTTTCATGGACAACTTTTCTGGGTAGATTTCATTATGAAGGCAAATACTGGTGCCATCAGAAAGTGGCTGTTATCCAAAAAGGACTCAAACTAAAGGTTTCAAGTCAACATTCTAGACACTCAACCACTGTACCAATATGAACCAGCACTGATGGCTTATTAGGAAGTGTGGTGTGACCTCATTTTGGTTCAAACCCACAACTTCAGGGTCAAGAAATCAAAATTCTAACGTTTAAACCATCCATTCTTTGTCAGTCTGTACAGTCAATGACTTATAATAAAAAAATTTCCAACATGTTAAAAGAATAGAGCATGCACAAAGCAAATCATTCCTCTCAGTAAGTTCATATCACTCTTTCTTTCAAACCTTTTCTCTGCTCAAATTTTAAACTTCTAATTTGAACAGTGAATTTGTTTTCTTTTCACTGAGTGGTAAATGACAGTTAACCAACTAAATATTAATTTTTCACAATATGTAGATTGAAAAGAAATGCAGTCTAATCAAAGTGTGTACTGAGTCCACAAGGGCATACAACTTTGCCTCCAAGGGATCAGTTTTATTCATTATTACATAAAACAAAGCAGAACAAATGTTTTCACATACTGTAAATGTGTTATAGACCCAGTCTTCTTCTATTTCTACAGGACAGTCTGGTCTGACTTGCTCGTTGATGTACTCGTTGAACTTATCCATAGTCCAGGCCGTGTTCTCTTTTAATTCCTTGTAGTTTGGGTCCTTCTTTTGTACAAACTGAAATTAGAATTGTAAGTTTACTTAGTTACGGTTACTGTACAGGTATGAATGTAAAGTGGAACTTGAATTTAGTAACAACTCAGGTGAATAGACTTATAAGTTGGTGCAGGGATGATAGCCGTTTCTCGTCAAACTTAACTTCATGTTCAATGTAGGTATTCAAGTTAATTTGTCCTAAATGACACAAACAAGCAAATTATGGTCATTTATTTTATACTTTTCAGTGAAATATTGAAATATATCAGTGAAATAAAGTTGATATTTCACTGTTTTAAAGCAGTGAAAATTTTCAAAATCTTCAACCCGGATTGACGTCAAAAAGTATACCCAGCGTAGCAAATACCGGAAATATCACTTTTGGTGCCCACTCAGTGAAATTATAATGTGATATTACATGGAAACCAACGATTATCCTCCATATATTTTTTTTTTCTGAATAAACACCCGTAGATGTTCCTCTAGACTTATAAAAGTCTGTTGAGATTGAGAGGTCTTAAAATTTTTTCTCTTCAAGTCTTTTAAAATCTTTTTAGAAAGTATCTCTATCAAAAATTTGTCTCAATCAAACCTCATCTCAGAGTCAAGGGAAGGAGATATTCTGAAGATGCTATAAAAATGCCCAGAAAGACAGGAGGTAATGAATCTAACGACTAGGAGGTAATGACTCTTACGACTAGGAGGTAATGAATCTAACGACTAGGAGGTAATGACTCTAACGACTAGAAGGTAATGACTCTTACGACTAGGAGGTAATGACTCTAACAAGAAGGTAATGAATCTACACTAGGAGGTAATGAATCTAACGACTAGGAGGTAATGACTCTAACGACTAGGAGGTAATGACTCTAACGACTAGAAGGTAATGACTCTAACGACTAGGAGGTAATGACTCTAATGACTAGAAGGTAATGACTCTAACGACTAGGAGGTAATGACTCTAACGACTAGGAGGTAATGACTCTAACAACTAGAAGGTAATGACTCTAACGACTAGAAGGTAATGAATCTAACGACTAGGAGGTAATGACTCTAACGACTAGGAGGTAATGACTCTAACGACTAGGAGGTAATGACTCTAACGACTAATGCAAGTCTAATGTCCATCCTATTGTGTCATATTATTACCCGAAATTCTTTCTTAACTGTTTGTACATTGAGTAATAATACTGACGAATTACCTTTAGTTATGTATGAAATCCTATTTTTATATCATTACAATGTTTTCTTTTGACGAGCCCATTCGCACCTTCTGTACAAATTAAGTTTGATGAATCGGCAGTTTGACTAAACCACTGAAATTCTTGTGCTGAATGCCTTGTATGCTAACACCTCAAAACCAAGAACAAATTAAACATACCTGATTTGTGAGATGTATGCCAAGATCCATGTTATCTGCGTCATATTTATGACAACATAACCTAACATATCCTTTATGATACAGGATCAAGAACGGCACAGTGGACGCTATCAGCATGTACGCTCTCACATCAAACTTACGACCCTCTAACAACAATGGATTGGTTATATATCTGAAATTTATTGATGTGGATTTAAAGAAATGATCTTCGCTCACAGTTAAACTACCAGTAAGATACACATGGATCCAGATAGGTCATCCAGTTTGTTTGATGATCTAAACAAAACTTGGCTACTTAACTCATAGTTTAGCTTTAAATGCACAGCAAAACCTCATCCTGCAAAGAAGTAATTATGTGAATGTAAATACCCTGATCTTTACTCAACATAGGTAAGACTTAAAGAGTTATTATATTCTTTACCTTTGAACTATTCGGTTCATAAGAGGTCGGCCAGGTTTTTGAGGTTGTTGTTTCTTCTGTTCTCGTTCCTCAAGGATTTGGTTAATAGTTTCACGGCTGCGTATCAGAAATATCCCCTTGCCTTGGTTCATGCCCACTGGTTTACATATCCACATCTCATTGTCTGGAATTCAAATGTTTACAGTCATAAGTTTTGATATAACACATTTTAACATGTTACTGGTAGTTTAGTGCCCTTTGAGAGAGTCATTGCTTTGATCCCTGGCCGTGTCATACCAAAAAGGAACTGACAGCTTCCTATTTTATCAATTGTAGAAGTCTTCAATTATAGAACATAAGTAAAATGACATGAAACTTTATAAAGAGTACCCTTCATATGTTGGGCAGACCTGGGTTGACATCAGTCCAAAAACAAAAAATATGAAACAGATAGCTCCCTTTCTCATTGTTCAGCTCAAAAGAGTAGTGTTAAATTGTTACCAATTTTTGAGTAATTGGTCGTTCAAATGCAGTAACCAAAGACTCAACCTATAAAACCCAGTGATTTCAAGTCAGTGATTCTAACCATGCTATCAAGTGCCATGTGAAATCGGGTGAATATGCATTTACTGTACACAATCAACTCAAGGGAAACAACCCATCAGACCAGCACAAGCATGTCATACTCTCTATTACATCATCAATTCCTGTCTACTGTAAATAAGGTTATTTTCACATAGCTAAAATTTTGCAAAATTGCTACTTTTTGAATAATTAGCACATTAGCTTATCTATTCTGCAACTGGCATCTAAAATCATCAGGAATGTTTTGTCTTAAAAAATATTGCAAACTTTTTTAATTCTTAGTTTCAGCAAAAAAAATGCAAAAAAAAATAGAATTTTGCAAATAAAACTCAATTTACAGTAAGTTGTAAGTCTCAAAGCATCTGTAAGTTGTTGTATCAAAGACCAGACTTACCTTTGTAAACTTCCAGAAACAGCTCTCTGTCTGATTTTTCATCTAGTTTATAAGTCTCGGGATGAAAATCCGACATTCGTAACCTGGGTAGTCTCCCTTTGGTACTCAGAGTTACCCGCTCATATTCTTTGAGACTATTGAGCAGACCTAGTTTGTTTGTGAGCAGATTTGAGTTTGGCAGATGATTTACTAATTGGTCACCTGAAAATAAAAACATGTTTTCTGAATGATACACACATCGTTGCTTAAACAAATTTAAAGTTTGAAAACAAGGCAGTTGGTCTCAGTTATCAATACATTGTAGCTAATAATTATTATTAATAGTTAATTTTCATAACATGGTACTGGCTGTGATCAATCCCAGGACCTTCCCATCCTGAGGTGAATACACTACCACTGTACTTATTACCTGAATTAAGAAGCTATCACCTGAGGTGACTGTGATCATAGAAGATAAAAAAATCTAGGAAATAATGCTTCCCTGCTTCTAAGCCTTTACTATCATTTTTCTTTTAAAAATGACTCCTAATCTTCTTACAGTATGTTCTCACCTCAAGTGGTTGGTTTTAAGTAATTTTTCCTTACTTGAAGAGTTGTTTTAATTTTAGACCCTAATATTTACATCAAAAGAAGATAGGAAAAAAGGCTTCATTACAGGGAAAATGCATGATGCATATTGCGAGTCATGAACTCAAAGGCAGAGACCAGGGTTCCAACTCAAAAGCTTTGGGTCACAGCCTGCCATACGTACCTTCCCTGAAACAGCTGTAGTTGATTCTAGTTTTACACTCCACCCATTTTAACTTGAACCTTTCATCAAACTTGTCTGTGATTCTTTTCCATCCTATACTTGTCAATGGACCCTCAACACTGAAAAAAGACCAATAACCACTACATAGCTAGAATTGCCACATATGCAAAATTCATGTAAAACACAATGATTTTCATATGGCAAAAAACATATGTTTTCTCGAAAAGCACACTGTATGTTTTACATATGGTGTAAACGCATGTTTTTCACATGTTTTACATATGGGCACAATATGAAACACATATAATGTTTTCCATAAGGAAAACATATATTAAATCAGGTATGTTAAACATATGTGTCAATTCTATATAGCTGTGTTAATAAAAAAAAAAACACGTATGTGTTTCCATCTCTTTGCCAAAATATTTAGATTGGTCGGTGGTCAGTTTTTTTTGTTTACTCTTTTTATTTTGCCCTTTTCCCTCTGAAACATTATAATATCATTTTCTCATAAAAATGATTTGAGGTCAGCAGCGGTCAAGGTCAAGGTCGGGAGAATGGAAACACAGGCGGAATCTCAAAATATCAGCTCTATTTAGATTTTGACTAACAGGAGTTTTCATCAGAAAAGTCAACACAGACATAATTATGAAGAAAATCTCTGTAACAACCAGGGAACTTGTAACCTTACGCTTTTGTCTTGAATAAATGTGGAGACATACAAATTATATAGGACCTTTCACGCTCATAAGCACATATGAACTTAAAAGAGTGTTTTCTGAAGATCTATATTATATAAAGTGTTGTCCTAAGATATCAATGAAATCAATGTCCAATATGTTATCCTTTGTTTCTCTGTCTGGAGAAATGAAATTATAAAGCAAGTAGTCTGAACTTTAGCTGTAAAGTGTGTAAACCGGCTGCAAGAGGATAACATTGAATTCTGCCTTAGAAATCATTGTTACTAAGAGTTCTGTATCATATCAACCTACCCATTGAATTAGTACAGTATGTTATGGGCGTCACTATAAGCAATTCAGCTTGTGTATATTTATAATGAGAATCCCTATCCAAAAGAAAAGGTTCCCACAATATGTTGAGTGAAACAAGCTCAGCAGATGAGTCAATGTTTGTTTCTGCAGAACTGAAAAAGCTGGATTTAGACCTACTTTTTGGACCAATCAATTATGTTATGAATGGAAGCGCGGCGAATGGAATTTGTATACGACCGCCCCACCCCAGATCTTCAAAATGTATATATATTTCAACACTATAATGGTTATAGACAAACTGTAGGGCCCAGTTACAGGAATAAGCAAGCTTAGAATAATGCCACAGTTCACTGACGTTCCCTTGCAATAAATTTGCTTATTCCTGTAATACAGACTTATATAACCTATATATATAGCAGAATAAAAATAATAGATGACATTGTATTTGATGATAAACACTCTAGGAAGTTTAACATACAGAGGCCACCAGCACCGACGGAAACTACAAGATGGAAGCTTGGCTATTTTGACCGCACCAGAAGACTTCTTTACTTTCTTTCCGGACTCTGTCCCGCTACTTTCCTCTGTTACTTCTGAAGGGGTGTATGTCTCTGCCCCTGAAAATAATTTTGAAAAAAAACAAGAATTTAAACAAATTTTTTTTTTATACCGTGGAACATATCACTTGGATGGGTCAATCAAAGTTAAACCAACAAAATTACGCATTTTTGATGACTGTCTACTGTCTAATTCTACTATGGGCTTAGAAAGTACATTAGAATTACAAGTCTGATAACATTAAACCAGAGGTGACATCCTTCTAATACAGGTGAATGTCTTACCTACCACCAAGGCAGAGTAGATAGGTAGATATCATGAATAAAATATCTGCTAATCTATTTGCACTTTAAGTGTTTTCTTTGTAATATACCGGCAGAGAAAGTTTTGCTGCTATCTAAACTAATTGTATATCTAAAGCCTAAAAAACAGCGAATACTGCAATATATTTCTTTTCTTTTTTTTTCATTTCATACATGTTGTATTTAATACTAAAAGATGGCAGTACAAAATCGTTAATCAATCAATGCAGGCTGGAGAAAAAAATGAATTTCTATAATTATGCAAACTGTTGAAATTCAAAAGAAAGTTAAAATATCATTAATATGCTGATTTTACTATAAGCCAAAAAAAAAAAAAAAAAAAAAAAAAAAAAAAAAAAAAAAAAAAAAAAAAAAAAAAAAAAAAAAAAAAAAAAAAAAAAAAAAAAAACCCCCCCCCCCCCCCCCCCCCCCCCCCCCCCACCCCCCCCCCCCCAAAAAAAAAAAAAAAAAAAAAAACCCCCCCCCCCCCCCCCCCCCCCCCCCCCCCCCCCCCCCCCCCCCCCCACCCCCAAAAAAAAAAAAAAAAAAAAAAAAAAAAAAAAAAAAAAAAAAAAAAAAAAAAAAAAAAAAAAAAAAAAAAAAAAAAAAAAAAAAAAAAAAAAAACCCCCCCCCCCCCCCCCCCCCCCCCCCCCCCCCCCCCCCCCCCCCCCCCCCCCAAACCCCCACCCCCCAATTTTAATCTACAAAAATAAAGTGGTTCAGTAAGTCTTTAACTTAAGCCTTATCCTGCTTGTAGCAAGACTTAGTGATTTAAATTGTCTTTGTGACCAGTGCAGATCATGATCACCCTGCTCATCCATGCAGTCCAATCATGATCTGCAGTGTTCCCTATTTAGTCAGAAATTTTCAGTATGTACCCGAATGAACAATTAACCTGACGCCAATGATATCTTGCCCCTTCGTTGATTGATGTGGGAGTATTTATAACCAAAGAATCCATTCAAACCTTTTCCAGTGTAGTTATTTGCAAACCTTTTCCATGTTCAGTAATTTGTCGTAGACAAAGTTCAATTTTGATTGGCATTGAAATCACCGGATTGACACCTGGCGTCACGTTAATTACATATGTAACGGTACTGTCGAAATTGAAAAATGGATAAATCCATCGTAGAAATTTAGCCGCGCAAGGTTTTCATTAAAGAAATTTATATCAGCTGTTAACTCAGCCATATCTGAAATCTTTAATTAAAAATAAACGACAGTGTCATGAGGTACATTTGTACATTGAATCCAAACCATGCAATAATCAATAGAATATTGAATGGCTTTTTTTACATTATTGATGACCAGAACAAAGCTTGGTCATTGAGTGAGAAATTTCAGAGAATAAGAAAACTTAATCAATCTATAACCACTTTTAAGTAAAATCTATGCAAATACCGATAAATCAGAAATAAGATGTGATTTTGTTTATTTGTAATTAAAATGTAAAGGATGCAAGACTTTGATAAACAAAAAATATTTAGAGATAAATTAAAAGCAATTTTACTGTTTTGCAAATCGATGTGTTGCATATATATTAACCGCTTTCTTTATCACATTTGTGAGTTCTAATCTTGAAAACAGAAAATATGCTAACTGTTCCATATTAAAGCCAATCTTTAAGCTAAAACATTCCCATATTAATTCAATGTAAGCAATTATTTAGTAAGCTAAAATTCCAGATTTTTCTTCATTCAATTATTAAAAAGCCGAGACATTAAGCTAAAGCTGCCCACCTATGCAAGATTGAGCTCTGAGGAGCTCATAATAATGTCTTTGGGACAAAAGTCTTACATTCTCCGAGGATAACAGATAAGTCATATCTCATTGATTTATCATTAAAGTATACTACTTTACCAGTAGATATTTATAATTTTTCACTTTATGGTAACTCTCAGTATAAACTGATAAACATATTAGAATGAAAATCCTTCATACTGTACTAATATTAAACTCCCAGGACATTAAAGTCCCATGATCACTTTCAATTTACTGATATAGTAAAATATATTTATTGATAGTTTAATGATAGAATCATGTTCTATTGTCAACATTATGTTGACTTAATTTTATGCATTTCATTCAAATTCAAGTCTTTTCTTCAAGTAAAAGAGTTACCAGTAAGCCTTTCTTATTTTTTGCAATGTATCATTGACAAAATTAAAAAGTTTCTTATAATTATGTACTTATTGATTTAAAAAGCAAAGTTAGAAATGGCTTTGGTTCAAATAAAGGTCATTTCTGTCAGTAAGACATCTTTCTTGATAAAATGAGAGCTACTTGTAAATGTGATCAAGGGACTTTAAATTACATGATACAAAAAAAAAACACACAAAAATATGTAACTTTTTTTTACCTTCCTTAGTTAATATTTAATACTTTTTCAGAATCTACTTGACATTTTCAAGAGGAAAAACTTTATACCTATACATTTTTGTAGTCATTTTTGACATGATATGAAACATCAGATTCCATAGCAAAAATTTATTTCAGTAAAATCCTTCTGAAGCTGTATCATGTATTCAATCACGTCTGCAGTACGCAACTTTTCTGCAGACGCGCGGCACATTTTCTCATCTGGGTAGTGTGCTGAGATCAAGAATTTACCCAGATAGTATTGAACCTAAATTATTTTGTTAATGCACCCCAATCGGAAGAAATGCCTTGTCCAATTAATGAAAAGAAACAAAATGTTTGAATCACAGTGTATAACCCTACCTAAGTCATTGTAAATAGGTAAAACTCCTTTTTCTGTTAAATAGCTCTGCATAACTTTCCCTCTCACCATAAGCCTATCTTTATGCGGGTAAACAGTTCGCACCCGCCAGTTGAATGGCAGTCTTAAAGCTCTGATGGTCCCATCCATAGCAACTATCCAAACCGATCATTTATTAAACCATTCAAAAGCGAACAAGATAAAATAACATCCAAGATAAATATTTCACGGTTTTATGCAAACACATATTCATAAATCATATTCACAACTCAACTCTTACTATTGTCTTCTTTTAGTTGCACTGAAAAAACAAATCAATGCAATACAATGGTTAACTATGACAAATTTATGACAACCTTGGAAGTAAACTTTTTTTTAATTGAGCGAAAAGAACAGAACGAATTTTGAAGCGATCTGTTTACGTGCATTGATTTAAGAGAATATATACTGTTGGGTGTTAAATGACATAATAATTACTCGGAGTTTCAATATAATTTCAATTATCGTTCAACGTGCGAGCCATTCATCTTTGCTCATGTATATAATAAAGAGTTTAGTTACGTACTGAAGGGAATGTACTGAAGGGAATCGTGGATCTCTACAGATTATATTACTTTACCATTGTGAAAAATCAATGTCGACTGGCAATTTCATGCTATTCAATCTAAAATTGGTAATTAATATCTAAGTTTGCTGAATAATTTGCTTCAATAAGAAAAATAAGCCATTTGGCTTGTTCAATAAGCATTCAGCATTAAAAGGACCGTAGGTCAGTCAAACCAGTTTGAGTCTGACTGTTGTACTGAGCATGTTTCCATGGCAATTTAAGTAGACAGAATAGTCCAGTTAATTCCGCGTGGATGCCAGTGGAATAGGTTTTCAAGTACGATGAGTTTAACTTACAAATATCAGACCATAAAATCAATCAAACCAGAGAGCAAAATGAATAAGGGTAGTAAACAGGTGCCATAATTACTAAAGGACACCTACCTGGAAAGACTGTTGATGAAAAAAATAAGCATGGTTACTTGCCAAAATCTTTCACGGATTTTACAAAAGTTTTAAAGAAGTTTTGCATACCTCTAGATCTGAGCTGTAAATCAGCGGAATATGTGACACGCATTCTCCTACTGCAAGAATACATCACTAATGCCGCAGACTTATTCCTGCGTTCATCATGATATGCTTTCATTATATCACAATTTTCCGACTACTGTATACATGTTAAGTTAGTTAAATCAACCAGAGATTAAAGTTCACGAAAAACTAACGTATCACTAACAGTATCCATACTGACAACAAAAATCCAGCCATTTTTCCGTATTGATATTCTTTTTCAATGATTATATTAAAAAAATCAACATCCTACATAACTTTCCTCTAGACAAATGTTTGAATATCAAAAACTCTAAGTTCAATTTTATTTGGCAGCGTGTTTACAAATTTCTAAATTGGTTTGCAGCCATTGAAAATGCAATTGTTATTATGTTGAACATTTAGCTTGTCAAATAATAACCTGGTATAATTATAAGCTCTTCGTGAATAGGATATCGAGGACATTGAACGCCGTGGAACAAGTGGCGTGTTTTTAAATCCGTTATTCAAACTAAGACAAACTTAGAGATCATGGAAAATTGAGTACCTTAACTTTGGGCTCGAAATTCGATATTAGCATTGGAAAGTTATTGATCAATGCTTGGAAACCGAACTCACTGCTAAGTGTCTATATAGTTTAAAGGCTTACACTGCTGGGGACACATTTTTATGTCAAGGCAAACGGTGTAGATCATGACTAGCTGGCACGTAGGCAAAATATTTCTATATAAAACTAGACGCTGTACATACTTTTTAAAGCTTTTTTCTGTTTTATTTTTATAAACTAACTTACAATTCTTGCAGCCTGAAAGTTTACTCCTTTTGCAGCCAAAAAGTTTTAATATCATTGATTGCTTTCAGAAGAAAAAAAGGCAATAAAAATAATATTCTGATTAATATTTAAATTGGATTTAAATATAATTATATTATCATCTAGCCTTTTTTCATTTAGCACGTACCCTGTTGTAAAAAGATACAAGAGTCTCATTATGGTCCTGTATCACCCACCTGAGCACATGTACAATTTAAGACTGGCATTTCAGCCACTATGATTTAATCTAACTGGGTCAAAGTCCAACATACCTGTATACAGTAAACACGGTATATAGCAGACTCCTTGGGACCATTTAAATTTGAGACAATGCTTATATCCACATAGCATTTCATATACTAAATAAAAGAAAGAATAAAATCAGACCTAGAAATTGTGTTCCTTATAATTATCCAGAACTTCTCTACATTTTGACTATCCGGAGTACTTATATACGGAGTTTAACTGTACTTTGGTATAGTTATACAATAATATATATATATATATATATATATATATATATATATACATGAGCCACATCAGAAAACATAAGAAATGACACCGACCTATATACACATGGAAAATGACATAATTTAAAACAATTTAAAAGTTGATTACTTCATTCAGTCATAATTTTTTAACATCAGACTGTGTGTTACCAGTACATGTATATGGAAAAGAAATGTTTTCACTTAAAAGATAAAATAAAAAAAATTGACATAAAAGCCCGTTTTAACCAGTGTTCAATTTGGTCTGGACACAGATACAACTTTTTGATTCAGTCTTTAGATTTTTCAAGTACCTGTATAATCTTTCAAATATGAAAATCATCCGAAAATTTAGAAACAGGCGTCCATGATTGATCACCTGATAATTTGAAAGTAGTTTTTCATTAAATGATACAGGATGAAAAAGCTAATAGCATATTAAATTTGCCATTACATCTCAAGTGGTCAAATGAATAGAGTAACAGTGTAATAAAATGTTCGAAGTTTTACAATACAAGATAAATCAAGGATGTATTGATATAGATAAATGTTGTGGAGGACTTCGGAGTATGTGACACTAGATCTACTGTAAACAAATCTTAAATCTAGGCCAGGGTTTCTATCCTGACACTAAAAATGATTTAAACCTATTTGTAATGAAACCTATTTATAATGGCACTTGTATATAACAGCATCTACTTATAAGGACATTCAGTATTTTTAATAATGAAGCTACAATCACAATGAAACCAATCTATAATGAAAGTTGTTAAAAAATATAGCAAAATCTACCTAAAATGACACCTAGTTTTTTATAATGAAACCTATTTATAATGACACTATCAAATGACACCTATTTATAATGACATTAAATATTCCATAATAACAACACCTACTTATAATGAAATCCGATATTTTATAACAACACAAGAAGTCCTATTTACAATGAAACCTGTTTATATTGACACCCAATATCTTAAGACATAACATTTTTTATTGACATGGGCCTTATTTTAATGACATCTATCAAAATGATTTCTAATATCTTATAATTGAAACCTATTCATAATGACACCTTTTTTACATGTATAATGACGTTTGCTTATCAAAACATCTATAAACATAATCGTATATTATACGAAACAACATCTACTTCAAATGATACATTTTTTGTATTTAATATTTTTTTATAAAACTAATTATTAACATGACACCTATTTATAATGACACCTATTTATAATGAGCCTTTTTATAATGACACCTAATTGAACTTTTTATTTTTAAAAGATCCACTAAATGACATTCAATATCTTGTAATGAAACCTTTTTAACATGAAAGTCACCTATTTACAATTACTCCTATTTACAATGAACCTATTTATAATGAGACCTATTTAAAACACCTATTTATGAAACACACAGCAATACCATTGGTTTCACTTACTTATACAACGAACATATCGAACATATCATAAAATTTACCTGATCGTTTTCTCTTTTTTCTACCCATTGATGAGCTCTTCTATTTCATGTTGATCCTGACAACCAACACTTATGTAAATTTTAAGCAATTAATTAATTAGCTGTCATTTCCTCTAAAGGTAGCTGATTTTAGGACAATTGTCAGCGCAGGAACTTTTGTCAATTATGTATTGATATTCAGTGTTTTTTTCCTTGTTAAAATGAGAATATGCTTTTCTCCATTTATTGTCATTGTCCGACCAATTTGTTCACATTTATTACTTTCAATGATTAACACACAGACTGGTGTAAAATCATACAATATTTAATATTGTAGTTGGTAATGAATCTTTTACAGTTTTAATTTCCAGTTATTTCCAGGTGCTTTTTTTAACCAAATATGCACAATATTTAACTTCCATATTTACACAATAATTCAGGTCAGTGTGCGGTATTTCTTAACCCTGATTTATTTACGATCAAAAACTGATAACGGTAATAACCGAATATCTTATAAAACCTTGAAACAATTACGGAATGGCCGCACAAAAAATTCAATACATTATAACTTCTAAATCCTACAAACAAAAGCAAGTATAATCTTGCAATATTTGAAGCTATATAATAATCTTTAATTTCAACAAGTAAATTTAAATAGACAAGAAAATTAAGATCCATTGGTCTATTTCTTTAGAACAAGGTCATTTGATCTTTAAGAGTTAAATTAAATTAAAGCTATTTTTAAAAGAACTATATTTGGTTTCAATTTTGTGTTTAAATGGCTGACTAAATAAAGAGAATATATAACAGAAAATTAAGTAATTTTCTGGGTAGCTCTTCCTAATGATGAGGCCAAGAAAATGTTTGTGTCTCAGGTAGCTTTGCCAAATAAATTAAAGTTGGTTTCTCGGCATGTTTTTTTTTAATGTTATTTTGCCTTTTTTGCTCTAAAACACTTAAAAATTGGTAATTTTCTTATAGCATAAGTTTGAGAGTTGCGGCTACAATAAACAAATTGGTTGGTTGGGAGATCCGATTTTGGTGGTTGAGGGGTTGACAAGTTGAAGTTTTGTCATTTTATACATTATAAAACCAGTACCGGTATTCAACACTTGTTGAATCATTATTGCCAATGAATGCAGTCCCACTCCATCAGACTATCAGGTCCAGTCAGCAGTAAACATTTAAATGGTATAATGTTCACAGTTGATTTTGTTATAAATGAATGTAACATCTAACTGTCTTACATCCTCTGGTCCTTATTTACAGGGTGGCCTGTATTCAGAGGTTGCCTTAAACACAAGTTTGAACATATCTTAAATTACTGCAAAGCTGGAAATGAAATTTTTAAATTCAGGCTACAATTGATAATGAACTTGAATGAATTAATCCCACAGGACTGGAAAGTCATTGACCGCAGAAATAAGCTTTTTAAAATCCTAATACATGAATTTAATATAACCTGTTTATAGCTTATCATTGATTCAGTATAAAATAATCAATAAGTATTAATAATATTATTTATGTCCTGATAAAAAAAATTAATTACTCATGTACATTTGAATACAATCATATTGAACAAAATATAAAATAAATGACCATAATTTTTTTTATGTCATCTTGATGACAATTGGCAGAAGATAAAACTTATTATAACTACAATTATGTATAACATTAATCACACACAGTCATACATTACTGTAAATAATGAAACATTCGCGAAAACTTCATTTTCATGTTATTTCGCGAGTGCATTCCTTGCAAAGTCATCATTTTGCTAAATAAAAGTTTTCTGAAAATAATCTATATTTTTACAGCAGTGTGAACCAGCAGGATCGCCAGTTGTCACCCTAGTGCAAAAAGTCAATAAGTGCAACTGTTTTCAATTGCACTTATTGAGTTCTTGCACTAGGATGACGGCCCCCGGCTCTGTTTTCATGAATTCATTGTCTCATGAATTGACATGGATATAAAAAATTGCAGACTTTTGGTTTCTAAAATCCCAAGTGATTTACAGAATCTATGTCTCTGCTGTATACGTAGTAAACAAGAGGGACATATTTGTCCAATATCGCTCATCCTAGTTAATTAAGAACATCAGATTTTATAAGCCGTGGCGGCAATTACCTGCGGCAGAATAGAATCAATTCAGCCATTTTAGAAGAGGACCGCAAGTTTGGTTAAACTTTCCAAGTTGGGTGAGAGGAGAGGAACTCAGTTGGATTTTTATGGCTATTATGTGTTGTGGTGCAGAATAGTTTGAGTAATTTTAGCAGCGGCCAATCACATGAACAGCAGCTTGAAGTCAGCAGATGGTCGACAACAGACAATGGAAAGGGAATTTAAATCATGTAGCGATCATCATTATAATTAACTAAAGTTCAAACATCATTAATGCATTAAATTTGGTACTTAATCCACTAAATTTCTACAATCTTTTTCATCTATCGATTTAGACAGAACCTGAATTACAGTTCAGAGGGGTGCTCTTTAAAAAGTTATTGGTTGATTTAAAGGAAGCACCTCAGATCATGGCAAAACTGAAAAAAATGCCCAGCCTGATCATGATCTACACTAGACACACAGGAGGCATCATTTGGCATCAGTAGGGTAAGTGTAAAGCAAGATAAAACACCTTGTTGAATCTGTTTTGTATGTATTGTACATTAAGGGGCATCCAAAAAATAGGGACCCAAGGTATATTGTTGCCCATGTGTAGATGTTAAACAGTACATATAACTGTAGAAAAGAATTATAGTACTTAATCTAAATTAATACGTTATATAGTTATGATATAATAACTTGTATTATAATCTTATGTTCAGGCCATTAGCCTTATGTTGAAGTCAGCATGTCTGCAGAAAGTAATATTGACCCAGGAAAGCAGAGTTATAAAGATATATATAAATCCTTTATTATACAACTGCCAAAAATACTATAATATGCATTTCAATGTTCATTTTCCTCTTTCCTGAATGCACAAAATAGTCATGTGCATTCATAGTCATTAATGAAAGAATGAACTGTTATGTTACATGTAACGTCATTGGTCAATTTGGTTTGAAATTTTTTTAAAAAGTCCAATGAGAGTCTTTAAGAGATGACACAATAATTACTGCTAAACAGTCTTAAAAGGTCCTACACTTGGTCTTACTGGTAATTTGCCATTGTAAAATTGTACTAACTTTTCCCCTCTCCCCTCCCCCCCACCCCCCAAGTGAATTTTTACCTGTAATTAAGACTTTTCTTAGAATAATTCCTAGGCATGAAAACCAAAATGCACAATATAAAACAAAATTAGCTGGTAACACTGTTAAAATGCCTTTGAGGGGAAAACGGCTTAAGAAAAACACGTTACACAGCTAAATTTGAAACTAAAATAAACTCGTCCATGATTCTATTTTGGAAAGTGCCATTGTTCAATGTGGAATTATATATCTGTGTCTTCTTACCCAAGGACACTACAACAACATGGGCACTTGAGAAGATTGAACTCGGGACCCTCCGATCCTGAGTCAAACACCTTAACTATCACTGCACCAAGGTGGCTCCACAAAGATACCATTTTAGGGATTTGATGTAGCATACATTTAATGTAGTTATGTAGTTTACAGTTAATAATGAAAATCCTTAGTTTGCTATAAGCCGAAATTAATTTTTCATTTGGGTAAGAAAAATATTAAAAAATTTGTCAAGAATGACTCAATTTCTTTGACATATTAAAATCCTAAAAATTTGTGCCCCGCAAAAAATTCCAGACAGAACAGGAATTCATTGTTCAATAAACAGCATCAGAAAATCTTGTGGGACTTAATAAAAAGATCGACTTTTTCTATTAATATGTGCCATTGTTTGAATCAGTGAATGTCCGATAGCCACTTGGCCAAATGAAAGATCTATCTAAGAAAATGTCAATAACTATTAAACATGCTGAAGTTTCGTACATCAATATATAAGCAGTCGATCACTCGCTACAAATGGGACATTTCACTCTGTAAACATACAATCATGTACTTTTCAGGTACTTACTCTACTCTATACTATACTGACGGTTGTTAACAATAGCTTCCTAAGCAACCAAATAACCAACTGTAGCGGTCATTTTACACCTGTCAATCAATAACTACTTCTACAGTTCTATATATAGTAACAGTGATATTAACACCAAAATTTCAAATTAAAAATCAAACACAAGAAATAAAGACAGCAAATTTTTTCTAAAAAAAATTGTACCAACCTTCCAGATCATTTTTACTCATCCTGTGGACATATATATGCCTTTACAAAGGTACCGAAGTAATATAAGACTTCACAAGTCAAATAAATCTAACCCTGGTTATTGTTTAGCACAACACACCATTCAAGTGTATCAAATAGAATATCGCACTGGGCATACAGGAGTTACCTTTCTTGTTAAGACAGGCAATAATAGATAAGCCGTTTCCAAATATGGTACTTTTCCAAATAAGACACCCATTCTGTTTGTTCTGCATTTGTTGAACATATTTTTATATTTAACAATGAAATCTTTCAATAGGCCCTGAGGATATATATAATTATATACTTTTTCCTTCTAAATGAGTTGTTTTAAATAGAGAAACAGTTTGACTATTTAATAGAAAAATACATTTCTTTTATAAGCGTTGCTTTATCATCTCTTAGTAAAACTTATTCTGGTATTCAGCTCCTAAATTTACAATCAAAAACAACTTTTAAAGCTTTTTTTCTGTAAATCTTGAAGGTATGACTTGATAATATAAATTACTTGCTTATAATTATGGTGTAATAAGCCCATATCTATATCAAAGGCAATATCCAAGCCATAAATTTTCCGTATACAACAACAAAATGTTTGCACAAATTGTAAACAAAATTAAGTAATTGAAAGTATTTTACCTGAATGAAGATGTTCTGCTGAAAAATTCCCATCTCTGTCAGTAACACAATCGCCATGGACTTGAATTATTGTAGTGTCAAACTCTGCTAATGATACCAAAACTTGTTCCACTGTTAGATAACAAAGGCTCGAACCTGGTCTGATCTAGTGCCATGCTAACACAGACTTCACCTGAATTGTGGCTGAATCCTGAATCCATTCAATCTTTGTAAATGACAATGTAAACAAACATTTTGTTTATCAATCAAAAGCAAGTCAACCTTAGGCTGAAAATTATAGCGACTTTGTTTTCAAAAGGATTTCAATCAGATTACTAACTGTTTAGCACTCTATGTAATGAACAAGAGAAATCAGTGAGAGTGACAAACCTTTCAAAGTGACCATGACCTTTTACCTGAGGGTCAGATTTCATGACTGTGCACAACACATCCTTCCATAGTGCTCTATAATTCTGTGAGGATTTATTGAAGTCTATCATTTCAGTGAATGATTTTCTCTGAGACACTGAGATTTGAATGACAGATGACCAGAAGAACAGACAAAAATTTGGAAAGTCAGGGATGAAACAAAAAAATAAATATGAAAAATATAAGATATAAAAATCTCACAAGAAAAACAAACACAGAAAAAATATCATCAAAGGATAAAATTACATTGAAAATTATGCTTACAAAAGTTTTCACCCCTATTAATCAAAGACAATTAACACCTTGATAAAATATTTCTATATTATAATAAATCTGTTTCTCTTAAGATATGGTGCATAAAAACACAAATGGGAAGTTTACGGTAATATAAGACAAGCAAATCTCTATCAATTCTATTTAAGGTAGTGGCAGATTTAATAGCACAGCTTTGGAAATACATACATACATTTATAAGATTAAAACCTGATAAAGGCTTTAAAAATGTTTTGAATCAACAATCTTTACATTTGACAACTTTGAAAAATGCCTACTTAAAGTTTGTGTATTGTACCGCAGAGGTTGTTTACTGAACATAAATCCGAATATGTTTGTGTCACGTTTTCATTCCGTTTTGAACTTCTTACTTTAAAATTCAAAAAGACTTCAATACTACCTAATAAATCATACATTTCATTTTTTCAAATAAACAAAACAGTATTTCTTTCATTATGTTTTTTTAAATTTTGAATATCAAAATTAATATAATTTTTAAATTAAATCAGTCTCTATTTTTTTTCAACAAAGAAAGTCTTTTAATATAACAAACAATATTCTTTTTGTCAAAACAAACAAAGACTCTTGATTTTGTAGGCTTATATGAAGATTGTGGCAGACATGTTTGCAGGTGTGGCATCCATTGGCTGGCTACCTAAGAAAAGAACGACTTTTATTTGTTACTGGGCTTGTGGGCAGATAAAGGTGTATTAATAGGATTCAACACTACTGGCTGTCAAAGGGAGGTGGCTACTAAATGATGGTGGCCGCTTGCCCAGATTCGTCTGTTAAACAAAATTATAGAGCACAAGTGTGGTCTTTATAGTAACTGTTGTAGTCACTATATTACAGCTGCTGCAGTGATACTAGATGGAGCATTCATACTTCTTCATGTACGTCGAGCCACACGCATTTGCCTCAGGATCCGAGGGTCTCGGGATTCCATCCCCCCCCGCCCCAAAAAGGGGGGGGGCCCTTAGGCGACCAGTGCCCATGTAGAGTATTTACTCTCAAGAGTGATAAATACAAGTGGTAAGAACTTGTTCTGCAACTAATGATAAATAAATATGTACAACTTCATGTAGTCGTTCAGGTGAGTGTTGCTTTTGATGGTGTTTAGGGACTCGTAACCCTATGAAGCAAAAAAATATAACGGTTAGATCAGTTGTACAAAACTTTATTAGACTTCAGTAAATATCATTAAGTACTAAATTTTATATTCTTTATCTATATAATGTATTATCTCTATTGTATATCAATATATTGTATCTAAACTTTCAAAGTATCACAGTAAAAGTATAACATATGCACTTCCACATGAAATGATTTGATCCTTTAGTTATGATCTATGAAACATAAATACAGTAAACTTCATATTTAACGAATTTCTTTACATTTTTTTCTATATTTCCAGTTAGAATTTCATATTAAATAAGAAAGGAAAAAAACATCAGTCTCAGAAAATTTGTTCCTTATATCTGGAATTTCGCTATATCTGCAGTTGTTATAAATGGAGTTTACTGTAATTCTTATGTTTCAATCAATTATAATGAAGCATTGAAAGTTATATACATGTATATGGACCAAAACTACATTTGGACAATCAAACCATATAACAATATAGTAAATGAAAGAAAATATGTGCTGACAACTTCTTCACATGAGATAGTCCATCCAATGTCCACCTCTTTCTCTAATTGTCTTTACAGTGCAGATTTTTTTTTAAAGCAAAGTTACTATTTCTACTGTACCACAATCATGCATTAAATAAGAAAAAAGATCATAAGTAAACAAAGTTTGGAAGAGTTCTGCATCAAATTTTATTGTTGTTGTTGTTGTAGGAGCTTAACGCCCGTTCCAACTGTATTTTGGTCATTTTAACAGGCAGGCAGTTTACCGAACTTTTGATCCTTGGATGAACCAGTTCTAGACTCCTATCCTCCATACCAACCTGCCAACTTTCTTTACAAACAAAGACACTATCGGTAGCAGGGCCCAACCCATGCCCCTGAATTGAGAGGTAAGACACAGTGATTTCAAATCAGCAACTCTAACCACTCAATCCAGGGAGAGGGTTAAGACAGATCATGATGAAACTCTTCAGTCTGCAAGAAAAATTCTTTACAACAATCACATTTTTCCATTTTCAAAGTCAGTTATACTTTAGATGTAAGGCACTCTTTTTCCCGACATTACGGTAATTTGAGATCAAACTCTTTCAACTGCCCTCTGACCCTCCTAATATTCATAAAAACCTGCAGCATTTTCTGATCTACCATACTTCCTTCCTAAGTACGTTGGAACATGAAATTACAATTATATGATGACCCTATATTACTCGCTCGGGTACCATTGTTCTAACAGACAAGGTCCAGTTTCAAGTAATTATTGATATTATAAGTCATTCAAATAAACAATGAAGCCCGTCAACATAGATTATCTTTAACTTGGTGTAATGTCCTAGATATTCATCAAAATTTAATATGGCCAAATGTCTTAACAGATCATGACTTGTACACAACAAATACAACCAAAGTTTCATGCAAATCCGACCTGAAAAAAAGCATGTAGTAAAAAAGTTTTCTCTATATATCTTTCTGCCCCAACACAATTTGATTTAGTGATGAAATGAAATTGCTAGAATGTAAATATACTTCTACTGTACAAGGCATTTTTTGTGAATATCAAAGACCCATAACTCTAGGAGAACTAGAATGACCTGACCAAAAGTCAATCTAGATTGAGATTATGTGGTCATACACTTTCCCTCTACATCTCTCAAAGATTGACCAAGAAGTGAAATTTGTCTTCAAGAATGTTAACAGCGCCAAATGTACTTGTAGGTTTTGTTAAATCAGGGGCGTTAACTCTAGACATACTAGTACAGTCAACTAAATGTAAACAGACTTTGGATCGACAACAGATTCCAGACATCCATTGATCCTTGTACATGTAGCTCACAATGAGCCTTTGTCTCAAGTGAGAGTAAAAAATCTAACAATGCTTTGTCGAGCACAGATTTTCTGAGCATATTGTACAAAGGACACTTTATCTAATGTATAGTACTCCCTCACTGAATCCTTTTAGCATTTGGTAGCTGTTTGATGAAATTTTTAACAAAATATGAAAATACACTCTCCAATTACCATATATTGGGTTTTTTTCCCGTACATCAAATTTCGCAATTTTGGTCCTGTTTTAATTTTAGCGAATCTAATTTTCGCGATTTTAAAAAGATGATTTTGATTTTTGCGTTTTTAACTAAAAGGCGAAATTTACCATGACATCATTTAATAATTATAGGGAAATCACTGTGTGACAGTGCTATAAACCGGTATCCAAAACTGTTCTGGTTGTTTCATTTGTTTGCTAAAACAAACAATAAATAGTAAAACATCATGTATGTTCATTGAATGAATGGTACTTATGGCGCATCGATAATGCCTTTCGCACTTTCGCGGAGATACGTTTTACAGGTTTCAACTGTTTTAATGCTCAATTATCTTTAGAAGTTAGTATTTAACGCCTGTCCTAATATTGCTTTCAGTTAAATAACAGACACCTTACTTAATATGATAATTATACAGTTGTAGAAATATCGGCAATGCGGAACTTGATATTTCGCAAAATGTTGTACTAAATTTTTTCGCTGATTCTAAAGTTCGCGATTTTCTCTGCTCGCAAATATAGCGAAAATCAGACACACGCGAAAATACCCCGATATACCGTATATGTCTATTTTTTTCGTGAAAAATTGAGAAAGTAAAGATGCCTTTAAATACACACCAAAACCATCATAAAAGACAAAAATGTAAAACAATGTAATTGCTGATACAGAGTCACAAAGTCTTAAGAACGTCTGAAATACACCATTATCAATTTCCACGCTCTTGCTTTCCTCTTGCTCTGAATGACTGATCCGATATAGGCTTGGTAATTGTGTTGGAATTCTCTGATTGAGCAATTTTCAAATTCTCCAAATGTGTCATTTCTGAATTCTTCAAATGTGTCGTTTTTGAGATGTCAGAAAGTGTGATTTTCAGTTGTCTATCACTTGGCAAAGACTGTGGAAATCGCCCAGGGAAGAAGGCTGCCTTAGTCAAACTATTAGCAGATCCAGGTAGTGTTTCATTAACTTTCATATCCTTTTTTTCTTTTTTAGGGTCAGTCTCTGTTGACTTCTTGCGAACCATTTCCACATTTTCTCGTTTATCTACAGAGTGAAGATTTTCTGTTTTCTTTGCATCCCTAACATCCTTCTCATTCTCTGTTTTCTTTGCATCCCTAACACCTTTCTCATTCTCTGTTTTCTTTGCATCCCTAACACCTTTCTCATTTTCTGTTTTCTTTGGATCCCTAACACCTTTCTCATTCTCTGTTTTCTTTGCATTCCTAACATCTTTCTCATTCTCTGTTTTCTTTGCATCCCTAACATCTTTCTCATTCTCTGTTTTCTTTGCATCCCTAACATCTTTCTCATTCTCTGTTTTCTTTGCATCCCTAACACCTTTCTCATTCTCTGTTTTCTTTGCATCTTTCACACCGTTCTCATTCTTAGTATCCACCAGTGCAGTACTGAGAAATTTCAGATTTCTGTTAGTATTACCACCTGTTAGATAACCGACTGGTACATTACGTAAGCTTTTAGCGTCTCTATAAGCTGCAATGGAACTTCTTGCCAGGTAAATCTGAGCAGCTTGCATCAGAGAACGCTGACTCCCCTGTCCTTGTGGCGGTGACTTTGGTTTTTCTGCAATGGTGTTTTCCCTCACCGGTGGTACACTGTGACTCTGACGGGAAGTGTTGGTATTTGGCCGGGAGCCGCAGTACAAAATCGTGAAGTTCTTCAAGCTCTTTAATGGCAACAAAGGCAGATTCCTCTTGCTCTTCTCAAAACATTCAATCGCTAAATCTGGATAAATATAAGAAGAAATTTAAATAGATCTGTGAAAAATAGGGATAATAATGGTACAAAATGAAGTTTATCATTGAAAATACTGAGAAATAGTTACATGTTATTCTAAAACAAAACATGTAAATGCATTCAGCAAAATTGTCAGTATGACGTAACTTGTTTTAAATGAAGGGTTGACTACAAAACTAAGTGCATTTGCATTAAAACAAAGAAGCAGAAATGATACAAAAGATTCATGATCAACCCTCGAAATGTAGTACTAGGTACCATCATCATCATCATCATCATCATCATCATCATCGTCATCTTCAGTGATTGCCTCACTCTGTATAGAGTATATTCGCAATTTACCATATAAGTTAGAATTTTGAAAGTGTGAAAAAAATTTATTATAAAGAACTAAAATGAACCAAAACTTAGGGACTGGGTTACACAACTTAATCAACCAGAAAGAGTTGTTGCTCAAAGACTTGTAAAAAAACACAGTTCTAGGCTAAAACATACACCCTAGTGCAAAAACTCAGTAAGTGCAATTGAAAACAGTTGCACTTATTGAGTTTTTGCACTAGGGTGTCACTGAATTTAATTTAATTTATTATTCATTATTATTATTATTCTGCAAAAGTTGAATAATGTCCACTCAGCTGAAACAATAACTGTTATCCAAATCATTGGCACATCATAACTTTTGAATTCTGCCAATGTAGAACACATTCGCAGAGATTCCATATTTTACTCTTTACACTATTTCTATACACGTATTAAACACGTATAGTGTGTTTCTGTAAATAAGGCAAATAATTCTTGGCAACATAAGCGATATATACACGTCATGTAGTTCTTAAATATGTAAACATAATTATATACAACAACAAAATCTAGTGCATCAATAGTATTTTGACTGCACAAATTGTGGGTGATTTTTGTTTGCTGTCAGGCATCAGCAATGAAATGGAGCAACATTTCAGACAGTGTCAAGGCATAAAACCTGCCAATTATTGGTAGAAGTCATATCAATGTATCACCAATAGTGTAAGGGTAAGGCATGCTGGTTACATGGTACAGTTTTAGTCTGCAGATTTCTGTTTTTCTCAGCGAAGATGGCGCCTGAAACGTGGATACAGTCTGTTTTTTTTCTGTGTTGTAGGACAACACCTCCAGCCTTTATTACAATGCTATGGCTTCCAGATTGTATACAGTTCACAAACATAGACATGCACTAGATACACAACAGATATATACAGCAATATAGTCATACAAAGTTATATACTAGTGTTGATGCATGTAGTCTAAAAGTGTTTCAATGCAAAAATTGTCTGCAGGTCAGCAAACTATAAGGCGATTACATATTGCTATGGTTACCTAATGCTACCTTGAAATAACTTTGTTTGATACAACCTGTACATAGTGTTCAGCAGAGTTCATACTAAAAGAACCATACTGCGTGCGATGTCAAGAAGTGGACAAAAAATATCCCTAGCATTTAACTTTTTGCATGATATGAAAGATAAACATAGTGGTGAGATAATAAAGGAAAAGACAAACAACTAAAAGCAGATGGGGTCTTTGCAAGCTCACCAGGGGAGAAAGCGAGACAAAATTACCAAGGTCGGCCTGGATTATAAACAATCTAACCAATAACTAAAAGCAGCATTGCAAATTCTGTGTATTGGAAGCAAAAGCAAATAGATTTGAGAAAAAATCTAGTTTATGTTTTTGTGCATTTTACATACATAGTGATTCTTCCACTACCCCTGGTATAACCTCTTTAAGGGCCTCACAGTTACAACTTAGAGCTGGGTTTGTGTTCACCTCAATTAACTTTACCTGTTGAAAATATAACACTCTAAACGGTCAAGAAAATCAACAACAAATTCAAGGAACTTATATTAAAAGCTATGACAAGTACCAACATTCTATGAAGTTTAGTTTTAACCAAAGATCTCTGCCTCCTTTAGTCAAACACAATTTGAGGCAAACAAACAACCATAAAGATATTTTCACTTATTTTAAAACAAAATGATCGCAAAATATCAAATTTTTTACCGGTTTTAAATTGTATTTTTTGCTTTGGTTGTTCTTGACAATGTCGTATTCTTAACTCTGCACTAAGACTAAGATTTCAACCTGCAAACATGATGCCTTTCATAGCTTTTGTTTTCTAACAAATGAAAAGGTTGAAAAGAGACTGTCTGAAGATTTCTAGCATACTTATAACACTGTATTTTTTCAAATCGTAATATTAAAGACATCAATTATAGAGTAAGATGTGTACTGTCGAGGACGTTTGCGCAACAGATAGAATCTTAATAGTTACAAAAACTAAGGTGTCAAGGTATTGCTCACCATTGATAGTCATAGTTATTGCATAAAAATATACAGACACATACACTTTGCCTATAAATATGAAGAATATATATATAAAGAAGATTAAAACATCGATATTTTAGAAGAAATATGAAAGCCTATCAGATCCATTTTACAAAAAAATAACTGTTTGAAATTCTTCATTTTTTAACACTTCAACTTACTACTTTAAATTAGTGATTTAAATAGCGTTGTTTTTTTAATCATCTTATTGATTCACTATTAAAGTGTTTATTCACTTTGATAAAAATTGTAGCCAGAATTTAAAATTTATGTAGTATATAGCTTTTTCAAAAGCTACTCAGTCTTCTAAGTTTCCATTCAATAGTAAGAAATCTTCAAACAGTTGAACTGTGTTGAATAAAAACATTTTCAAACTTTACTGAACATTGCAACACAGACCAAAAAAAGGACATACATAAGGTTTCGGCAATCAAACCAGGTAAAATCTCTTTCTGACAGCAAAATGTTTGGGCAAGTGAGGGATTCACGTTAACTTCTATTAGCCAAGTCTGAAGGAAATTAAATGTTGGCTGTGAAATTTATGTACGAGAAACAAGAACCAGACAAAGCCTGAGGAATGCAGAAACCAATCTGAAATTGTAGTACGTTTGCCTCAGGATCGGTGGGTCCCGGTGCCCAAGTGGTGCTAGTGTCCTTAGGCAATACACAGATAATTCCACATGGTTCTCTCTCTCTCTTCAAGGTTGATTCCATTTGGAGTGAGACTTGAGACTAAATATTCAGTTGTAAGAACTTGTATAAAATTATTAGTTAAGCATTGCGTACAGAATTTGTAAACAGCCCAATAAATTGAAATTGTTCAAACTAGATGCTCTATTAAAGTAACAACACCATGGTGCAGTGCTAGCTTGTACGTTTGCCCTGAGGGCAGCGGGCATAGGATTCAATCCCCACCCGAGTACCATGGTGGTATTGTCCTAAGTCAATTCAACATTACCTCTATCTCTATATATAAGGTGTTGTTGCCATCTGGAGAGAGAGTCAAGAGCAATTAATCTATCGTAAGTTGTGCGAATTAATCTTAAATAAAGAATTACAAAAAGTCTGGTTCTTAAATAATTCTAAACTAGCCCCAAATGTAAGTCAGCATTAAATCTGGAAACAAGTTAAAAAAATAGTCATAGACATATACATGTACCTTCATATTGGTGTCCACCATAAAATCTAGGCCGTACAAATCAAAGAAGCCTATCCGTGACTGTAACTTGTGTTTAACACTGTTAAACAAATGAATTATTATTTTCTTGACCTGTTTCTGAAACAGATAAAATTTTGATTTTAACATGCAAGTAAAATGTACTGACTTAGAAAAAGAATACTGCTCTAGAACACATTCTATTGGCTCTGCAGATTGCATTCATATCTCTTCATACTGCATAATAACTTAAATTGGAAATTAAAATTTTTAGATATATGCTAGGTTATATTTTGCCCTTTTGAAGTCAGTAAGATATTTTCCACTCACAGCAATCAGAAAGGTCTATGGTATAATTTATTGTATTACAGGAAATTGATATAAAGTTTCATGCCTTGAATAATTAAAACTAAATATTTCTTGTTGAAAGTTGGTAAAGCAACATTAAAAGCCCTAAGCTTAAATAGAAGGAGCCAGTTTTTATGAATGGAGCCAACAGCAGACCTCTTCACCCCACTAAACAGGCATTTTGTCTCCAATTATAACTCCTGGAAGGGCCTCACATAGAGATATTATAGCTCATTTACAATGCAAAAAGACAGGAAATTACATTCAGCAAAAATTCTAACCAGACTCCTGCTACATTGAGTAACCTACAAAATGATTAGACCACATCGCCTTTATAAGTAAAATACTACAGAGCTGTCTCCCACAAGGACGAAGCCCCCCAAAAAAAGGTGCCTCACGTCTGTGTCCTCTCCAGGCCAAAGGCTACCTCCATGACACAGTAACCATGCATACAGTATTCCATTACTTTTAAGCACTAAGTGTGACCTTGACCTTTGAGGAAGGGACTTGGGTCTTGCACGCGACATATTGGCTTGTTGTGCTAGACATTTGTGCCAAGTTATTTCAAAATCCTTCAAAGCATGATAAAGTTATAGTCTAGACACAAATGTATGCATATATACAGGATTCCATTACCTAAAAACTCTAAATTTGACCTTGACCTTTGAGGTAGGGACATGGGTCTTGCACGCTACACGTCGTCTTGATGTGCTAGACATTTGTGCCAAGTTATTTTAAAATCCTTCAATGCATGACAAAGTTACAGTCCGGACACGAATGTGTGCATATATCATATATAGGAAATCCATTACCTTCAAACTCTAAGTTTGACCTTGACCTTTGAGCTGGGGACCTGGGTCTTGCACCCGACACGTTGTCTTGATCTGCTAGACATTTGTGCCAAGTTATTTTAAAATCCTTCAATGCATGACAAAGTACGCCAGACACGAGGGCCAATATGTGCATATATAGAGGAACCATACCTTCAAACTCTAAGTCTAGACCTTGACCTTTGAGGTCTTATGTGCCAGACATTTGTGCCAAGTTATTAAAATCCTTATGCACGACAGAGTTACAGTCCGGACACAAATTTGTAAGTGGGGACGCACAGACAGATGGATGGACAGATGGACGGATCGTGCGATTTTAATATGCCATCCTTCGGGGGCATAAAAAGTAAAACTAATACTGACTTCAAAGGTATTAAAGACCCAGTCCTTTTCTATTTCTACTGGGCAGTTTGGTCTAACTTTCTCGTTAATGTATAGGTTGAACTTGTCCATGCTCCAGGCTGTGGTCTCCTTCAACTTCTCATAACTGGGATCTTTCTTCTGCACAAACTATAAAAACACAACGAGAAAAATGAAAATGCTATTACAGTAAACTCTGTATATAACAAATATCTTGGGTCCATATAAAGTTGTTCTTTTTATCCTGAGTATGTAGTATCCATTAAAGCAATTATATATCTACATAGTTATGTATTACATAGTTCCCACATCCACAATATTTACCTCCCTTGTTCTCAATTGGCAGACATTTTGAATGGCAAAACTGATAAAGCATTAATAGGAATATTTATCAATTATGTGATAATTAACAAAATACCAAGATAATATATGTGTGACAATCACATTTTCTTGAACCTGCTGAGTCATCTTTGCATATCAGTATCATATATTAATTATGTTTATAAATCTGGTTAGTTTGTAATTGTTAAGTAGATTGTTCCCTATTAACTTTAAGGGAAGTTGCCATACAAAATGGCTGACAATTCAGAACAAGGGAGGTAAATATTGTTAATGTGGGAACTATAAGGAATAAAATCTGTAATTTACAGTATGCGTGTACTGTATGCGCATCTTTGACTCTGTTCCATGGATCACCGACATTTTCAGATAATCTCAACTAACATAGTTTGTTGGATATAACTTCAGGAGCTGAGTACAAGCTTTTATGTTCACTTGAGGCTTGGGTCTTGAATTTGGGATGCATTGCCATTTCAACATGATGTGTTGTCTAAAAGTTGATCCCCACCAATGCCACGTTGGTTGTGTCCTAAGACAAGACCCAGATATTTTCACACTCTCTCATTCATCTGGAACAGGTCTTGAGAGCAACTAATTCAAGAACTTGTTTTGTAATAGAGAATAACTAAACTAGTATATGATAATATTTTTTAAAAAAGAAGAAATATTTGGTTCAGTACTAACATCTACAAAAAAGTTAGGCGAGACACAAATATTCCCTTGCCTCTTTCTTCTTTTCGGGTTGTTCCATCAGAATGGGTCTCGAGAGCGATTAATTAGTTGTAAGAACTTGTTTTGCAATTAAGAATAAATAAATTAGTATCAAAAAAAAAAAAAAAAAAAAAATAAGTTACCTGATTTGTGAGATGTCTACCCAGATCGGCCGTATCTTCATCATATTTATGGCAGCATAACCTCACATATCCTTTATGATACAGGATCAAGAACGGCACAGTGGACGCTATCAGCATGTACGCTCTCACATCAAACTTACGGCCCTCTAACAACAATGGATTGGTTATATATCTGAAAGAACAAATACATTGTAGATGGAATATATAAGGAACCATAGTATATCACCATTCAACAGCTGCTAAAGATTTGTTATATACAGTCCAACCTCCTCAAATGACACCTCCCTAGAGCAATAGCCTCACTTAAGAGACACACGTTTCCTTTCCAGTTGAGTCTCAAGGAGTCCACCTCTTCAGAACAACACCTCTCTGCAACATACACATTTCTGTGTTTTCTCCTAAGGGTGTTTTATTCCTGAGAGGTTGCACTGTATGTCTGGAGGAAACCCACATATGTATAATAAGTAATCACGATATTTTTCTTTAATTCCTGTAAAAAGCAAAATTCAAAGGTAAAGAAAGATGGGAGACAAACGTTCGAGGTGGTGGATACAGTAAAAAATATAAACCACAGCTTTCAAACTCACTTTCTTCATTTTTAGAACAGTAACTGTTGTTTTTTCAAAATTTCTATGAACACACCAAAATAATCTGCACTCTGCATAATTATAACATAAATGTTCAAGATTAAATTTTCATTTGCTCATGTCGGTTTGTCACTGGCCAAAACAAATAGCATTTAATTAAGTTTGAATGTCCCTCAGTACCTTTTGTCTGTCAGTATTTAGCTATTATAGTAAACGATCTCCACAGACTCAGGAGTTGTGCACTTGTTCTCCAACTTAATAAAGAGTCTACTTTAAGAAATTGCTCAAGGAGAGGTAGAGAGGGTATATCATGACCATGTTGTCTTGAAAGTTTGATGAAGAAATATGAAGAAATGGCAAAATTATAGCCAACTTTAAGTTATCATGGCAAAATCTAAGTACAAAAGGGCATTTGCAAATGTGACCTTGACCCAAAGATTTTGATTGCATTACAACCCTGTTTGCAAAAGCAGAACTAATTTGAAAGTTTGATGGAGAAATACTGAGAAAATGGTAAAGAAATAGCTTACAGAACTAAAAAGGGGCATAACTACAGAAGTTGTGTGACAGCTGCGGTTGTCTATACTTGCCATGAGAGACAAGAATGCCAGTTTTAAGTAAATAATGATTACTATGTTTAATGGAAAACAAAATATAAGAATTTATAAAAAAAACTTTATCCAATGGCCAGACGCTGATGCCGGGGCGAGCGCAATAGCCTCCTTGTTCTTCGAATAGTTGAGCTAAAGATGCTCTATGCGGGATATTATCTGTTTATTTCTAACGCAGACTGACAACCATTCAAAACACTCTAAAATTAACAGTGGTAACAGTTTCCTGTTGTGCAGTTTATCCATTAGTTGCTTGTGATCTTTGCAACTGTTCTACAGATATACCTTGTTCCCACAAGTAAGTGTCATGGCTGAAAATTATAGTTAGGTACCATTATAATAACTTACCTCTCTCAAATATAGTACAAAAAATATACCAGGTATTCAGAGGTTTAGTTTCGTAAACATATCTAAAACATTTTACCTTTGAACTATTCTGCTTACAAACGTTTTTTGAGGGCTTTTCCTCTGTTCCTCCTGTTCTTCAAGGGCTTTGTAAATGGCTTCGCGACTTCGTATCAAAAATATCCCCTTGCCCTGGTTCCATCCTATAGGTTTGCATATCCAAATCTCATTCTCTAAAATGTATATGTATACACTACTTTATATACACATATCAAAACATACCAACATAGATCTTCCCGTACAGTAAAAGACTGCAGGCTTCTTTATATTATAATCAAAGCGCTGTGAGCGCTGAAGGCCCGGGGGCTATAGGTCAACTCCCTGAAAAACAACTTTTGACCTACGTGTTTGCGCTGAACCTTACCTAAAGCGCGGGTCGAAATGTGCAGAGGACGAAATTCATATATGACACAGAATGAATGATTCACAAATAGATGGGTGGCAGGGAAGTTTGGTTTATTATAAAACGTACCTTAAATGAAAAATAATCACATAGTCAACATTATAAATTGTTTAAGCCAATAAAAATAATTTGATCTGCGCTTTGTACAGCTTCAAGTGATGCGATATGATCAGATGATGTGGATCGAAAATTATTGTGTACCAAGGACAAGACATTGAAACAGACATAAACAAAGCAATAACAGAGAAAACCAAAAAGGATTCTGGGTTTCCTTGTAGTTGTAATCGTTGAAACCGTTCAATGGGGCTTGACATGCAGCATCCTCGATAAATGGCGGTCACAGATTTTGATCACGTGAGTTCCTTCTCGGGAATGTACGTAAATTTAACCTTTTATTTTAGAGAAATTTATTTTTAGGTAAATATTATGTAATCGTTCGTAAATAACAAAGTTGTCAATGAAATAACATAGGAAATTTGAAAATCAAACTACAAACTCTTATATCAAGCTCCGTACATTTCCGTAAATTTCCGTAAATATCAATCTTTTCCGTGATATGCATATGATTATCTTCCGTAATCAGTTAACAGCGCATTAATTTCTAAAACAGAAAAAATGTGTAATGCAGCCCGTAAGCTATATACCTTCCTGCAATTGTTTGAAGTTGTATGTACTCTTTTTATTTGTAATATGTTCTTATCATATGGGACATTCAAACAGATTTATCTGGTCTGTCTTGCACTACTTTCGCATAGCATATGTTTACAGTTGTTATTTGCACATAGCACAGTTAAATTTCTTGCAGTGTTTGAAATGTGGTATGCTAACCTAGGCCTAGGGGACTTTCAGTCCCCAGGCCAAAAACAGAAACCGCTACAATGTGGTATAGATCTTTCCTTACCATAAAAACATTAATGTCAACAATTGTTGATTAATGGTCAATAGAGGCAGCAGGGCATGCTCTGAGTCAGACCCCAGGGCCAGCCCATTGGCATTTTTTTTTGTACTTTAACAAAATGTATAAAGATATAAACTTTGCATTCTGAAAATTTCAAAATGGGTAGCATAATAATCTGTGCTAGGCACATTAACAGCATCTAGCAGTGCCTTATACACCGCTCAACCACAGCTTGAGCCCCAACAGAGGAAGACAAATAACCAATATCTAAGTCATTACTCCCCAAGCGACCACACTGGTCCAGCATTTATACATGCATAGCCGCACAGACTTACACTTGAGAGACTGTTGTGAATAAAACCTGATACTGGTTTATGAGGTCCAGCAAACAATCATGTAGATCATTGACAACCATAAAATAGTAACCTTAGTAACACATTTACCTTTGTAAACATCTAAAAACAAATCTCTGTCCGCCTTTATATCTAGATTATATGTCTCCGGATGAAAATCTGACAGGTGTAATCTGGGTAGCCTCCCCTTTGTACTCAGAGTGACCCGCTCATATTCTTGCAAACTGGTAAGCAGGCCCAACTTGTTTGTGAGCATTTGTGAGTTGGGCAGGTGGTTAACCAATTGGTCGCCTGAAATACAAAAAATATTTCCAGAAATCTTAATACTAGAAGGTCATTTTTGAATTCCAACTGCATGTAATCGAGGGTCACATTTGCCCAGCTGGCTTTGTAAAGGAGGGTCATATTTGCCCTGCCTGCTTTGTAAAGGGTCACATTTGCCCAGCCGGCTTTGTAATCGAGGGTCACATTTGCCCAGCCGGCTTTGTAAAAGAGGGTCATATTTGCCCTGCCTGCTTTGTAATCGAGGGTCACATTTGCCCAGCTGGTTTTGTAAAGGAGGGTCATATTTGCCTTGCCTGCTTTGTAAAGGGTCACATTTGCCCTGCCGGCTTAATATTGCGAGGAATGATTTTCCAGAGTATTGCTGTTTTTTTCATAAGATCCCAACAGATTTCTTCAGACAATTTTGACCTAGTGGGCTTTTCATTATTTCGGAGATTTTAACCCTTAACCATCTAAATTTCTAAAAAGGGGTTTTGCCCATCTCTCAACTTATCTTCGCACATCCACTGTTGTTGACTCCACTACGTTCCATACAATGTGATTTGATGTATGGAGAGTTAGCCGAATCAACAACAGTAGGTGTCCCACAATGCTTTCAACTAAGGCTGTTTAATCAAGCAGTCATAAGGATAATCAGTGAACATTTCATTGACTGAATAGCGAATCTGCTGTCTGATCATGATCTGCACTAGACACACAGACAGAAGCTATTGCAGCCAGCAGGTTAAAAGTTAAATAGTCAAATGCAAGAACTCATGAAAATACATTTTTGGAGTACGTTCTCGCAGAGCAAGCCTGAAACCAATCTTACTTGTGTATATACTCTGTGAGAAAAGGTACCAGTAAAAGGGTCGTAGCTGCTGTTACACATAATACTGCGGTGCATTCAATTGCAAGTTCAAATGGCGAAAAATGCAATAAACATGACATTGTGAGGAGTTAGAGGTATTAACAAGTGGCAGATCTATATTTGTAAAATGTGAAAATTTAAATACAGTAAATTGAATAATATTCGTGACTATTTAATTTTCGCTATTTTCGCACACAAATCGCGAAACATTTTGTCACACAAAAATAACACCATTTATAGTATTACATTCAAGGCACCACCATACCGCCGGCCACCTGTTAACCATACAGCATATTTTACCATCAGCATACTTTCCCTTTATCATTCTATGAGCAGCAAGAGCCTCAGGGCTAAGCTCTGCCCTCCTGACCCTACAAAATTGGACTCAATTAAACCCCTCTGAACCCTACTTACTCCGCTAAGCCTTTGGATGGCATCTGATTAATTACATGTACATACCTTCCCTGAAATTACTGTAGTTGATTCTTGCTTTGCAATCAACCCATTTCAGTTTAAACTTTTCATCATATTTGTTGGTGATTCTCTTCCATCCTAGACTTGTTAATGGACCCTCAACCCTGAAAAATACATACAGTACAAGGGTTACTAAACCAAAACAAACATAATTGAATGGATCACTAACCTGTGGTTGAACCCAGTCCAATGAGGGACATAAATTTGGCATAAAACTAGAGTTATGGGTATTACCTTGTTTTGTGTCACCAAAGATCTGTTTTATTTTCAATCCAACATCTTGAGCACTTTTTAAGGTACCACCTTCAAAGCAAAAACTTGACGTAGGTATGATGCAGATGCACACATCAATGCTCGCGCAACACTTGAAAAATAGTCTGTTTGATAATTTTCTTATAACAAAATTTGAGGTCAGCAGTAAAAAGTTAAAGTTAGGCGAGAGACTGGACGTATACTCACTTTTTTTTTTTGGTGGTTTAAGACCTATAACCAACAATTTTGATTTACTTACAGTGAAGCGCCATTTCCTCCACCAATGTAGAACTTAGGAGCTGTATAGATATGTAAACTGCAAGCTGGTAACTTGGTCATTCTACCAACAGCTGGCAATCTTTCCTCGCCCCCTTTCTTTCCTGACTCCTTCCCGCTGTTTTCATCCTGTGCATCTGAAATCAGAGTAAAGAGTATTATATCTCACTATAGACTTAAATTGTTCATACATTTCAAGGGTTGACCGCAAAACTGTCGTAACTTATAAGAAAATAAAGAAGGACTTACAACAGTATTGTGGTCAACCCTCCATTTTCATTATCTGCATGGTTATAGGGAGAATAAGTTTCAATATAATACTTTACAATTGTTGTACACTAGCTGCTCCTACAAAAGGAGTCATCTTGGAAAAAAAAACATATAAAACATTATGTCATAACTATGACAGGTCATAATTCTCTTTTAAAAACGTCCAAAAACATTTAGTTATAAAATGAGTCTCGAAAACTTTTTAGATTTGCATTTCCCCTTTTCAAGAATAATTTACTTCATTGTGAAAACTTTATCACCTGCTTATTAACATAGTATCTTAACATATTGCTTGTTAAATTTCTGACACAAAAAATAAACTTGTTGGTTCGATTTGTAGCAGATGGTATCATCTAATGCAAAGACAACTTCTTCAATCAAGTACACAAGTATTTTCAGTAGTTACTTCCCTTTACTTAACGAAAGGTAAGAAAACTAACTGACCGGACATAATTCAGATTTTGATATGTGTTACGGGATATCATATTTTTTCCATAGTCTGGCTTTGTCATACACTTGTTTCTGACATTCATTTCTATTATAATTGTGTAAATCATCAAAAGGCTGCTGCATGATGTGTAGAGTTTATCAGATTTCAATGAGATTGCCAAAAACCTTGATGAAAATTACTGAAAATTATCATGTTGTCATGGCAACCTTTTCTCTAAAATGATTCTCAAAATTTTGAAATATGATGCTGATGGACTCCTTTTTTTTTTTTTTTTTTTTTTTTTTGGAGAGGTCTATTAAAAGACTTTTATAAGAATAGGTCAATGTAACTGGGTTTGAACACAAATTAACATGTCTGCTTTTAATTGTCTATGAAAAATATATTTGCTCATGGTCAAAACACAATTCGGGCAGGGGCTTTAGCTAGCTAGCTGTTAGAAAAACGAGGGTACACTTACATTTTTCAAACCTGGTAAAAATGTATCCAAGGTCAAATACATCTGAAGTGTCAGCATTTGCCTTAGATTTATGATATTTCAGTATTCAGGAGCTATCAGTATTATAAGCTTTTAAATTCATATAGTCAAAAAGACATAAAATGTTCTGTACTATAACTGCTGATTCTACGGAAAGCTAAACTAGCATATACATGTATGCATTAGTACGCTACCGCTCTCGAAATGATAAACAGTTTTGGATGATTGCAAATATTGCTAAATTGCAGTAAATAAAAATAATTCAATTTTCAGACCATCTATACAATTATAATATATCATCTAACCAATAATTAATACAAAAGTTTGAAAAGCCGGTCGAATACGAATACAAAAATACTACATAACATGCGGTTAAAATACCTGTATTGTGCATGTCAGGAAAGAGCATATTAGTTTCTTATATGAGCACGAGGTTCAGATCGAAATATCCGTCACTGAGTCTGCCGAGTTCCCGCGAAACAGTTACCCGAAGTGACGGATATTTTGATCTGAACCAAGTATCTCATGGAAGAAACTTTTTCTTGCATACCGTCTTGCACTTTGAAATAGATATTTAAAAACAAACTTATCGAAATGATGCATTTTAATATAAAAACAAACGTTCTTTAGATGCTATGTTTGGGACAGTGACGTCACATTGTTTATAACATTACGTCATAAGTAATTCACGTAAGTCGTCTTACACGGGGGGGTGTAGATGAGATTTTCCAGTACTGGTAAAAACTGCAGATATCCCCATCTGGTATGCAAGAATAGCTTTTCTGTTAATGCCAATACCATTATTGTGAATCTGTCTTTATACCTGATTCAAAATTTTATGATTTTTTCTATACTAATGGTCACTGAAAAGTGGAGCCGCCGTGGCCCAGTGGTAGCATGTTTGCCTCAGGATCCAAGAGCCCCGGGTTCGATCCCTACCATCACCATGTAGGTAGTGTCCTTAGGCAAGACACAAATTATTCCAAATTGCCTCTCTCTCGTCAAGGTTGATTCCATCTGGAATGAGTCTCGAGAGCAAATAATATAAGTTGTAAGAACTTGTTTCGCAATTGAGAATAAATTAATTAATATAAACTTAAATGTGTATAATGAATAACAATATTACTTTGCTATACTATGACATACTTCTCTGTTAATTGGACAAACTTTCCCATGACTTGCACTTTGCACAATAATTATGTTTATTTTAATATTGCGGCTACAAATATGTATGTGCAATTTAATGCCGAATAAAATATTTGATATGTTATGTTATATTATTTAACCATCAAAAATGTAAATAATGCAATCTGAATCAGAGTTTGACATTACAATAAATGTGTAAATTTAAGACTTACTGTATCTTTATATGATAGTCTTTAAGGTCATGTGCTCAGATTTTCACAAAATATCTTTTAAAAAACACTAAAATTTATTTAATAGGTTCATGCAACATTAAAGTCCCAGGATCACATTGAATTTACTGATACAGTCACATAAATTTTTTGATAGGATAATGATAGAACTATGTTCTTTCGCTCTAAAACAATGTTGACACAATGTCATGCCTTTCTTTTGTATTGAAGTAGTTTCTTCGGGAAAAAGAGTTACCAGAAAGCTTGTATTATTTTTTGCATTGTCATTTTTAAAAAAATAGACTGCGCTATGTTTCTAATAATTATGTACTTATCGATTTAAAAAGCAAAGTTAGGAATGCTTTTGGTACAAATTAAGGTCATTTCTGTCAGTAAAGACAATTCTTTCTTGATAAAATGAGAGCTACTTTTAAATGTGATCTTGGGACTTTAAAAGACATCTTAATATAAATAGCAAGAGACAGGCCGTGTGGAATTTTTGTGTCTTGTATACGAACACTATACCACTACATTGCACTGGACAGGATCAAACAGAAATGATTTCAAAACGTATTAATGCGCCAGACTGTTTCATTTGAAAATTTGTACTTACAAGTTCTTACAACTTATAATAATCGCTCTCGAGAATCATATTGCAGACGGAATCAACCTCGAAGAGAGAGAGAGAGATCAGGCAAAGTGGAATTATTCTGTGTCTTGCTACTACTTGGCACCGGGGGACCTTTCTTATCCTGAGGCGAACACACTACCATGTACGTCAATCGATAGTGCGACAACTGCACCAAGGCAGCTTCACAACCCAATAAACATGATAACTTCATACAGTGCTTATTAATTTAATGTATGAAGAATTAGGAGCCATTTAAGTATCCATAGAAACCATACTGTGGCAATTCAGTGTCAATGAACATGTGATGTTACGCATTACGAAAAGCATAATAGTTTCAGTTACTTCCCTTTGATTATAAAGCTTTATACAGACTATTTCAACTATAAAATGTTTTGCACTGAGATAAACAATCTTAGAAGATGTTTTTCATGTTTGATCTGGAAAATCAGAGAAAAACTAAATTTAAAGTAAAAAATGATGCAATCTACTTTTGGTATAAAATCAAAGGCGACACTTAGTCTGAGGTATGTTAGGCCAAATCTACAGTTCATAGTTAGTATAAATTTATTAAATACTTCACAAAATGATGTGTCAAATTGAAATAAATTTATATAACGTAAATCTAATATTATATGAATTTATAATGATATTTGAACTAACAAAATTGAATTTATAGCCTGCACAATCTAATAATACAAGTTTAAGTTTTACATTATAGGCTGATTTCATACCTTATAATTAAGACAGTGAGTTGTAGTACCAATTACTATGTTTTATGGGGCTGTAGATCCTTGGGTACGTGGCGGTCATCACTGGGGATCAATCTGATTCCCAAGTTGGGGTTTACAATTCACAGATCAAAGCACGATCTCTTCTGTTTCAAAAGCAATGAAGAAACAAACAATAAACATTGCCATATTAAGCATATCCTTCTTTAGAATACTTGTAATATAGAAACAGGTTCATTCCATTCCAAATTGAAACCGGATATGTCGATCGAGCTTGCATAATGTGTTTGACTGATTTTGTTTACCTCTGTTTTCATATTTGGAAACCGTAGACACAATTGAATAATAGAAATAAATGCGTTTATAAGAGCTTTTTTTCATTTATTTTTTCAGGCATTTACATCAGGTAAACACTATCCAGAAAGATACTGCATTGATATCCGAGAACTTAAAAGCCGGCATTTACTGTGATTCTGAGCAGGTCAACACCGCCATTACTCTGAATTTTAATCGGACAAACTTGGAGAGCATCCGTTTACTGCAACAACATAATAATTATGTCATTGCTACTTCTACAATGTTTTTTTTTAATCAAATGTTTTAACCCGTCTAAATGGACTTAACCTAAGTTACTTCCCTTTGCAATAGTAAACAGTGCAGAATCATCATGATCAAAATGCATGTATGTTCAGGTTGAAAAATTGATTAATGCCATGGAAGCAAATTATGGTAGAATCACTGATTGCAAGAACTGGAGCATTGAGTTAACTTTAGTACATAGTTAACCAGAACCTTGGTAACCATCAAGCTCACCGGTTTGGCCTAGATGCAGGACTGATCTTAGGACCATCTTAGGCACAAAATCGCACAAGAGTGTTCGAAATCACCTAGTAAACTGGCCGGCATCACGTTCGGTGTAAATCAAACTAGAAATGGTCTGAAATAAAAATGAAGTATTTTACAGCTAGTAGTTACACTTCTCACCTCCATTTTTCTTTTCAATGATAACAAAGTGAATAACGAATTGGAATAAACTACCTGTGGTCTGTTTCGAAAGTATCGTTTTTTCAATCAACAATGTGACCAAGACATGGTTTGATCTGTGAATTGCGAGCGCCAGCCTTTACTTGTGGATCAGATTTGAGTGCTACATGCCCGGCAATCTCTTAGCCCGTCTACCAGCAGGTCTGGCATATCGTAGACTTAAATAATAAGATTAAGAAACCCAGACATTTCTTTCAGAAGCTTTATTGTTACTGTAGTCTTAGTCTAGATCATTCTTTGTACTTAATCTTATAAGCAGTGTTTTATTGTACAACATAGATTCTACTTGGAAAGATATATCTTGAAGATTGTGCCAAGTACCTTGGTTAACCAGTATAAATTATAATCTCCTAGAACATTTTGTCTTGCCCATCTTGCAATAATCATGGTAAAATACGTCTGGCAATATAATCTCTATAGAAATTCACATCTTATAGATTCTAATATGGATTTTTTTTTTAAGTTTTCTGTTTTCAAATCGGAACAACCTGTAGCATATTTATAAATATAGTTTCATATTGATACCTAGTAACAGTTATACTGCATGTTGTCAAGAAAGTAACCATCAAAAAGCTATCCCGCTTGCTTCCATCTTGAATAGATTAGAATAATTTACTCAAAGGTTAGCAGCATCAAATTTTGGGCTTTTCAGCTTCTTGGAATCATGTACGGTGCTATAAGGTAACACAAAACATCGAGGAAAAACAAAAGAATGTCTGGTGATTTAATTGACCTTTGAGGTCAGTAAATCCTTGCTCAACAACCACCTTCTGAAGCGCAGCCTATATTATTCAAACTTATATTTAAAAGCTTAGTCACTGATGTGCTCCCATGCTAAGGACTGCATTTGCCATAAGATTTTAGGCAGCTCTCCGCCCTGTGACCTCCGTGCACTTCCAATCTGCCTTAAAGTGAATAAAGAATACATGTATTGAATAAAATTCACTCCGGATACCTCATTAACTTAATATTCATGCCTGCATGTATATTATTGAACAGTAAATACATGTTACCAGGTAGTCTTAAAAACATGCTGAGTCATGTAAAATACACTTCCATATCAGTCAAAAAAGAGCTGCAAATTTTTATGACTACCACTGCGTGGCCGTCATTAGTAAAGTAACTGATGGGAAAACCATCTTTCATAAATGAATGGGATAAATGACTGACACCTAGCTTTTATCATTGATGTGGAATAAATATATTTTTTATGTGGTATTATTTTCACAAGACTAAAAATTAACATTTTTTCTTGGCTCATAATTAAAGTTCTTTCATTTATGAATGATATTTCAATATAGGCAGCTGGTCACTTACAGAGTATATACTCAACAGCTTTTTAAAACATTAAAAACAAATTTGCAACTACTGGACCATTTCAAAGGTAACTACATTGTACATGAATAATTGATTTTCCATCAAAACTGTCAAGCAATTTACGACAAGGATGCCTGTCACCGACAACTTAATTTAGCCAACCGGACGGGAAAATTTCTTACAAGAGACAATCTTTCTAATGATCATGGTTTGCAAACTCTCAGGTGAATGTGACTAATTAAGATCAAACGAAAGCTTTCATTTAGCATTCTCCATTCTCCTTCACTCATACAGGACTGATAGTATCGCAGTATTACAAATTAAAACGTTTTGAAAAATGGTTCGATATCCCTAATGTATATTATAGAAAAGTAACTTTCACATCGTCTACATTATTAAACTAAGAAATACCCAATGTGTATATTGTATGAATTGTTTGCTCTTCTTTCCATATCAATTCCAGCCCTTAGTTTTGCAAACAAACTTGAAGTCTTTTCTCAGGTGTAACAAGTACGTAAAATTTAAATAATTAGATAATTATTTATAACAATTTGAGGGTTCACTTAGAACAGTCGTATAGTCTTTATTTTATATATCATACCACTGTTTTTCATTGAACCCTGGATTAATTCTATGTCTTTGATGCATCTCCACATTTTTATATAAAAAAAAAAGTTCATTATAGTATTCATTGATACTACACCAGTCCTGATATCCCCCCCCTGCCACCCCACCTGATCGGGGGATTCCCCTCCCCCGCCCCTCACCACCCCAGGTTAACTTCCCAAGACACCAGTATGACTCCCATGCATACTGCATGATCAGGTACCTTGCAAAATTCGATAATCTAGGGAGTTTTGTTTTACCTGACTGCAATACCCAGTGAGTATGATTGTGTAATATGCCAGCATCCAAAAGATGGGTGTGCGAGCTTGCAGACCATACATGATTTGCCAACGTACATTGGTGCTTGAACCACTTTGCCTTGTGGTTTCTTTATTTGACGCTAAGTTATTATTATAAGTATATATCCTGCTGAATTTCTGAACTGAACAGGTTTGTCTTGCAGTTTTTATCGTTGCATTTCATGTTCAAAAGAGTGCCTTTGCGAAAATTTTCTGAATGATTGTTTACAACAGCAGAGCCAGTCGCCTTCAGCAAGGTATACGGTGTATTTTCAGGGATTCTGTCAGCCGATGCAACTTAAATTGGATGGCAGGCGGTAACTTTTTCTGTCCTACATTGCCGACATAATATCACATCCATTATTATCAACAGGTGCATGAAAATATTGCTACATGTGCAAACTGTGACCGCAAAAAATATAACAAGGCAATGAAAGAGAACAGAAAGTCTGCTGTAAATTTATTTTATATTATTTTTCTTCAAATTATGACATTCATATACTCATGATAGGTGGTAAATTTATGACACGTGGTATATAATGTAGATTACTAGCTCGATAGTTAGCATTCAAAGCTGCAATGTTTTCTACTTTATAACTTTTTTGTAATGCACATACATAAAGCATGCAACATTAAATTCGCAAATTGACTTTGCCGATTTCATAGCTCATAAAAGGTGCAAATGAATTGCTTTAAATTTGGTTGTGTAACAAAATGGCGTCAGTTTGTCTTTGTGTAAAAATTTTAAAACAGTTTTTAGATTTATTTGCAATCAGTTTATATTGTAATCACATAAATTATTCTCATAAAACTAATGAACATTTTTCTAAATATTTAGTCAAAAATTTGTCAAAAGAAAAAATTCACTCAAAATTTATAGACTTTAATTTTACTGTCACTATGTACTGGAAATGTAACTATTTTCAAAATCCGAGGGCGGGTCACTGATTACCTGACCATAGTTTAATATATCTACCCCAAAGGGTATTTTGGTAACAATATCACTTTTTAACTGGACCGCAATGTATTGCCCAAAACAGTCTAAAATTGTATACTGTAGACACCAGTCCTGAGCATGTTGATGACTGCAGCAAGGTGGATAAAATATATTGCAATAGGAATTTAGAAACACCAAAAACATTCGACAGTTGATGTAAACGAGCTTATAATAGTCATGTTCCCTGCCCTATCATAATAACTATTCCTTACTGACCCTCAGCTGTTACTTCTAAAAGCAAAGAAGAAAATACAGTAATTCACTAGTCCCCATCAACAAAAGCATGACATTTGAAAAAAGTTTCAGCTTAAGAAAAGTGCCAATTCTTTGGAATTGATGTTGAAAAAAAAGTTGCCAGTTGCTGCTAGAAAAATATTTGGCTGCATTGTCTGTCATGTAATTTGGAAGAACCAAACCACAGTGTGTGGGTATCCACTGAAAGGGATGCCATCAGCGCATCACAAATAGCAACAGTTACTGTCTTTTTTGTGAAACGTTACAATCAAAGGGTCCCGCAGGTCTGATCCTTACATGTACTTGTGCCATGTAGTGATAGCGTACTCCTTCGGCAAGAATAAGTTGATGTAAGAACTTGTTTCGCAATCTAAAGTAACTAATTTAGTAATAAATATATTAGTATTTACGTATATAACTCGATCCTTTTTAATATATTCATATTGAGGGACTACAAACTGGTAACAATGATAACATCTTTTTACATACTAAATTTCATATTGTATAAATGGCGAAAAATCTTGCTTAAAAAATTCCTTTTGATCTAGAAAACAAATCAGCTTAACAATAAATCATTTTCCTCTTGCATTAACTTATATGATCCCTTTGATTTGCAATCTTTTGAGTTTCCAGTTTTTATAAAATTATTAAACTTGATGTCTCAGTTTTACATTCATACAACTAAATTGGTTATTATCAGATGCTTTGTGTCAAGTTGATGAAGACATCCCTCCATGCTTTCATTGGACCATTTATACTGATTGCTATGTTGTATGCTCCTATATTTCTAAAATGGACTTGTCTGTCTTTTAATTCGGACTGTACGATTAGTAATTTAAAGGGGTGTTCAGTGACAATTTGCTGGATAAATATAGCAACTAATGCAGATCATGATCAGACTACTCGGATGTGCACGCTGATCATGACCCTGCACTGGTTGCAAAGGTATAATGTTTTGTCACCATCCTTTTCCTGCCACATTCCTAAATCGTAGGAAAGTTGAATTCTTCTCTGAACAGAATTCTTTGTACAGATTAAAAAGGAAACCATCCTATGGACTATTTTTGTATATTTTATGTGGAATTTGCTCTGACGGTTCAATAGAAGCTTGAACTCCTAGAGTAGTGGTCATGCATTCATAGCCTGCCGCTGGCGCTGGCCTATCTCAATACTGTATAGTCTGAATCATGCATTCATGGCCCTTGAGGCAGGTGCTGGCCGATCTCAATACTGTATAGTCTGAATCATGCATTCATGGCCCTTGAGGCAGGCACTGGCCACTCAACTGTATAGTCTGAATCATGCATTCATGGCCCTTGCGGCAGGCGCTGGCCTATCTCAATACTGTATAGTCTGAATCATGCATTCATGGCCCTTGCGGCAGGCGCTGGCCGATCTCATTACTGTATAGTCTGAATCATGCATTCATGGCCCTTGAGGCAGGCGCTGGCCGATCTCAATACTGTATAGTCTGAATCATGCATTCATGGCCCTTGAGGCAGGCACTGGCCGATCTCAATACTGTATAGTCTGAATCATGCATTCATGGCCCTTGAGGCAGGCGCTGGCCGATCTCAATACTGTATAGTCTGAATCATGCATTCATGGCCCTTGAGGCAGGCGCTGGCCGATCTCAATACTGTATAGTCTGAATCATGCATTCATAGCCCTTGAGGCTGGCGCTGGCCGATCTCAATACTGTATAGTCTGAATCATGCATTCATAGCCCTTGAGGCAGGCGCTGGCCGATCTCAATACTGTATTGTCTGAATTTGACCCTTAAGCTACGACTATTATGTTTTCCTCGCTTTTTTACCTTTTACTGCAGTTTCACAAAAACCTAAAACTACATTCACAGCTCGGTGCTTGAAAACAGACTGTAGCATACGGTATTAAAGATGTTTTGGTTTGTTTAATGTATTTTGTTTAGTATATATACATTAATTAGCATTCGAATAAAAAGCACAAAATCAAATATCAGATTCTGATCTGACAAAAAATGTCCAACTTTACCTTGGAATTTTATTTAACTATGAATATACAATAATTATTGTTATTAATATTTCTATTGTAGAGCAGCCTTGACTCATTGGTAGCGAGTTCATCTCAGGATCAAAGGGGCCTGGGTTAGATCCCCACCAGTGCCCAAATAGCAGTAGTATCATCAAGGCAAGAACTGTGAAATAATTCCCCCCTCCATCTTGAGTGTGCATCCCCAGATTAAAATATAAAGTGTAAAACCTTGTTTTACATCCAAGATTAAATAAATAGAAGTATAAATTACTATTTCTATAGAAATAAAAATACATCTATAGCTATTATGAACCAGGGTAACTCAGAGATTACTTTGAATTCTGTGGAATCAAATTTCCTAAACAATCTTCGAGGAAGTTAAACAGAAGACAATATTCTCTTGAAGTAACCTTTTACTTTTTTGCCAATATTTAAATAAATTATATAAGGAAAAGGAATCTTCGTGACAGCAGGTGTATGAAAATAGCATTGACATATGCGTGTGTACTTTTGAGTATGTTTTGCCTTATATAAACTTAAATCGGAATCGGTATTTCCAAGTACATTAATCTGAGCAATTTATGCATTCTCCTGACATCTGGAGGACTGTCATGGCCCAATATCGCTCACATAATGTAACACTTCTCTTGATGAAGAAGTCAAGGTTATATTTCAGAGGCCTAAATTGAGTACACCACAATAATTATGTCACAGTGCATGCAAAACTTTAACAGGTAGGTTTGGAGCTGATCATTAGCAAATCATTTACTGAAATTCACACAGCAAGAAACGAATAGCACTAACAAGCTAGTTAGTCTATTTTTCCTAATTGTGAACTTGGCTCATAAGGACTTGAGTGAGATTTTCTGAGGATCATGCCCGATCTGGCTTAATTGGTACTGCTCTCTACAGAGTGGCATTGAATCCTTGTCAAGCTGTTTATGAGAAAACTATATTTTCAGTACCTGTTACCTTTACCCTAATATTGCCCGAATGACAAACAACCATCCTAAATGTTCACATGGCAGTTTAAAAGACATTGGAACATAGGGACACTGAAGGAATTAATGTTACTGAGTGTAGTTTTCTCTCAGCATGAATTTTCTTAAAGGCAAATAAAGTTGCTGATTGGTTCAAAATTAATAGTCAAAAGAAAAGGCCTAAAAAAAGTGTTCTACCCATCACCTATTTGATTTCCAGTGCCAAGATCAGGGGTTCTACGCATCATCTTGATGAGGTGAATATTTGGCCAGAGTTTCATTCAAATCCTAGTCCAACTAATTGTACACATGTCGAGATTTTGTGTTTCTTAATTATTCTGACTAATTCAAATCCATCATGTGGTTTTAAGATATACGGAGTGGACACAAACTAAAGGCTCAAAACTCTGATCTGAAGTTGTGTCCTTCACCTTGAACCAGTTTTGATGAGGTGACCATAAATTGACTGGTTCGGTCTCATCAAAATCCTTCTTTAGGACCCAAGATATTGAGCGGACAGACTCAAATCTTTGACCTAAAGCTGTGACCTTGACCTTGAGTCAGCGTCTGCACATCATTTCGATGAGGCTAACATCTGACCTCAGTTTCATCAAAATCCATCATGGGGTGAAGGCGATATGGGGCAGACAGGTAATGTGATAGACAGACGGACGGAAGGAGGGGGGGGGACCATCCCTATATCCCCATCCCCCTTATAATGCAGCAGGGGCCAACAATGATCTCTGACATCATGCTCAGGTGAACTAAAACATAAAACAGTATCAGACTGCACTTTTTTCATTCTGTAACTATAAAGGGAGATAATCCAAGACTTAACAATTGTGCAAAAAAAACGCTGCTTTTTCACTCGGGTATGTGTCATTATGGAGCATTTCATTTAAAAATTAATTTTAATAGCAAGCATGATTCACCTTAAAAATTGATTTATGGGAGTAATGAATGTAACACTGGGTGTGCTTTATTTATTTTGTATCAAAATTGTACTTTTTGTGCCTTTTCTATTCACACTTCATATTTTATGAATAAATATTGCATTTCAGGAAGTTAATATTCAAAGCATTCCTTCACTCGCTTTTAAAAGACATTTTAATGAGGATTTTTTTGTTCTGTCACTTGCTATTTGCATGGTAAATTCTTGAACAGAATTTCTTTTTTGTAAAACTACAAATCATGATATATGATCCGCTATATCGCTTAATCACTTATTTTATTGATCTATTTCCTATTATTATATTTATAGAAAATTTCCACTTTCGCATAATATTTCAGATTCACAAATAACAGTCAGCTATAACATTGTGAAAGTTTTGTCGCTTTAAAGTTACCATATTTACTGTTATTATGTCTACATTCTTCCTCATTTTTAAATTACGAAACTTATTGTCATTTATCATTTAAATTAGCATACGTGCAAACCGTTTCAACAATTTAAACAAGAGCTGTCCATAAGACAGCACGCTCGACTATTGTGGGTGTTTGATAATAAAACAAAACTTTTATCAGTATAATAGCAAAACAAAATTCTGCTAACTATTAAGTATAAACTAGGAAAGTTGAATCATAAAAAGTCAAAATCTATAACTATAGATTTAATTTTTGGTAAATTAATTGTTTGATACAAAATTTACCCTGAACACTATTGCAAGGTTTGATATAACTACCATAAGTGGTTACTGTGATATGTGCATGATAGTACCTTGCATGCAAAACTTTACCAAATTTTCAAAAGTCAAACAAGGGCCATAATTTCCACTAAATTTAAACAAGAGTTATCTGTCTTGACTGTGTGACACCTCTTCAGACATTAAAAAGTTTCAAGTCAATATCATAAGTGGTTACTGAGGTATGTGCATGATAGTACCTAGCAGGCAAAACTTTAACCAAATTTTCAAAAGTCAAACAAGGGCCATAATTAGTACTAAATTTATACAAGGTTATCTGACTTGACTGTGTGACACCCCTAGAGACATTACGAAGTTTCAAGTCAATATCATAAGTGGTTACTGAGATATGTGCTTATAGTACCTAGCAGGCAAAACTTTAACCAAATATTCAAAGTCAAACAAGGGCCATAATTAGTACTAAATTTATACAAGAGTTATCTGCCTTGATTGTACGACACCCCTAAAGACATTAAAAAGTTTCAAGTCAATATCATAAGTGGTTACTGAGGTATGTACATGATAGTACCTAGCAGGCAAAACTTTAACCAAATTTTCAAATTCAAACAAGGGCCATAATTAGTACTAAATTTATACAAGAGTTATCTGACTTGACTGTGTGACACCCCTAGAGACATTAACGAAGTTTCAAGTCAATATCATAAGTGGTTACTGAGATATGTGCATGATAGTACCTAGCAGGCAAAACTTTAACCAAATATTCAAAGTCAAACAAGGGCCATAATTTGTACTAAATTTATACAAGAGTTATCTGCCTTGATTGTATGACACCCCTAAAGACATGAACAAAGTTTCAAGTCAATATTATATGTGCATGATAGAATCATAAAAAAAGTCAAAATCTATAACTATAGATTTAATTTTTGGTACATTAATTGTTTGATACAAAATTTACCCTGAACACTATTGCAAGGTTTGATATAACTACCATAAGTGGTTACTGTAATATGTGCATGATAGTACCTTGCATGCAAAACTTTACCAAATTTTCAAAAGTCAAACAAGGGGCCATAATTTCCACTAAATTTAAACAAGAGTTATCTGTCTTGACTGTGTGACACCTCTTCAGACATTAAAAAAAGTTTCAAGTCAATATCATAAGTGGTTACTGAGGTATGTGCATTATAGTACCTAGCAGGCAAAACTTTAACCAAATATTCAAAGTCAAACAAGGGCCATAATTTGTACTAAATTTATACAAGAGTTATCTGCCTTGATTGTATGACACCCCTAAAGACATGAACAAAGTTTCAAGTCAATATTATATGTGCATGATAGTACCTAGCAGGCAAAACTTTAACCAAATTTTCAAAAGTCAACAAGGGCCATAATTTGTACTAAATTTTTTCAAGAGTTATCTGCCTTGATTGTATGACACCCCTAAAGACATGAACAAAGTTTCAAGTCAATATCATAAGTGGTTACTGAGATATAAGCATGATAGTACCTAGCAGGCAAAACTTTAACCAAATTTTCAAAGTCAAACAAGGGCCATAATTTGTACTAAATTTTTCAAGAGTTATCTGCCTTGATTGTATGACACCCCTAAAGACATGAACAAAGTTTCAAGTCAATATCATAAGTGGTTACTGAGATATGTGCATGATAGTACTTAGCAGGCAAAACTTTAACCAAAGAAGCAACGCCGACGCACAAGTGACTGTAATAGCTCTCCATATTCTCCGAATAGTCGAGCTAAAAACACTTCCAAGTAAAATTATCGGAAGGGCAGAGTCAATGTTGCAATCGTAACCCGAGGCAACACTTACAAACAAATTAAACTTTTCTTCAAACACATGGTATCATGCCGATTTCCTACTTATCTATCCGTCTTTAAGCACCACAGAACGCTCGTTTGAAACGCTCCTTGCGGGCATAAATGACAGGTGCGCACTAGTCGAAGAAAATAAAATCTGAGCAGAGAAAACTGCAGTAGGAAACAAGGCACGCCAGGTGAAAATTGTTAAAAGATCTTTATTCAAAATTTTAATATTTCATATTTTACTATAAATATAATTAAACTGTTTAACAGGATATTGTGGGAATACAAAAGCAGCTGATTGTATGGTAAATTTGTTAAATACATGGACGGAATGTAAGAATCACAGTATGTGAAAAAAATGAAAATAAAATTAACAAAACGTTATGTTAAAATTCATAATAATCTTTTACATCATTACACTAAAACATTATTTTTAGTAGCATTTAACATTTTTTCCTTTTTTTTGGTAATAAAGCTTAGGGTTTTAATAAAAAGCAATGTTTGAAACAATCTAATATCATAAAAACTTCTATACAACAAACATTATTGCAAGTCAAAAGGAGCTAAACTAGGGCAACTTATTCTTAAAACATACAAAATCCCTAAAATGGATTGGTCTCTTTTGCAATCTGGTCAGAATCGAGGGTTACACTGATCATACGCTGACTGAATGGTGCATGGTGTAGATCATGACTAAACGATGTACTAATTCCCGTTATTCTAGTCTGTGCATTTGAGAATCCAATATGGACAGTACATTATGTATTCAAAGGGACGTTCATTGAAAAGTTACTGACTGAATACCTAGCAGTGCAGATCATGATCATACTGCGGCGATTGTGAAGGCTGATCATGATCTACACTTAACAAAAAAGGGCAGAATCTTTTGCGAGGAGTATTGTAAACGTTAAAGGAAGGCCTCCTTTGATGTATGATCACTCGGCTGGCGGCTAATCACAGTTTCAAGTATATTTCCTTGATCTCCCTTTGAAAGCTTTAGAACATGGACTTAAAATTAAAGTTACGACAGTGTCTGAGAGGTTCTTATCAAAGCAAATCATATCTGAGTCTATTCATGTACTTGTAAACATCTTTCATTTGCCAAAGTTTCAAACAGATATTTCCTTTAATGAACAACAATTCAACAAGGATAGTAATTAAACTAACCTATAGTTGCGCCATGGAAATTTCTATCAGATCTGAGAAAGCAAAGATGGTTTTACAAACCAACCAAACTTATCACAGACTGTATATATTATATTTAGAACATAACCAGCAAACTATGGTAACCATCCTGATTTGTAAAAAGATGTCAAGTACCTATCTTTAATCTTAGGCAAAAGAATTATTCATTTTGTATGTCTCAAGTTATAAATAAGTTGATATGAATCTGTATGAATGTTAAAACTTTATTACTACTGAAGCTACTGAAAATCTTTTTTGACTATTCTTGGAAAAAATGATAATCAACCAATCACGGTGCAGGTTATTTTCATTTCTATATCTTAATAAATAGTGGATAATTGTTGGTTTTCCTGAAATATCGAGTCATAGCAACCATAGTACACAATTGGCGCCATTTTAATGACATCATAGTTGTATGGTTTCAAGCATTCACTATGTGTGGTATACTTTTCAGCGCTGATCCAGGTAAAAGATTTTGATAATTTTCTCAAAGTGAACAGCGAGTTTTTTAGGTAGTAATTCCCCTTTATTTTTTCGATAAACCACTGTAAAAAATTAAATAAGAGAAGAAAATCTCACACAAGTTTTCCAGTGCATTCATTTAGTTTATACTAATTTATTTTAGCTCGATTGTGAAAAAAACTTGGAGCATATCGAGTCACTCTCATGTCCGCTTCCTGGAAAAACCAGTACTTGTGTCTAATGAGGAAGTACGGTGGTGACCCTGATGGGGCTAAAACCCGCAACCTCCGGGATAAGCGGCAGACACCTTAAACTCTACATCACCGCTCCCAGTGCATTCATTTTATTCTAAATGACGCAGCAATTTAGTATGGCCATGGTGTATAGTAATAAAACATTCATGACACATGGAATTAACTTAAATGCTCTAACATTACATAAATTATTTAATATTCCTAAGTTTACTTTGATTTCTGATTAAGCATGGGGTCTTGGCAGATTCACCCCGGGGAGAAATCCAAGGGTCGGCTGGGAGGTACAAACGATCTAATATTATCTGATTAACCCTTAAGACTACTTTCATGAAATCTCTCAACCAAGTCTATCTTAGCCCCAGGGAGATACAGGAATATCTAGCAGTTGGGTAAAACAAACAATATCTTTATTAGATATGGAATACTGAAATTAAGCTTTTAAGATTTATCTTCTACCTAAATCAGCAGAAAGATACAGGTTATATTAAATGGGTATCTGTAGATCTAGGTGCTATACTACTGAACATGGCTTCTTGAAACAAGAAGATACTGTAAAAGTTGTTTTCTTTGCAAGGTTTTTATTTTCACTAACTGTTGTGAAGGAAGCACTTTGCAAATACATTGAACTTGCTAAAATAACAATGATTATATATAATATAAAATAGTGCTGGCTTGTGAATTTAAAAACTCAAGAAACAATAGTAAAACTGGAAATTCGCAAAAAGGAAGAACTGGTGAATATAAAGACTTTTACAGTATTTCATTTGTTTGTGGAGCTCCCTTTGTCCAACTTTCTGTCTCTTAAGGAAAATATGAAAATCATCACCTTCTAATGATGTGATCGCACTAAAACAAACATTTTTTTTTCAGTTTCTTTGCTTAAAAAAGGTTACCTTAAGTTTTCAAAACAGTTTAGGACTTTGCATGTTTGGGCGAAATAGGGTTTCTGTCAATGGTCAATATTTCACAGACTGCAAAACGATTGTAAAACTACTGTTTGTGCATCTAAGCAAAGAGGTAGATACAACAATTTAATAAGCAATCTTCCAAAATGTTTAGAAACGATAATCTCAAAATAAGAACATTCTGAATAACTATACTAAACCTTGGTCCCTTTCTGGACAAATGGAAAAATGATGCTTCCAAAGCATGGTGCTTTCACTGCATGAAATGTTATATGGGTGTAAAATGCAGATTTACTGAACTATCAAAATAATTTTGCAAATAAGGAATACCATGGCAAGATAGAGCATCAAATATACAAAAAGTCAAAGTCTCCATTAATCCCCTTTTTATTTAAATGAATTAGTCCAGTCTGCTCATTCATAACAGGAAAATGCAAAACAAATGCAGCAGCCCATGACTTAGGTAACAGTAACCAAGAAGACTTTGTTTACTGGGCTCAAACTTTGTACCGAATGAACTAATATATCACAGACTGAAAACAAGAACAAATCCCCAATTACCAATACACTCCCACTTTAATTCTAACAACTAGTAAAAATCAACAATAACAAACAAATTAAAGTCCCATGAGTACTCTGGACGTAAACTTACTTGTAGCTCTTACAAGTTACCAAGAAAGATGCATTTTTGGCAAGTTTTGAGCTTTGTGTTTGTAAATTATTTCTGACTTTGCTTTTAAATTTTACAAGTTACCAAGAAAGATGTCTTTTTGGCGAGTTTGAGCGTCGTTTGCACAAAAATTATTTCTAACGTTGCTTTTAAATTTGAAGTACCGACTGTAAACATTATCACAGAATTGTTTTTTTCAATAATGTTGCAAAAAGTAAGAGAACGCTTTCTGGCAACAATTTTTAGCGAGGAAGCAAAAAAAAATGAAACAAAAGTATACGTCATCACTGTTTGTAAAATAAATAAAAAACACATTTCTATCATTGTTCTATATCCATTAAATAAATTCATTATCCTATAAATGAGTATAATAAAGTGTTAATGGGATTTTTATAACAAAATGCACCAAAGTAACATAGGAAATTAGTGCAAACAGGAGTGGCATTATCATACATTAATTCTAAGATTGCCATCCAACAACTGCACAAGGCAAACAAAATACTGGATCCGTTCAACTAAGTTCACAAAAGAAATCACAAATTTTACACTAGTATTGTCTTATGCCGATTGAAAATTATAGAATAAATCTTGAAACCAAAAAAGTCACTCGTAAGTCTGATCATAATGTGCAAAATCACAACTTGATTCTTAGAAGAAGGAAACTTTAGCGATATACTGAGGTTATATCAGTGTTTATTATAACAGTCCAACTTCCCCCAACTACACCTCCCCCAGAGCAACACCCTCCCTAAAAAGACACAGATTTTCTTTCAGTTGTATCAATTATGTAAGGTATTGATCTCTTTAGAACAACACCTCTCTACAACAAGCACATTTCTCCCAAGGGTGTTGGCTCCCGATACGTTGCGCTACAATTCACGGGAAATACGACTATTCAGCAAATCTGTGCCTTTGGAAATACAGACAACAGTTCGTGTCATACTAATCGCAGGATGGCAATCATAGAATTAAATTAAAACCACTCTGTTCCAGTTTTGTAATATTCATTCATTTGTCGAGTGACCTCAGTGTACGATTCTGTACCACATAAATTAAATGTAATTAGCAGTGTGTCAGTTTTGATTAATAACCTATTCATTAGCTTAAGACACTGAATATAGCCACTTAGATCAATAAATTCATATAACTGACATGATGTAAGAACAGAAGTACATGATATTTATGTAAACATGGTGCTAATGCCCTATGACAAGGCCACTGAACCCTATCAGAACATTACATATGACACACTCTCCGAATCCTCTCTAACGATTGAGGTTTTTCGTATAATATCACAGTTAGTCAATGGTAAATACTGTTTATCATTTGGTTTGTCCTGCACAGTTACTAACTAGTATAACATTATTTTGAAATTGCAACTGTAAACTGAAACTGGCAACAAAAAATGTTCAGTTTATTTTGAAACATCAGTCAGCCAAACCTGTTACACCATACTTAAACACTGCCAATAAACAACTTAGCTTTTGAGTACATTATCACAAAAATGCTCTATACTGCAATATGTTTTAGTACCTAAACCACATTGAAAATCTCAAAGTAAATATTTCATTCTGAAGACTTTATGTTTCAAAACAATCGAACATTTTCAGAAAATGGCAACTGAACATGTCAACTGGCACCTGTTGATGATTCTGAATTGTCATGGTTGTCAGTTAACTGGCTGGATGGAGAATCAACTTTGGCTGTTGCTTCACTTGTTTTACTCTTCCATGGTACGAGGAATGGCAAATGTGGTGTAGCCTGACTACCACAGACTCTAATCTGCGATGAAGAACTGGTCTGACTAAAAGATATTTCAGGCTGTGATCTGACAGTAGCCTGACTCTTTGACACTCCATATGGGGAAGATGTGGAATTAGTCTGGCTACTTGAAGGGCCAGACTGAGAAACAACTGTTATTACACTGGCTTTTAAGTACTGGACTCTACTCTTTTCCTTAGTCTGATGTTTGTCCTCTTCTTTGGGATTAGAATTCTGGTTACAGTTTTCATCATTCCCAGTTTGTTTCAAATTCAGAGATTTCACACCATCAACAGATCCAAATGGTGCAATATTTTCAATAACGTTTATTTTAACTTCAGACTTCTTTTCTGCAACATCATTACATGCTTTCTTTGGATCAAGTGATTTACTAACATTCTTTGCTTTCAATACAGTGTCTGTAATGGTGTGCTCACTATCATGTTCTGTATCTCCTGTACATCTTCCTTCAGTCCTATCTTTTTCACAACTTGACTCAGCTTGCTTTTCATCAGCCCTGTCCACTTTCGCATTTATTTCACTACTACTACTTTTTGCATTGTTTTCATACATAGCAGTTTTTTCAACCACACTCTCTTTGCCACACGTAATAATTTTCTCTTCTGTCACATCTGTAACTTCATGTTTACTTTTAATATCTTTTTCATTATCAGATTCAGCATCTTCACCATTAAGGAATTCAGAGCTATCATCAGAATGCTCTGAATAAGCAGTTTCTTCCATATCACTGTCATCATCATTGACAAATATGAAATAATCATCATCAAAATCTTGATCCTCTGTGTCTTCCAAAGCCTCTCCTTCTATATTCCCATCATCAGCATCTCCTTCTACATCTTCAACATCATCGCTAACTTTCTGAGAATCAACCAGATCTCTTAGATATAAACCTTTTCTCCCTAAGTCATTTAGACTTCCGGAGATCGTTAATTGTCCACTTTCTTTATTTCTGTCTGGCAAGTTGTTTTCAGCACCGTTAATGTCTGAGGAAGCTGCATCACTACTAGAACAGCTCTCTTCTCGTCCTCTATTCTCTGTCACTCCTGTACTAGAGCTTCCTTTCTGTCTACCACCAGCCACATATTTCACCCTCTTTCGTTTGTTCAGATTTTTTCCTTTTCCTTTCAAATCATTTCTTATTGTAGGAAAATCAGTCAGAGATTCAGCACTTGTCTGCCGTAAAACTGAGGAATCGTTTTTGACAGATGGTGAATCAAGTTGCGTTTTTGGCCTCTCTTCCTCAGAGATCTTACACTGTGCCAACATTTTGTTGACACTGGAGACGTCCTGGCTGACGAATGTGTTACCAACATTGTCACCACCCCCCCCCCCCCCTTAAACGTTTCTACTTTTTTCTCCCCCTCCCCCGCCCCCCCCCCCCCCCCCTGTTCCGACAGTGCAAATCATCGCCCCCCCCCCCCCCCCCCCCCCCCCCCCCCCCCCCCGAAGCAAAAAAGCAAATGGACTTTTTTGTTGGGCTGTACTTGCTTCGTCTCCAAAAGTGCTGTGAACAGTGACTGAAAATAAAAAAGAACAAACATTTACACAATTTTGCCAGAACAGGGATCAGGAAAACCGAAAATTTGCCGGTCTGGACCGATTTTCAACTTGCTGGACCGATTCACGTCACCAAAAGTTGCTTAAAAATCGGTCGAGATTTTTTAAATAAAAAGTCATAATCGCTCAAATATGACAGGAGTTGCTTGTGTATTCATAGCATCTGATCTTATTAGCACCTATCCAATCCCCCAAAAAACGGCCCCCCCAACCCCCCCCCCGGTCTCTACCTAGGGCCTCCCCCCCGCCCCCTAACACGTCCCCCCCCCCCCCCCCCCCCCCCCTATTGATTAAGTTATTAATGTGTTTGCAGCTCCGATTGACTCTATGCCGGCCCGATTGTCTTTAGGCCGCTAATCACTTCCTTCACTTTGCAAACATTACTGGTCTTATGGTTTAATTAAAACGATTCCGGTGCACGTGTACTTTTGATCGGTAGAAAACGTTGAAAGATTATTAAAAAAAAACCCAAGAGTTAACTTTTATAACTCAAAATAGTGCCGGCTATATAATGTTTCATGTTCGGGCTTTCAATTTCTTTCGTTTTTTGTTTAAAAAGCCCAAAAACAACCTAATTTGCGATGTTCAAAAAATCAATGCCAAATGAAAAACCGCTTATGATAATCGGGAGATAAACGAAACAAATAACCGGCCCCCCCGGTGTAATGCTTCGAAAGTCGGAACAACGATAGATAATGTTAATCCACTTACAAACAGAAGTGACCTACTAATTAAATGAAACCCCTACAAAAAACCTTAACTTATACCTGCACATGGATTTTACAAAACTTTGTATACTGTAATACTGTTTTACTCGAAATTGCAACATTCAATGAAAAGATCACATGAACCTTATTATATTTATTATAAAACTGGCTCGAATCTTATACTGTGTCATTCAGTCTTTTCTATGGCGAAATATGTGTTTTCCCTTAGAATGCACAGGCCTGGCCCAGGTCACTTTCCTACATGGTAGGTAACCATTTTCGTTTTGGAACTTTGGAATCAAAGGAACCAAAAAATTCTTATCGTTATCTGCACATGGTGCTTGAACTTCCAACAGACTGCAAATTTTTCTTTTTTTATCTTAATTTTTTTACCTTGTTTTTTTTGTTTTTTTTTTAATTCTTTTTTTTCCCCCCACTTGTCCCCGTTCTTGTCCCTGTGCCAGAATTAAAAGGAATGGTAGATAATTACTTATATCAAACTTGTACAAAACCCTAAATTCCTAATGTTTCTTGTAATGTAATACTGATTTACTAATTGCAAAATGTGAAAATCCATGACCCTATTATATAAAAACTTTTTTTTTCCCCGGTTTTTTTTTTTTTTTTTTTTTTTAAAAATGATGTAGTCAATGTGACTTGCACCTATATTTTTGTCTAAAAGAACAGGTAATGGATTAATCTGAATCACTGTTATAGTTCCAACAGACCGTAACATTTCTTGTTTTAACTTAAGTTTTACCCTTTGCTTGTTGCTTTAAAAGAAAAGATATTTTTTTTTTTTTTTTCTTTTTTTTTTACTCTTCAAATTGATCATTTGTAGTTTTTTTTTCTGTAAAATTTAAAAAAATGAACAAGTGACTTGTCACTAATCATAATTTCTTTGCCTATGATTATGAATTAAAATTTATCAAGAGCATAAAATCTCATTTAATACTTTCTTTGGTCAATTAACTATAAAGTGTGCATAATTACAGGCCAGTAAACACATCATTTAAGGCCACTGAATCTCAAAAAGCTCTTAATTGGTAAATTTCTTACGAATATGTATAATTTTAGTTGTTGAAGGAACAACCTTTATGGTAATCTTTATAATTGGTTTGATAATTATACAAATCAAACTTTTTTTCAACAAAAGGGTGTAGTAATTGTGCAAATACACTTCTTAAATCCAATTAAGTGGATATCAAAATTGCAATGTGGGAAGCAGATGAAAATGAAAATCTACAGGAATTTGAACAGAGAATGAGGAACATTGATAGCAATAATAAATGATAGGCCTCAAAACATGCTATGTTACAGAATGACATGAGACTATACAATATATCCCCAACCTTTGACTTGGATTTTAGATGTTGCTTTTGCATTCTTAAATGCTCATGATTGTGCTTACTGGTATTAATTTTGCTTATCTCTGTGTGTCCAACTTCAGTATGTTTTTATGCAATTATGTCAACTCTCAGATTCAAATGTCTTTTAGTCATTTGTATAATATCTGTGTTCTCACTTTACCTTAACCTTGACTACTTACATTAATTCTTAATCACCTTACTTTCCAGCCATGTTGAACAACCAATGAACAATGGACACATCAGCTATCTGACTCAGTTCATCAAACGCTGAACTTTAAACTATCATATTTGATCAACCATCCAGTTCAGGAGATAAAAAAAAAACTAGCATAAATCAAACAAAACTCACTAAAAAATTTATCATGATACACTGCCACAGTAAAATTAAATTCATTTGTGTAATAAAAAGACCATTACATGATGTCCACCTGGATTTTTTTCAAACCCCTTTCCATCAACCATGACAGCAGACTACATGTATATCCCATCTGGCCCAGACTGGTCATATAATTCTGGCTCCAATGATGCAGGAAAAAAATGAACCCAAAGAAATAAATCAGCCCAAAGTATTAAATGTACCCAGTGAGGCAGATCTTTGTGAAATTTTAATGTATGAGCTTATCAGTCAGTGTATCTTTGTTTTAATGAGGTACAGAGCAGTTAAAATGGTAGAAATAGCTTGATTCAGCTATGCTTGGTTTGGTTTTAGTGATATTATTGCAAAAACTTTGACAGCTAGCTTTTAAAATTAGTCATATTATATTCTATTTAATTGCAAAATCGATCTGAAAACTCATTAAAGTAAGTGATGCTGAGCGGCTGTGATCATGTGTGAATGTTGTAAAATAGACTAAATTAGTCAAGTTGTGTTTGACAGCTCACTTACAATCCTGTTTATAATGTATGATGTCTCAATACATATCAAGGGCTGTAATTCTGCTCACTGAGGTTGATTACGACACATGGTGTAACACCAGTTACAACTATTTTTCAGTTATTTTTACAGGTGGGCAGTTTCAACTAACTATTTTTACCCTAGAAAAAAAACAGTACTAGAACCCCATCCAGCGTAAGAAACTACCAACTTTCTCACATAATTATAGAGACATGGTTGGAAACCGGGCTCAAACCCATGACCCTCAAGTCATTAATGCATGCACATTTACAAGCTAAAATTCCTGTATTGCTTTAGGTGTTTGTGCTTTTCATTTTCTTACACTGAGGAACAAAATTTGATGTTAACCTAGGATCTTACTCTAAGCCATAAGGACATGGGCCTAAAAAGGGGTTTACAATATGACAGCATGTTGCAATTTGATCTCAGGTCTATTTCATTATCACTGGCATAAAAACGTTACTTTAACAGCACATCAAAAGCTATCGTTCATAAAAAAATCAAACAAAACATCTGCATAAATGAAGGTGCCACCAATCAATCAAAATATGATGTAGCGTTGATGATTAAACAAGGTACAGATACCAGTAGACATTTTGAGACATAAGGACCGTCATATGAGGATATGGTTCGTCAGACAATTGTGTGCAACTGAGACCATAGTCTATATAGCTATGATTTATTTCCCTGTTTAGATGGCACATCTGTGATGCTAATTGTAACTGCAACAATGCATGTACATGAGGACTTATACATTTATATCACTACATTCATCTATTATGCAAAGACCACCATGACAAAAGCTGTTACATTATCCATCAACATTGATTCATTTCTACATTTACTATGGTAATATGTTATGTGTTCCCTCATTTCTAGCTTCATTTTCTTGTCACACATTATGGTCTTTGGATAAGCTATAAAAAAAAACACGGAGTGTGAGTGTCCTGTGTTGGTTAAAGGCTGGGCTTGGAAAAATAATGTTTATTCAAGAATTAAGATTAAAAAGACCCCTATTATGCCATCTACGGGGCAAATAAAAGGTCTAGAAAAAATTTAAAAGATTAAAACACGTCTACAATTTTAATACTGAGGCAACAATTTGGGTAACTTCGCAGTTTCGAGTTCTTATGACAACGTCGTGAACCGCATTCTCATTTGAACCGAAGACTTTCCATACAGTCAAACCTGTGAATAAAGACCACTGGTCAGAAAAAGGTTGGTCTGTAACAGTAAATAATAATCAGAGTGAGTCCCGAGGGTTAATCGCAAAACTGTTGTAACTCCTTCTTTATTTCATATAAGTTACTGCAGTTTTGCGGTCAACCCTCGTGTTATCTTAATTCACAGGTGTTTCTACTTTCTCCTAGTTGACCCTTACTCTCAAGCTGGTCTTTGTATGGAGGTGGTCTTTAATACAGGTTAGACTGTTCTAAATCTGATATAAGTGTTGCGCAACATATGTTGACAGCGACAACAACTTAAGAGTTTAATGAATTTTCAAATCTTCAATGCAAATCTCTGGATTTGGATGACAATTTATACTTTGATGTTAAACTCACGCGTAGACTGAAAGAAAACCCCACAAATCTGCCACATATTTGACTGTGTCTTAAAAGTGCAAATTTAATGCATTTGGTTTCTTTTTTTTCAAATAAACCAAGGATTTCTCTCATCCATGTATGATTCTGTAGATAACAGACTAGACACTAAAAAAAGTAATCTTTGAACGTCATAATATGTGAAATTAGAAAATTTATATAAGTTTAGATGATAAAATTAACACATTAATAAATTATGATTCGCAAATCCATTTAGTATCAAACAATTTCTATAAAGATGCATTTGAAAGCTAGACCTTTTAAAATTTGATCATTAAAATGTAGACATAAGTATCCTATAGTTTTAATGTGTTCCATTCTAATTCTTTGCCTCCACATGTTGGTTTGTCAATCTCCACAATTAAAATAATCAGGTATTTATTCAGCCAATGGACTCACTATACATGTACAGGAGTCAAGGAACCTGACTTCTTTTACACAGCAAAAATACACAACTCTCAATAAAAAGTGCTGGAAAGGAATCTTTACTGTAGCTGTAATATTGCAGATAGAAATGACCACAACTTTAAGCCCCTGAGACCCTGACTATATATTCTTTCTCAAGCTCTAACTATGCCAAACAAAATGATGAAAATTTGATACAGAATCCAAAAGGCAAAAGTTGACTGAAGATTTCCTTATAACATAAAAATGATGTAAAGTCACTTTCTATAGGTTTCTTTGAGATTATTTGTGAGAAACTTTGATCAAGATTTTATGAACATTTCCTGCAGAATTTCAGTTATATATCAAATTCTATTTTTTTTTTTTTGGAAGCAGTGATGGAAGACATTTAAAGGTCCATTACTAAGACCAAATCGAATTTTGATTTAAAACTAGAATTTTAACAAGGGAAATACAGACTGAAACTGGCTTCTTAAACTTTACAATAGCCGTGGAATATTTCCCTGCTTGAAATACTGCTGCAGAAAAACGAGTGAACGTTTGTGTATTTCCTTAGATTGACCTGGGTGGTCTTTTTGTCTTACTTTCGCTTTAATGCATGTTGTAAACAGTCACAGATATACGTTGCAAATCATTGGAAGTAAATTTCTGTCAACTATAATTCAAAATAGGCATGCTTATTCATGTACAACCTATGTGTAGCCTCTTTCTGTCTCACAGACCGGAGACTTTTGGAAAATTTGGAAAGATATTTCATAACTGGAAAACCTACTTTCGGTTTTAAAAAAGCAAAACATAATTTATAATTCTTTTGTTAAACTCAAATGGTCACATTAGATGCAGCATGTCATTTTTTTTCTGTGAGGACACCCGTTACAATTCCAGATTTAAAAGAAAATTTGATTTGGTCTAAGTAGTGGACTTTTAAGGAAACCAATCTCATTTTCCTGTCTAAAACTAAGCTCCAGTTTAACAGTTAAAAAGAGTATCGAACAGTGCAGATCTTTTTTATTAAAAAAATGGCAACATCTGCTGTGTTTGATTTTTGTTTCGATCAAAATGGCTGTAGAACAAGAAAGCTTAATCAGATACCGTTTCTTATACAGCACATGTTTCTCCTGACACACGTATGTCATTGTTAGACAATATTATCAACAATCTATGCTGCCTGAACGAAGAACTTTGTAACGATATGGAAGATGTGTTCAAATACAATATTGTGCTGCTTATATTGATATATTCAGGCATATACAATGTATAATGCTATATTAAGGCATGTATAGTAACATAAGTCAGGCGCGTAATGACAAATTCAAGTGTGTAATGACAAATTCAAGTGTGTAATGACATATTCAGGTGTGTGATGACATATTCAAGTGTGTAATGACGTTTTCAGGTGTGTAATGACATATTCAATTGTGTAATGACATATTCAGGTGTGTAATGACATATTCAGATGTATATTTGAACAAGAAAATGTCTAAACTCCTGCATAGAATCTGCACATTCCTGTACAATCTCTACTAGTATTTCAAAAGTCAAATTCATACATCTAAAGGATGTTTGACCCAGGAAAGGCATCTCTGTTTAGTATTCTAATCTGTAAGAAAATTACCGATGTGGTGCTTTAGTAAAAAAGCTTGTAAATAAGGGATTTACAAAAGATCCCCAGCTGGTTATTTTACAAATTATAAGACAAAGCCCAAAAGATATGGCTATGGCTGATCTGCAGATTTGGTAGAGACAAGGCTATGGTTGATCTGCTGATCTGGGAGAGATATGACTATGGTTCATCTGCAGATTTGGAAGAGATATGGCTATGGTCCATCTGCAGATTTGAGATAAATGCAATAGTTCACCTGCAGATTTGGGAGATATTATGGCTATGGTCCATTCTGTAAATTTGGGAGATATTGAGCCAAGTCCATCAGCAGACTTCTGAGAATTTCAATTAATATCAAGCAGATTTTGCAGAAGCTCAGGTCCATCTGCAGATTTAAAAGAAAACAGATTTAGGTCAATCTGAGTTCTTTGGGAGACAAAAGGCTAAGTAGACTGGCATCAGTCATTAGAGTCATTATCTCCTGTCTATTCTGGGCATTTTATAGCATCTTCACAATTTCCCCTTCCCTTGACTCTAACGTTGAGATAAGCTTTGATTGAGACAAATTTTTGATAGAGATTCTTTATAAAAAGACAAAAGACTTGAAGAGATTTGAAGACTCTCAATCTCAACAGACTTTAATAAGTCTAAAGGCTAAGGTACATCTGCAGATTTGGTAGAAATGAAGCTCAGGTCAAACTGCATGCTCGGTAAAGTAAGCTACAGTCAATCTGCAGATTCTGGAAAATTGAACCCTATGAGAAGGTAAACTTAGATATATCTGCAGATCTTACAGAAAATAATCTAACATTCATATGACAACAACAACAGTTTTCTGTCCTTGAAATTGATCTTGCCTCTTAACTCCTACACAGAAATTTGTTGCTTCATGTATACAGTGCGCCTTCAAACACCTTTTGAAATGATTTTAAACTATAGAGAATCCCATTAAAATGACATCCTAAATCACATTTGGTTCTCCCACCTAAAAACTACCCTGTGCAAATATGTGTGAAATTGAGAATTTTTTTAGAGTAAATGGTATGAATTTTAATGTAAAATATGTTTTGGGCCATAAAATCTAAAAGGCAAAATCATTTTTATGATAATTGGATTTATACATCAGTAACTTTCAAATGGACTGATATTTTAGATAAACTTGAAAATTATGAAATACTTTTCACATGTCTATTAAAAGTAGCATATTATAAATGGTTAAGTTTGCGACACAGCATGGAGAAATGGTGTTCATTTCAGATCACCGTATTTATAGAAAAGTTAACAGTCTCGTGTTTAAAATAAGTCGGAACACGTTCAAACTTGTGTCATTGAATTCGCCTGAAGTCATTCATTCCTGCACATTCTAAATCAAGGAAGTGAGAGTAAATATATTTACTGTTTTATTGAGCATGCATAATGGGTACAGAGGAAAATACAAACCTTGTACAGAGTCCTTTAAGCCAGGTGTCTATTGATCGGAAATGGTAAGTTTCGCTATGGTAACTCTTGGCAACAAACTTGTAATGGTCCCACGTCTGAACTTTGCCGTTGTTCCATCGAGCACCGATAGTTTTGCAACCTTCTCCCGCCCAGATCTCTACATGCGTCATATTATGCCTCTGCTTCTTTGCTATAAAGCAATGTACATGAATGTAAATAAATAAATTAAAGATGGACACATGTTTGGCACTGTTTTCGAATTTAGAATCTGTTAGTGTTAATTAATCCATACTGTTCTATTGGAAACAGAAAAACTGACTGAAGTGAAGGGACAGCGGACTTTCTATATTGCATTAACAAGTACGGATTAACACTAACATACTTAGTGGGAAGTTAATTATCTGTCAACAAATGAATATGAGGTATCTTACTACAAAATGTATCTTATTGGTCAGACACTTTGTTGCCAAATAAACTGAAATGCAAGCCTGATTGCTTATAATGCCGGCCCTGACTGCAGGCAAGTTAAGTTTTCCTAAATCCTACAATTTTACAGGAAAACTACGGTACCAAAATTCTCATACATTGCTACTAACTACAGAAGCCTCATCAGTTTAATATGCCTGTCATATATTTATCCTCCCCGCCCCCACACACAAACAGTATACATGTATTCATAAAATATAAGTATCCCAACTTTCCAGGTTTACCAGACAATAAAAACACTTAGTATTTTGCATTCTTTACTCATAGGTTTTCATAATGAATTGCACACAAACTTAAGCAGGGATATATTGTTTAAAGATGTCTTATTTTTTCTTTTTGAACCCCATTTATTTTTCCAATCATATTGGCTATAAAGTAAAGATGTATATTAAAATGTCTTTAAAACCCTTATCGGCTAGATTTCTAAAATGAAAAAGTCCATCTTTTAATTTGAACAGTTCCATTAATTGTTAAATCAGTAGCTAACTGAAAATTTACAGACACAATAACAAACAGTGCAGATCATGATCAGACAGCACACCTGTACGGGCTGATCATGATCTACACTGGTCACAAAGGCAGAATCACTTAGTTTATACTAATATAATCTAGCTTGATTGTGAAGAATTTAGCTTTTAGCTTATCGAGTCACTATCGAGTCTGCTTCCTGGAAAAACCAGTACTGGTGTCATATGAGGAGGTACGCAGAATCACTTGAGTATGGTCAAACTCACATTTAGGATTGTAGTAGATGGCCGATATGAAGACGAGGTCTCCAGGTTTCATGTCCTTTTCACGCTCAACAACATTAGGCAAGGTATCAAACATGTACGCCTGGTTCCAAGGCCCGATGATAAACCCAAAGTCTTCGGCAAGATCCCGCATCACACGTCGCACCAACCCACAACAATCCAGGAACAACTTTGACTTGTATTCTGGAGCTGAAAAACAATTTAAAATTCATGAGCAAATCATGAGTTGTTGAAAATGGTAGGCACTAAAACATGCTTTTCATTTTGAACCTTCCAATGGCTCAAAAGCTTTCATGAGCTTTTTATGCAAGAGCATTATTAACGAACCAATTGTTCAAAAGTTTGATCATGCTATTAAAACACATTCCCCAAAGAATCGTGCCATATTATGTACCTGAAAGAATACAAATATATCAAATGTTGATTAAAGTATTGGTAACATTAAGTATCAAATGTAACCTAGGTTTTATATTTTATGTTGTCATAATATAAAGTTGTCATAGCAGAAGTAACGGCACCAAACTACTGGGTTATATGTACAATGTAGCAATACTAGACAAACTACACCAGTTTTATTGTGCAGATACTGGCTTTATGAGCAGGCTTTTTGTTGTTTTTTTTTCTCTCTATTCTTTTTAATTTTTTCTTTTTGTAGAGGTTAACAGAAAGTGAAGGTTGACGGAAAGTGGGAGGCAACAGATAACCCCAAAATACGAAGTTCACATCAATTACAACTGGATTATAACAGTTACAGAATATGTCACCGAGATTATCACGATGAGTTCATACTTTGTAAGGGGAAATTCAGTTTTAAAAATTTATGCCGAGGTCTATAACCCCATAATCTTCCTAAATATTACCTTTTTTAATACAGATGTCATGATCAAATAGATGTAGACACATATAACTGCACTGGAGGTCATTTTATTGTATCGAGAAAGTTATTTTATGTATCGCTGCATTTTCTAAACCATACGTTAATGTGACTACAAGGTCTATAGAAGTTACCCCCCCCAGGATTTTTACCTTTGAGCCAAATTGGAGATCGAAGGACTTATTTGATTTTATAGATAATATACCCTTCAAAGCATGTCTTTTAAGGTTTACAACAAAGACGTGTGAATTTAGAATGCTCTTTTATCAGTGTGCATATCATAGCAGTAAATTAAACTTGTGCATTTGGAATGAAACAAACCTTTGACTGTGTTTACAGATAAAATAACACATTAATATTTCACTGAGAGACAAATATTGACAGTGAAACAATGTTATTTATAAAGAAACCGATTGATTTTCTTATATCTCTTTTTTTTCCAGATGCTACAAACAGAATTAATGGAATGCATGTAAGCTGTAACATCTTTAAGTTTCCTGAACAGTCAGACCTTCACCAGTTGTTAAAGTGGACACTCCTTTGCAACATATTTTATTTAGATTTACTTTTACTGAAAGGTAAAATGAGATAAGATTGAGAAGTGTATAAAGTTTGTATCCTTATTTCCAGTAAAGGAACATCAATTTTTCCAATCTGTGTTTAACTTTAGTTTACACTTTATTCATTTGTGACCTTGACCTTTTGAGCTAAATGTCCCAAAAATCAAGCGTGGATCATCAACTTGTCTGGACTATTTTCCCTTTCCAATAATGTGCACCCTAGGCTTAATTTTTCTTCAGTTATTTATCATTGTACCAACAAGATAACATTCAGACCAACCGCTCAATATCACCAATGATGACTTCCCTTGGTCAGAACAATGTATAGCTTGACATAAAGACAGAGATTTGAGTTGAACTGTGTGTGTAAAGTCTGTATAACCATAATAATACTATGCAATGTCTCCCAAGCAAACATGCATTGGAACACAGAAAAATTTTTTTATGTGTTTGCTGTAAAGGGGTTGTTCTGGTGAGGTCAAATACTAAAATAACTGATGCAACAGAAAGAAAACATATGTCTTTTTTATGGGTGTTGTTCAGAGAGGTCGGACTTTACCTAGCTATAGCTTTTCTACAAACTGTCCACTTACAATCAGGAGGCCAGTATTTTCTAGCGTAGGGGTAACCATAGTACTTCTTTGCTTGGTTTAAGAACTTCTGCCTCAGGGCGGCCATTTTTTGCGGGTCTGCTTTCCGCAACTCCTGCCTCTTCCTAAGAAGTCTTGCCTGCCGCAGTTCATCCTGAAATAGACGAAATAATTTTCCTTTTACACTTTTTATTCCGAAAATACTTTACTGAAAGCAGTTTAGCTGTTCAGTGCACCAGGACGTTTCAGTGTTTTGACAAACTTATATTTGATATTGTATCTTGTTTTGTATACAATGGGTTGTACATATGTACATTACATGTAATATGTTGGGCTATCCACAAGATCACCAAGGGGAGCAACAACAGAACAATTTGGCAAGGAGAGCAACTGTGGAACAATCTGGCAGACTGACTGCCGGTTAATGACTACAGTAAATTCAAAATGCATTATTTTCTGTAAGATTGTCAATAATTTCAATGTCTGACATAAAGTTACACCATTCATTAATTCTTCAGTGAAACCTGTAGAGAACAAACTTCATTGCAGGAACTTCAATAGAATGAGTTGCATCAAGGTTGTTGTTAGGAAGTAGTCCATTATTTATTAACCTTCAATTATTCTGCATGCTCCAAGTAATTCTGCATTTGCAATCATCTCAGATCATGACATGCATGCAGTCCTGACCATGACCTGCACTGTTCAATACTCAGAAAGTAAAATGCAGTTTAATGAGGTTATAATATGAAAAGTGTCCGCTTATTAAATTGGAGGCCCTGAGTTCAAACCCCTGACTCTGGGGTGAAGGATGTTTTATGGGTATATAAATCTTCTGAACATTAAAGGGAACTAATCCACACTGAAAGATAGACAAGTCCATTTTGGAAATTTCATGGTGTAAGGGTCAAAGAAATGGTTTGTTCTGAAATGAAAAGTTCAGCCATTGCAGATATTTATACAATGTTCAAGAATGTAGGGGTTTTTTGAAGTATTAAAATAATTGTGACTATCTTCCTGTACAGTCAGACTTATAATTAGCAAAAAGTCTAATTCACTGATTGGAGCTTTTTTTTTTTTTTTTTTTGCTGGGCTGATTAAACGTTACACAAACCAATTTGGAGCAAAAAGCAAAATCTCTGATGAAATAAAATGCCTGTAATTGATGATTCTAATAAATCTTCTTTGTTTTACCTCAGGGAAGTTCTTTATGTAAACTTAACATGCAACTTTGTCTCCGAGTAGGCCCTCGCCTACTTCAGGGAAAATTACACAAATTGTTTAATGCAAACACTCAAATTATCATAAAATATCTTTTGGTACGTTTTTTTTCAGGGCATAATTATAATCAGAATGCATGTTGTACATTAAAACTGACGCTTTGAAAACCAGGTCCGACAGTGTTTATGTTCACTTTTACCATATTTGCATTTTCATCTAGTGCAGATCGTGATCAGCCTGCACATCCAAGTTTTTTAAAGACTGATCATGATCTGCACTCTTTGTTTCGTAATATCATATTCAAATAGCTATTTTTTTCATTGCACACCCCTAAAAATGATTAATGGCATTGCCCAAATTGAACGATGGGCAAGTCCATCTTTGATGATCTAAGTTTGGAAAGGGTTAGATAAATTAACAGTAGATCATTACACTAACATAACTACAGTTAAGAACTCAAGTCATTAGTAGTAATGATAATTGTTACAAACAAGAGCTGTCACTATAAAGTGACATATGCTCCCAAAGGGCAGCTTTGATTGAAAGTTGCAACAGGTATTTTAAATGCATTTCAAATACCTATGATTTCCTAACCCTTGTGTAATTTCAAACATAATGTCGATACAAGTATTGAAACTTAGACTAATGATTTTTGTGCACTGACTTTTCCCTGAAAATATAGAAGAAAAATAGTACAAATTTATTCCCTTCAACAATTTTTTGGGTTACAGTGATCAGCACAAAATAAAAAAGGCAGTACATGGGACCCTAAAAATAATAAAGCAGAGTTTTATTTTTTTTTTTCGTCTATCAATTCATAAGCATCATGCAGCTCAGCAGTACTTTGAGCTATGCTCCTAACAAGAAAAAGGTAACAAAGGGCTGTAACTCATAATTTAATGAAGCTAGAGTTATGGTTCTTGCAGTCAGTAACCTCTGTCACTATAATGTGATATCAAGTATTTCCCTTTCTAAGTTTTTGAGTTATAAATGCTCTGCAAAAGAAAATGTAATAAAGGGCAGTAACTCATAATATAACAAAGCTAGAGTTATGGTTGATGTGCACATATTCCTCTCAATGTCCTGTATCAATACATAAAGTGTTCCATTCATTCCCTTGAATGCCTTTTTGGATTTTTAGTGACACAGAAGTCGGACGGAAGGGCAGAATGAAGGACTGACAATAAGTGTGATGATCACTTATCTATATTTTGCACGGTCTGCCTTTCAGCAGGGGAATAAAAATGAAAAACAAACCCAATGAATGATGATGATTAGATGGGTCATTTCAATTACCATAATTTCTTCCTATAACTAGAGGGCTACTTGACTATTTTTGTTCTATTGAGGATCAAGTTGTACATATTACTGCCGGAGTCATCCAACTTTAACTAGAACTCAAGCATAATTCAACTCTAAGTTGTAAAACCTTATTTGGTCCTTGCAAACAGTGTAGATCATGATCAGCATGTTTACCTAAGCAAGTTTGGGCTAAGCTGGGAACTATCAGTATAATATACAGTTTCCAGCAACAAATTAAGTGATATGGATAAATTGCATGATGGATTGAGTGACAGATGGACAAAGACTCATTTTGAAATTAAGCAGCTGTAGATATGATAATCATACACATTTAAATGAGTTATATGGTCAAGGTTAATAAGCGCTTGTGCATGCTATTTTCCATTCAGTTTTCTTTTTGGCTTCTTAAACATGTTAGTGTTACATATCTTATATACTTTATACATGAAGCTCAAACCATTCATATCTAATCTATGCCGCCGATAAAGCCTAAGGAATTATTTTTTGTTATTCTAGTGGTATTAAATGGAATGGAATATATTGATACAGCTTCTGTTGTAATATTTTAATGAGCGTTTAAGTGTGTAACAGAATTTGAATGTTATTTATGCGCCTATCAATCTTCTTCCTGAACATAAAGATTAACTATGCTGTAAAGTTATGAATACTTGCATGAAAAAATAATTTAGCATTCCCAGAAACAATTTAGCTGTCTGATGCCTGGTGCAGGCTTGTAACACATGTATTTTTCTAAAGTATTTAATTTAGGGTAATATAGGACAGTGACTTAACAAATACCAGTACCATGTACGTATAGGATTGTTTATCTTAACAGGTTACACTGTATCACTTATGATGGATAAAAAGATACACTTATTTTTACAGGTTACACTGTACCATGTAGGAAGGTATGTAGTCAATAACAGGTTACACTGTATCATTTAAAATGGATATAATTTTATAGGTTACACTGTACCATGTAGGATGGTATATACATGAAACAATTTAAGTGATTAATCTTCATTCACCATTAGTTGAAACTGTTACCACTCCCCACATTTATCACTTGAAACATGTTGTTTAATTAAACCACAATTTTGTTTATTATCAGCATCAAAGGCAGAAACTTTCCCCTCAATTGTGTAAATGTATTTTCTGCAACCCATAGAGACTATCAAGTGAATTGGCATCAGCCCATAGAGCTTTGATCATAAAAGAGCTGAGTTTTTTATGATCCATTGGCATTTGTTACCAGTTGTTAACATCAAAATGTCTTTTTTCTTTAATATTTTAATGAACTAAAATAATTTACAATATTTCATTAATAGTGTAATATAGATCATTATATAAGTCTTTGATAAATGTACCACCAGAAATACAGTCAGACTAGGATGGAGATGGTGAGGGTTATATACCTTTGCAGGTATAATTGGACACAGAGAAAATTAAAGATTTAGGGCAGACTTCACCAGAAAACTGGTTGATACTATAATAATCATAGCAAACTTAAGATGCCTGGGATTATATATTCAGGGTCTCTCACATTGGTCTTTTAAAAAATATCCTCAAGAAAAACGTGACCACAAAATTTTACATGGCCTGCATTCTTGTGTACATTGTATCTCAAATAAAATCAAAGCACTGAAAGTACTAAAATCCAACAAGCTGTTTTACTCGCTGCAATTTCTATTTAATATTTCTCTTGTGCAGTAACTGTTAAATTTGACTGTTCATTTTTGTCAATAGTCAGTTTATAAGAACAACAAACACTCAATGACCAGAAGATAATCTGACACCAAGTCAGATTGTTAAAGTACTATAAAATTTGTTTTGTTCAAACTGTTCATTTTGTTATCAGCCAGTACCATAAATCATTTTTCATTACAGAAAAATAATCACATTAAATATTTGAGTTGTTTGGTATAGATCTTCTGTATGTTACATACATAATAATACTGTCAATTCATTATCACCCCAGTGATAACAATAATTCTACGATTTGCAACCCATGCTGCTCACAACTGTCTTACCATCTGTTTATAGACTGAGCACGAGTACGTCTGTCGGTAGATTTCCAGTGAAAACCACTCTGCCTTAAATGGCACCATCAAAGTTGGTAGATGGACAAGTCTATTTTTAGAAATTCGATACGGTTATTGTGATTGTAACCAATCATTTCATGAATATAGTACTTAGCCTCAATTTGGCTTAATATTTAAGTGACTTGAAAAAAGATAAGCAAAGCAAGCGTAGCTCATTAAAAACCCTGCTGTTAGGTCAATAGTTGTCTGTTTATTTTTTTAAAGTCATTCTGTCACAGTGTTTCTAAATTAGATTACTTACTAAGACATGTGTTACTGGAATTTACATCATTCACTCATTTGTATTAATATATAATTATGCTTCCACCACTAGGGATATGTAAATTTCTATGCCTGCATAATATTACATATTCAATCATCATACTTACATGTACAATTGTTATTTATGTGATACTATAGGCATGGTCTATATTTCAAAACAACTACATGTATTACATCATTATAGTCTTATACCATGAAAACATGATTGTAGAATAGCAGATTTCTTATTTTCAGTGGTTACAAAGTTCTGTTTTAGTGATGGTGACAATTTGCTTTTAGATTTCCATGGCTACAAAGTCCTGTTTTGGTGATGATGGCAATTCAATATTAGATTTCCATGGTTAAAAATTAATGGCCTGTTTTGGAGATGATGGCAATTTGCTTTTAGATTTTCATGGTTTACCTGTTTTGGTGATGATGGCAACATGATTTTAGATTTCCATGGTTACAAAGCCTTGTCCTTATTAAATAATTTGACAAAATTATTTTTTTAATCAAATTTTGTGCTACTACTTTTCCTTTACAAGCTAAGACCTTATCTGTAAGATTAAACTCAGATTTTTTCAGTAGGTACAGCAAAAACCAGAAATAACTTATCCCCAAGGTCTCCAAGGAAATCATGTAAGCTTGTTTCCTGATATAAAGCCTCTAGATAAATTATATTCCGTTTCATTTGTACCGGTATCTATAAATTTGTTGCTGGGAGATCAAAATTAGATGCCGCCGGGAAATCATTAAACAGAAATACATGCTCTTCATTACTTATATATATACTTACTATTATACAATAAATTAATTTTGCAGAAATAATGGAAAGTCATAAAACAAGAATTGAATCATTTTCAAGAGAATTCAAAATAGTTTATTAATTTTCTCCTGCAAAATATGACTACCATCACTAAAGCAACGGTTGCATAGGTAACTGTCACTATGGTAACATTGGTCAACCATGGCAACCATCTGACTGGAGCACTGTTACTAAACTTAAACTTACAGTGCCAAATCATGCAGGATTGTCATGTAAGTCATGGTCAAACTTTTACTTATTTCTATGACACATGAGTTGTGATATTAAGTTTTGTGGAAGATGAATTTGACTTTGAAGGTTTGGGGTAAGGGATTTGGGTAGGGGGGATGGGATCTTCCTCTATGCATGTTTGTTAAGTTTTACAACCCTTGTCTTTTAATTAATCTTCCACTTTTAAGTTATTCACTCGAGTTATTCTTAGATTGTGAAATCTTTTAAAGTTAAATTATTCAGGTGCATCCTATTTTTGTTACATCTCTAGAGAAGCTGAATATACTTCTTAGCTGGATGCTTTTAATGCAATAATTCTATATTGATTTCCCTGAACACCTAGGTAAATCACATGACCAAATTGATAACTCCACACTTCCGGATAACATGTCCACTTGATTGGAACTGCTATGTGATACTCAGATATATTCTAGGAAATCAGAAACATTAATGTCTGCTTAAATCCAATAAAGCCTTATTTCAGACAGCCAATATTGGCCAATAAAAAAACATAAAAGACAGGTTACTGGTCTGTTATTAATATCAAAGATTTTACGACATCTACAAAAAGAAAGAAGACGTAGTGTGTTCCTATATAGAAAACAAAATTTTACGCCAATGGAAATAAGTCTTTCGACTCCCAAAGCGCTTCGTGTCTTTTTAAAAAAAATCTTTGTAGGTTTTAACATATATACAATAACATACAATGTGCCCTCATATTTATAGTAATAATTTCTGTGATTTAAAGTACTTGTTTTTTAAAGTACGCAAGTACTTATTTAACAATGTGTATATAATTCAACAGTAAAAGTTTATAAAGTGATTATACATTTCATTTTGCTATATTTAATGTTTTATTTATAGTAACTATATTCTTTTTTCTTGTATGATTGTGACGATGTGTGCTAAATAAATTTATATTATATTTAATATATCTATTATATTACAAAAATTGTAGCATGTAATTTTGCTTTATTTTGCAATAAATGTTAATTTATAAAATGTTCATGTGGAATTTTATTGTAATGTAGTTGAAATGAATTTTAAAAGTAACAATCAATATCCCACTTTTCCCTGAAACAGTAAAATCTGGAGCGAAACATAGAAATTACAAATGTTCTTCTTTTTTCTAGATCGATCACATTTAGCCAAACTTGCACTTAAAAATGTTCCAAGTAACATAACTCTGGCCAAACTTGCAAACAGTATGTAACTTTAAAATGTTGTAGGTAACATAATTAAAAAACTCCGCAGTTCCTTCACAGATATTAAAAAGCATAATGCATTGCGGCATATACACTTCATGGTAACTGTTTGCAATATGTCTCTTTCTAACCAACTAAAAACTGAAAAACTGAAAGCAGTAACCATTTTGCAGGCTTTGCATTAGCAAGTCCTTTCGGGGAAATCATCTTAGGATAATCATATCTTACATGATAGTAATGTCTGGTACCAGCTAGGTCACAATGCACTTATACTGTTTTCTGATAATGGCCTAAACATTTTCAAACATGTCAGACATTTTGTGAAGTGGACTGACGGCCTACTCTAATGTGGTCTGTAGAATTCTATTGACCCTAATTATGGAAGCTTGACATGCAATTCTCTCCATAAGCTCTCTTCAAGTGTTGGTGTTCAGATTTTTCCTATCGAAATACAAAATCTGATCTAGTTTCCCCAATCTGTGATCAATGTATCCTTAATATAGATAAAAAAGTCATCTTTAATTTTAAAAACATGACATGATATGTTACCTGTTTCTAAATACTTATTATTTCTACAAATATTAAAGTGAACACACATCCCATTAGCTCAGTCTTTGGTACGGATTCAAAGAGTGCTACAAGCATGATTATCACATGACAATTTTACGAATTATAATATAGTTTCTATTTTTAGACACACAATGTTTTGAAATTATATACTAGCTGCTAATATATAGTTATACATAGGTCTTCAGGAATATTGTTGTGTTCTATAAAGCTATACTTAATGCTGTGATTGCTGCTGCGTCAAGTGAAACTGATTACTAAAGTATTCGTGTTTTGATGCGTCATGTGAAACTGATCACTATGTATTCGTGTTTTGATGCATCAAGTGAAACTGATCATTTATGTATTCGTGTTTTGATGCGTCAAGTGAAACTGATCATTTAATATGTATTCGTGTTTTGTTGCAACTTTTCATGTGTATATTGCTGCTGCATAACAAATTATGTAAGCTAGGAAGCTAACCAAGTGCAATTCCATTCATGTTTTGCTGCAACTTTTTATGTGTAATATTTTGCTACATTATAAATTATGTAAGGAAAGCTCATTACTAAGGGCAAATCCATTCAATTTATGTATTCTAAAACATGTTAATAAATTGCACTCAAATGTACAGTCTGAACTTTCCATCAACTTAGTGAGTACAAAATGCACCGAAAACCCCCGAGTGCAAAATGAATTGAAGCTTTAGGCTTCTTGGCATATCTTTAGAAATCTAAAATAGGGTTTTAGAAAAAAAGTACTCTCCATGTATTGAGTTCACAAACAAATTGTAATAACAGTAGTGTAGCACCACATGTTAATTACCCAGGGCATAATATAGGCAGCTGTTACATCAAGTGCTTTCGTCTTTACATCTCTAGAAAAAATTACAGCTTTCATGTAACAAAAACATATATAAATCAACTTTACGGAATCTTTAAAGAAGATGAAAATATGCATAATTCATATTAAGGCGTTGTAGAATTCAACGATTTTTAGCATAAAATTTCTGCAATGTAACAGTTATAATACATTTTAACGTTTTGTCCTATGCCACCTAAGTAGCTGAACTCATTTTTCATAACAGGTTCCCTTTAGTCATGTTCTTTCAACTTTTCCTTTTTTGGAATTCTGTTCCTGTGGCTCACAATTATATACATGTTGTGTGAAACTTTCTAAAAAGGTTAAAAAGGTTACTATATTAAGATGTGGTTACTGTTTTGACCTTCTGCATCTTTGTGCATTTCTTTGCCACTTTAAGCAGCTGTATAGATTCTTATATTTAATACATCCATGCTGCATTCAAACACACCAGAAACAGTTTCAAAAACTGATCAACTTTACTTTCGAAGAAAAGAAAGATGGAACCTAATTATGACTGCTCAAATAACCAAAGAGAATCTCAATAACTAAAGAGCATCAGCTGACTGCATAAAATGTATTATCTCCCTTGATGTTAAAATATTCTATTAATCTAATGGCCGGAAAAAGAAATAATTGCCGAGTCATCTTGTTTTGATCATGCTGTTCTTGAGTGTTGTTCAGAGCTTTCCACTGAGCTGTTAAAAAGATGTCTTGAGTATTCTACAGAATATATAAAGGAATGTATCTGATGGTAAGTTACTGGCACTGTGTGGTTCTTACGCATGATTGGAAAGCCTAAACACTTCCCTGACTTGGGTCTCCAGTCTGAGCAGAAAAGTCACTAAGCATTTGCGAAGGGTTGGTGTATTTGAAGGATTTATTCTGTATGTAGGTCAGGTTGTTGATGGGTGCTGCGTTTAGTGGCATTAAGGGATCACTTTACTTATGTTACATTGCCAGTCACCCAAAGACCATTTTCCAAAGATCTTAACATACTGCCTTTTTAGATCATTCTGCCTTAAGTTCAGAGACTTGATCTTGCATTTCTTATACAGTAACTGTATTATTTGTCATAACCTATCACTGTGGCAGACATTTAATTCAATAGTTTTTGGACCAGAATAAATTTTCATGTTTGTATGGAAGGAAATTACATCTTAACTGTACAACTAAGGGACTGCACAGAAGAAGAGAAGAAAAATGAAACTTCCCATTGCTACTTCCTGTTTGTAATGTTATACACATTTTTCACAGGTAAAATATCTATAGCTTAAAGAATTATTTTCTGGGGGATATAGGTAATATCATCACTCAGTACTTTTTCTTCACATCACTGAGGGCACTCAACTGCTCACTGGTAGATCTATACACAGCCATTTAGTAATTAAACCATTTGAAAATATATACTTGTGTTATCTTCCCTTCGTAGTCCCTGCATGAATGTTCAAAGGGCTACTTAATGAATATTTGCTGATTGAATAGCCAACAGCGCATACCTAGATAAGGGTGCATGGATGTGTGAGCTGATCATGATCTGCACTAAGGTCATAAGATCAAAATCACTTGCCATCAGTAAGGCAAATGTTAGATAGATGTTGCAGGAACTTGGGGTCTAAAATCTATTTGAAAGGGTAGTAAATTCAAACAAAACAGATGGTTTACTCTGTAAAAGCAGTGTCTGTTTGTGGCTTCTGTATCCCGCTGTTTGATGTGGTAAGCTGAAACCTGTGATAACGACACCTCCACTTCATCTAATGAACTGTCATATCCCATAATTTCTGCACAGTTAGTGCAAATGCACTCACATACTCTATAATATGCTTCCTAATTCTATACATGTCAGGTTTCCCTTTACTTCATTAAAGTCAGCATTATTATTTCCTAGCTCACCTTCTGTCGCCTCCTATCACTAAATTATGTCAGTATGAAGTATAGTGTAAAATTTCAATTAAAGTATTTTCACTGCTATAATCTCATATGGCATTCAGTAATAGGCAAATATAAAATGTACTTTAATAAGCAATCAATTGAGTATACAATTTGAATAAACACTTCAAAATTTCCTTATTGGTTGACACATGTGAATGCAATTTAATATCTTTCAAACCAAGTCCATATTTCTCCATTATTTTTCATGCTGATATACATTTAATTCAGTTTACAATGTCAGTCATTCCAGAATTAACTTGGAAAATCATTCAACCTTTTGGGAGACATTATAGTATTAATTATGATGATGAATTCTACAATAGTCATGTTACATAGAGTGACCTCCCTCTAAAGGTTGACAATGAAGAGCTCCTTTTTAGACTGATGAAGCATGATTGTATATTTTTATGTTTCATAACTTGTGTTGCATAATTATTATACAGAATGATGTAACCGGAACGAACAGTAAAGAATGAAAACTCTGTGTCCAGTCTTAAAGGTATGTGTGATTTTATGTAAAATATAACTACAATGTATGTTGTTCCTTGCTTGAGTAGCTGCCAGTGTAGTAGTTATCCAACATGCTTTGCATTGATGCTTTCAAGTGTGAAAGTAATGATAACCTCTCATTTGCCGTTTGGATGGGTTAGAAGATGTGCTATTGGCATTAGAAAAAGGAACAAAGTGTTTCAAATGAACTTACCCTGGGTCACATAGGTTTTGACCTTACATGATATACTTTCAATTCAGGCTACAGATCAAAAGTGCAAGGGTTCTCACAGACCACTTGTAAGGATGTTTGGGAACAAATCTTGGGCTCCTTAAGTGTTTATTACAGTTTTATCAAGAACGTTTTTAAGGTGTGAACAGACAGGCAAACAACGGATGACAGGCCATCAAGCTATCAAAACAGCTCACCATGAGTACTTTGTGCTCAGGTTAGCTAAAATATGGTACATGTATCCAGGAGTCTCACATGTAGATCTGCAAGGTTGTGGCCGTTTAACTTAATTATTTACTTTCAGGCTCACAGTCTTCGATGTAATTATAGCGGCTGCTCTAGGCATATAGGTGTTTAATCCTGGTAGATGTCCTTTCCCAGACAGGTTGAACTTTAATTAGATGTCCTATCCTAGATAGATTGGACTATTTTCATAATCCTGGTAGATGCCCTATCTTAGATATGTTAAGCATCATTTTTCAAAGCAGATGAAATCAGTCCAAACGAGGATTTTTAAAGGAAAATTGTAACAATGCAGTGTGTGGCAATGATGAAAGCGATTCAATGTTGGCTCTGAACGTTTGCATCAACATGAGAAGGCATTGCCTACTTTTTTTTTAAGTTATCCTTCCCAAAAGTAAGTATATTCTTACATATTTCTCAACAAGATAACTAGAGATGTTTGTAAAACATGTATGCCCCCCTGATGGCAGCCAATTAGTTATTTTGCGATAAAAGGTCAATGTGACCCTGACCTTTGACCTCAAAATCAATAGTGGTCATCTTCTAGTCATGAACATCCAGCCTACCAATTTTGAGGACACTAGGCCATAGTGTTCTACAGTTATTGATTGTACAAGTTTTTTGTTTTATTCAAGGTCACTTTCATGACTCACCTACAAAGTTTGAGAACACTACTTAGGTCAAAGCATTTTCTAGTTACTGATCGAACAAGTTTTTTCTGTTGGAGTTTACTGTGACCTTGACCTATGACCTTTGACCTCATAATCAATAGGGATCATCTACTTGTCATGACCAACCAACCTACCAAGTTTGCAGAAACTATAGCCATATCACTCTGTAGATATTGATTGGACATGGTTGGTTTACCGACAGATGGATGGACAGACAGACCAACATGTGCAAAGCAACATTATCCCTCCTTCTTTGACGGAGGTCATAATAAGGGACATTGTTCATCATTCTCAGAAACCTTAAGATAAAACAAAAGAAATCGTAAATCTGTTTCTAATTTTTTTTTTTATTTTTTTTTTTTTCTCAAATACTGTTTTTACATTTTTACATAGTTCATGATGGAGTTCAAATAAAAGTAAAGAATATTTAAGATGTTGAGTGATCCCCAAAATCTGAAATTTTAATGTTCTTGGAAAAAGCTGTACTTACCTGGAAAAGATATATTAAGACAAATCATTCTTAGCATGCATGCTTGATTATAATTAAATAGCACAGATTATTCAATTGTGAACAGAATTATTATAATTAAGCACCTCATAGATAAAAATCACTTGCTGCAAACTTAATGTTTATAATATGTGCATAATAATAAATACCAGCATGCACTAGAACAGTTTCATAACAACATATATACATAATATAAAGTAATTATGTATAAATCGCTGGGGCATGTACAAAAAGTGGTAATAACGGTATATTTTCGTATATTTTCCGCCAGAACAAAGAGAAAGCTAAATGGATCAAATTTGCATTCCATTAGATCTATAAAACAGTATGACTATGCCGATGCAAGATGTTGAGTAGGTTAGTTTAGCCCACGGCAACAATTTAGATCCATATTTTGATTTTAGAGTTGCTTCAAAGGCGCACCAACATTTTCAGCATCCCTTTGATGGAACATTCAGACGCCATTTGGGATTACATTTGGAGACAATGTCAAAACCCGATAATGGTATATATAAAAAATGAATTTGAGTGAATGTCTGGCATCGTACAATGAGCGATAGTTTTATCTCCTAAGAAAAATGAATAAAATAGCCCCCCAGCTGTCCCCCCTGAAAACATGTAACGATTAAGACTTTATACTTCACATCTTAATAGTTCCATTTGAAACCAGATTGAAACAACATTTTGGCTTTAGTACAAAATACATTTTCCTTAAAGATAGCAAACATATCCAACGATATTATTTTCATTTTCCGTATCGTGAAGTGCACACAAATGGTAAATACGGTAAGAGTTCAGACTTGTGGTCTCTTTAATTATCATGATTCAAATGCATATTTTCATCAAACAAAATAAAACCTGAACAGTCAAGACAAATAAAAGGGCAAACAAAAACTCCAGACAGCCCATTGATCACATTAAAGACGAATTTGAGTCTTCGTACTAGACAATAACAACTCCTGTCATTTTCGTATGTTATTTAGTTCAGTTTTGAAACGCTCTAAAGTATAAAGGTAATTAACGTAGTCAAATTATGCCGATCAATTATCATTTGTTATGTTACAATGGCATATTCTTGTGCATCTTTTCAGAATGTGTAGATGACGAATGAATTTATTATTACAAATAAGTGTCCTTTTTTTTCTTTGGTTTAACGGCATTGTTTCAGTTTTTGAATCGTTCTGTTAATTGACTACCACCGATAAACAAACTTTAAAAAATTTAATTTTAGCTTTTCACAAGGAGATAACAAGAAAAACCACATATATTTAGCTGAATATAGTTTAGGGATAAAATTAATGTCTTTTTATAGCATGCAATATTAGAACTAAAACAAAACATATAAGGCAATCTAGTAAAGCAGCAAAAGCTCCATTTATGTAGTTTTCTGTAGTTGATGTCCTTCCAGCTCCATGTGTAGTTACTTGTAAAATCTTTGTTGTTTATTTGTATCACCATGGTTACAAAATGGACTGGTTCTAGAACTTTTTACAACCAGTCCCACTCTGTGTTCAGCATGGCATTTATGATATCATCTTGCCCTCTTGACCAGTTCCATACCTCAAAAGGTAAGAAGTCCTCCCTCCTAATGTTCAGGAGGTAACAAAATACATCCTCAAACTCATTACTCAAAAAATCATTACTGAATTTGAGTAGCTTTGCAAAACTAGAGCTAACATATTTAAAATACCACCACAAATGTGCCTTGTTACATGAAACAGCTTCACTTATTACCCTTACCTCAATAACTGATCATTTTAACCCGAGTATGATGAAAATCTTGAAGGGGTTTAACAGACCGGAGTGGACAAGAAAACCCACAGACTGACTGACAAGCTGACTCCTATACCTCCTTCCCTCCCAGCCCCCCACCCCCAAAAAAGTATTTGTGTGGGTATAATACTTTACTTCTGTTCTAGATTATATTTTTCAATACAAATATTTGAATTTTATATCTAAACAAAGTATTCTGCATAATGTTTGTCAATTTGTGTATTTATGGAAATGTACCTTTCATAACAATACACTGGTGAGATGCAGTTCCACAGAAATTCTATCATGCCCTTTTGTAAACATCTCCAATATTCATCAATTAATCAAGCTCCATTTTTATCTTCTCCCATTTCCATGTTTCTCATTGAGCTCCATCTTTTTCCTAGCTCCATCTTGCTTCCATTCCATCTTTTTCCTAGCTCCATCTTGCTCCAATCTCCATCTTGCTCTTATTTCCATCTTGCTCCAATCTCTATTTTGCTCTAATCTTCATGTTGCTCCAATCTCCTTCCATCTTGCTCCAATCTCCATCTTGCTCTGATCTTCATCTCGATCTAGTGACTAATTCAATGTTTTCGTAAATATTTCATACCTTACAAAAGAAATGTATGCAACTTTTTTAAAGCTCCTACAAATATTATGAGACAGATAATTATACATTTTTCATAAGGGACTGTATAATATGGTAGCTTTCAAACACCAATGACTTTGTTTGTATTAAGCAAGGATTGTCACTGTTTATCATTTTTATGTACCCATAACTCATACTATGGAGGGTTCATTATATCATTTTTTATATTACAAACCATCAATAAAAATACCATCCATTCAAAGGTGTTGGTAACAAAAAACTGTCACCTTTATAATGAATAAACTTTGACAAGCAATGATGTATAGTTGTAAAAGAACACTGTATGGTAACAGCAGCTGCTGGTTCCGATACCAACAAATTACCATAATTTTTCATGAATTTATGCATTAGCCAAGTGAGGCTTTTTTTATTTATTTTTAACAAAAATCTTAACCAAATTCTCCTTACAAAAAAAATCCTTCATGATTGCACGTAGCTAGAACAAGATCAAAAATAAAACCAACAACACTGTTTTAAAACAAATTTGCAAAACCACTTTGAACAAAAGGAAGTAGCCCATGTAATGCACTGCAAGGAGAACAAGAAAGGTATTGTGAAGCAAATGCTGAGATTGCTTTTAAAACAAGTGCAGCACTTGACCTAGCTATTACCACAGCAAAATCCTTTCAACATGGTGAAAATCTTTTGCAAAACTATCTTTTACAAAACTGTCACTTTATAACAAGGTTACTATAAATACTTAATAACAGCAGATGTTGAATATGAAATTAAGTCCAGATTCTTCAAATCACCATGATGATCAATACAACAAATTAGTAGGACCAAAAACATGACTAAACACTATGACACTGATGTTACCTACTTTAATGGACCATTTTCTTCTAACCAAACACTATTTGCTATTGCAAGAAGAGCTTCTCTTTTCTCCCCGAATGTTCCAGATTAAACAGAATAGGGCCCACAGTACAATGAACATAATCCAAACTTTTCACTTCGGGTCTTTTCGTGAAAAGCTTGAAAGACATAAAATACTTTAAAACACAAAACTAGGAAATTCTGTGAACTGGATTTTAAATATTACTACAAACTATATTATTTAGGAAAAGGTAACCTACTGGTACATAAACATTTACTGAAATCAATTGACTGTAGGAAGGCAGTACGGTGAATGACTGACCTGTATATCACCTTTGGTCATTCAAACATGCACCACTGTTTGACCAATATGTCCAAAGTAAATCACTAATTAAACACCTACTTGTCACAATGCTCATTATAAACATTAACACTCCCAAAGGCAAAGACCTCATGTCCTGACACAACCTCTGAGGATCCTAGGTTACTCAAACATTTTGGACACCTCAAATACAACTTTCTATTGCTCTACTAAACATTTCATTGACTACTTAAGGTTTCCTCCAGATGCATTATCAATTGAAATCTTTCAATAAAACTGCTTCAGGTAGATATAAAATTCAAGAATGCAGTCAATCAAAAGTGAAAGCAAACCAAAATGGACACTGACCTAAGATGAAAGGGACCGAAGTAATTTAATGTACAGTGTTCAAAAGGTGAAGTGATGCTTATTTGCTAATGGCCTTAACTGACCAGTTCAAACTAATTTCTGCAAGGTACAAAAACAAACATGCACCGTTCATCATACCAACAACTAGGTCAAAATGTTTTGCAACATTCAACTTAACTTACAATTTCTCATCTAAATTCCTTGCTTGCCTATCTTTCAATATGTACAGTAGATCTTGAACTAACATAAAATTTTTGTTTCGGGCAGTTCTTTGCAAACCAAACCCTGTGCATTATGAAGAATTTCGACCATTAATAGATGCATGGCATTTACATTCATACTGCTCACAGCCTACACTCGGGCAAGATAAGAATTTTGTGATCTTAGTACTTAGAAGACACTTTGCCCCATGTATTCTGTCGCATATATTCCTTTCCGCAGTTACCTGACCCTCAGTTTAAAAGACACTAATGATTATCCGAGGCCATTAGAGCAATAAAGCTGGAAAACAATTAAGACTATCAGCTAATGTTGAATCTTGTCTGTAAATGCCAATACTTCTAAGAAACATAGGGCATGCAGATACATAGTAAACTTCAAACTTCTCAAATAACTAGACTTGTCTACACCAAAACAAATCATACTAGAAAGTTATCCTCTCAACTTAAGGAAGCACCTGACCGAAATCAAACCACATCAGAAAGTTATCCACTCAATTTAAGGTAGTACCTAACCAAAATGAAACCAAATTAGAAAGTTATCCACTCAACTTAAGGTAGCAACTGACCAAAATCAAATCATAATAGAAAGTTATCGACTCAATTCAAGGTAGTGCCTGACCGAAATCAAATCATACAAGAAAGCTATCCACTCAACTTAAGGCAGCACCTGTTCAAATCTGTATTTATATTCAACAAATTCTTTAAACTAATCTTGTATTGTATCACGTTTAACAACTATATAAACCTATACATTTTTGGACAAGTCTCTTCTATCATTAAAAAAAAATATAAAAAAATAGAATTTCAAAAATTTTCAATTTACACAAAGTTCAAATCTGTGACATGGCCTCAAGGAAGGAATAATATTCAAAATATAATTCTTTTTTGGACAAAAGGATTCTCTTGCAGAAAGTCCAGTTCACATGGTGAAATTGTATTATATTTGGTGACCTATTCTTTCTGTTTTAATAAGCTCCATCATATAAGTTATGTTTTCTTTGTTTAGACATTGAAAGGACCTTTCCAAAAATGTATTATAAACTATATAATATTTCCTAAACATATATAGTACTTTAGAAAGATATGAACCTTTAAAGATTTTGGTGAATCTGATTTCAGCTTAGCTTGGGTGCTACCTTAATTGTATTACAGCTGTATGAATACAATCCAAAACATGACTGCAAGAATAAACTTCGAGATAGAAATGTCTGACAAAATTGTGCCCTTTTCAATGATGACCAAAAACCCTTTTATGATTTGCAAGTACAAAATAAGTATGCATTATTAATGCATTCTTGATCTAAGGCTATGTTCTGGTTTCAATAGTAAAACATGAATTATTTCTAATATATTAAACCTTTCTGTGAACACCTGAGCTCAATGAAAATTAATCATATCTCAGCAATGAAAACCTGACTAATCACAAATTGTCCAATTATAACTTTCTAGGTGCATGACTGCTTCCATAAATGACACCAAAAGCTGAAATTAATTTGAAATTTTCATTCATCCATAGTATTTCAGTTACATCAATCATGCCTCCTCATTTATTGAATCTATGTGAAGTACTAAGAATGGCAATGGGATCTAGAATGAATCCTCCCACAGTGTACCTTTGAGTTATTTAATATTCCATTTAGAACTTAAATGTAACTTTTTTTATCTACTTTCTTTATGAAAGAAATATACAAATGTATCTAATTAAGTTTAGAATGAAACAAAATAGTAAGAGATAAAAGATATTAAATCAAAATGTGTACATGTATCAAACTAAGGTATTAATTTGGCTGTAATTTCAATAAGACTTGCTGGTGCTCAATTTCAGTATTCAATCATCCACTGATGGTAACCTCAGATATCATTCAAACCATGCTCCAGCTCTTTGTTTGTGGCAAAGATCTGCCTGATTAACTGCAGTGTCATTTCGGTCAACTTGATTTCTGCTTGGATGGCCAATGACTGAAGACATTAGACAAAGAAAAAATGCTGGCCAACACACTTCATAAACAATATAATACCTGTTCATAGCCAAAGGTTCAGCTGGACACTATTTGACAATGAATCAAATGACACTCAGAAACAGTCAATCAAAAATGCTACATTGACAGTAGGTCAAATTAAGGACATCAATTTGAAATCAACAGTCAGACTCAACATACAGTACAATAAGAACACAAGAACTACCTCGTAAACAAAACCACATTTTTATATTAAAGACTAAATAATTGACAATACAAATGAGCACATGCTGACTAAGTGCATATTATGACCCTCTGAACAATGGAATGGTAGAACGTATTAACAGAGCAGCAATATTCCTGGATGTGATGTCAAATGACCAAAACTTGTCAAAACGTGCATTCATTATAATGCAGTTTTTATAGAATATGACAAGAAGTGAACTGATTAATGGTATCTGAAGGCTAAGTAACCCAGAGCTTAATGAAACAAATAAGGAGAAAGACCTTGCAAAACAATTAATTCGAGCTGTAAAACAATACAAACTGTTCACATAAAACAATATTTTGGGCACAATGAGAGAGGCCTTAGATACTACAGGTGTTTGATGGATATTAAAAGTTGACAATTATATGTCTGACAACTGAGGTCAACTTGCAAAAAGGTGACCCAGTGGACATCAGCTATGCAACATATGAATGTTTGCTTAATAAAAATGATAAATCCTGGCTGACTATTATCAAATTTTTCATAGCCTTATTCACTACTTGGTAACAGCCCTATATCTGCATAATTGAAGATCTTTTGGTTTATTATGATCACAAGTTTAGAAACAAAAATGGCCATGTATTAAAGCAAATACGACCAACTCTGATGCATTCATTTCAATCTTCATTGTTTAGAACAAGTAACATCACAAGCAACATCTAAAAACTTTTTACTATCATAAAATTTATGTAAATTTGAGGATGTGTATCATGAAACTGCCCCAGTTACAGCAGTAGTTAAAACTTTAAGTACTGTATGTGTGTTCTATTTACTTATTTTACAGCATAACACTTATGTCATATATTATATAGAGAGCATATATTTTAGGGATAAAGCTATTTGTTTATGTATGACAGTATTAATTTTCTGTATATTTAGTAGTAGTTTAAGGTACAATTTACATTTCTGAGATATCTAAAAACACATTTCCTGCCAATTTGCCTGAATCATTTCAACTTTGTATGGTTATAAAGAAAGGATATAATATTTACACCAATTGTGTTCTTTGCAATTTGAATGAAACATCTTTGTTAAAATGCGTGGTGTGGCATTTTTGTATCTCCCTGCCCTATAGTTAATACGACTTCCTCGGTTTATCAACTTATGTATTACCCTATGTTTCTTTGGCCATTAATCAGCAAAGAATTAAGTTTGCTTTAGTTTAAGTAAACTGTAACCCACAGACATAATAATATTTCCTACTTTAAAAAGCTATAAGTTGTAGAAAAAACACACCAAGTACTTTGGTTTCATTTTCAGAACACACAAAGTGATGAAGAATTTTAATGATTCCGGGAATTGACAAGTTTCACTGTCCGCCATATTGTGAGCTATATCCTACTTGTTACTAAGGAAAGTCAGTTCAAGGAAATTACATTAATTTTGTCATGTATACAAAACTTTTTAATGAATCAGCTCATTAAAATACTCATTGATAGGAAAACAAGTATACATTATTGCAAATAGATATATTACAACTTTAAAAAAGCCTGTAAGGTTGGTTGTTGGATTGACTGAAGCATTGCAAAGTATCATGATTTATTGAGCTATAATTAAATGAACATCCTGTTTATCTTAATGTGTTTTCAGCAGAAGAGTGAATTTAAAAGAAGATTGTATCTCAGTCCACCATGCAGAACTAACAGTTTCCATAAAATTTACATTTAAGTAACTTTCAAACATGATTATTGCTTCAAGTACTTTTTAAGCAACCATGCATGCTTTTTTTGTACTTCCACATGTTTGGCGGTAAAATTCGTTTTTTACATTAGGTAGGGCAAAATTTTCAACAAAAGTCCTTGAATATAAAAACAGCAGCTATATATATGACAATTTTGAAAGTTTATGCAAATAGCTTAATACTTAAAATTTATCTACAGATAATGATATGCAACTTGTGTGCATTACAGTAATTTAATGAAGGTATTCATTTGTTAAACATTTTTTAAATAACATTTCGCAACTTAACTATTAAGCAAAACTTTTACATCCTTTTAACTGCACATAATCAATTTCGTTAAATCTTTAGAAAGCTGTACCATATGTTAGCCTTCAACGTAAATGACCCACTTGAAATCCTTTCCACCGGCTTAACAATACACCCATTGAAATTAATACCTTCGGAGTCCATTATTTTGTAAATCTGCAGAGGATAATATTAAGAAGTCAATGGTTCCCCCACTGTTAGCAATATTGGGAGAAGCTTGGTAATTTGAAATACAAGGTAGGGATGATGAAAAATGGTGTGTTGACAGATTTAAACCAAAGCATTAGAACTGACATGCTATCACTGAAGCTGAAGCAACTGGTATGTAGTCCTTTTCAAAGTAGGCAATATGAAATAAAAGACTTAAAAATGAGATCTACAGTGTAAAAGCAAACATTTATATATTTCAAGTCAGAGAAATTTTAGACGAACACCATCCATAATCTATGTAGGACTGAGAAGCCACTATTAAAGATTCATTCGACTCTTGAAAACTGTTAATACTTGTTTTAAAGCCAAAGCAGTGGTTTCCATACAGCAAATCTGGAAAAGGTGACCAAGGAAAACCAAAACAAGTTTTCATACAGTTGATATGGAAAATTTGACCAGGGAAAACTTAAAACATTGGATTCCATACAACATATCTTGAAATAGATTAAAAAACTGGTGAAACAGAGAGGAAGATGCATTTTAAAACTTATGCAAATGAGGAGTTTTTACATAAGTTCATTTTGCCCATACTTCAGGTTATTTTATCACCACATTTCTACAGCCTATAGGCAGAACCAAATAAAGGAAGCAACTTCCTTTTATGCAAAACTTTCCAATCACATTTTGATTACCCTATATATTATTTTCGCTCCTTTAAAATTGTGCTCTGTTTAAATAAGCAAGTACATTTGCATCAACTCATATAGTGTAATACAATAAACTGACAAAATACAAAAGGCCATAACATTAACAACTTTCCTTTTTTAGAATTTCCTTTGACAGTAGAAGAGAAAATTCAGAACTATACTCATTACTGCAGGAATACCTGAGCTCTCAGCTCCAATGACAATACTGGGAAGCTACAGCTGATGACATCAAGTATTTGTAGAAGGAAGCAAATGCTAGATTTTCTCAGAATACTGAAATTTGAGAAGATATTGTAAATAAAGGGGTAAATATAGCTGGGAATTATTTCAATAGATTTATTTCAATATCTTCATATTTCTGGAGAAACTGTTAGGGAAACCTGAGACCTGGATTTCAGGTCACAACCAAGAATGGCAAAACAAGAAAGAAAAAAAAATACATTATTACTACCTGTTACAAAGGTCTCTCTTCTAAAATATATTTCAACAAAATCTTGAATTTTAATTTCATATATAATTCAGTCACTTGATCAAAACTATTTACTGTACACAAATAACATAATACAACACCTGTCCTAAAATGGTGAGGGATTTGAAAACAAGAACTATCTTGTGCTATAAAATTATGCCTGATGTACAGATAATCATCTAAGATGAATTTCAGTGATTATGTTTCTCTTCATGCAGGTAGAAATGGGGTATAAAACATTAGCATCTTATTTCTATCATGAAACCAGAGAACTGAATCACCATACTGGCCCAAAAATAGTATCACCTACAATTAAAATCCCAAAAGTTTAAGGCTTTAATAAACCAAAATATCGCATTGCCTCACGATTTTCAGTCTACTCGCATTTTCTTAAATTCAGATTAAATCTAATCATAAATGACTGTATTTTTTAAAACTAGGTTATCTAAATATGTTTGTACATTTTCTTATTCAGCAGGAGATTAAGTGTTCATTAATAAATGTTATATTTCATACATCTGATCTACAACAATTAAAGGAAACAAAGAAGGAAAATATGTGCTACTTTGCACAACTTTTCTGAAATTTCAAGTGCTGAAGTCACAAAAAAGAACCAAACAGTTTTAGGATCGAGTTAACATTCTTTATAAAGCCTTATAAATATTTGTACATTTCCCTGTGTCACAAGAGCACACGAGATAATGATCACTTAGTAATGGCAAGATGAACATTCTAAACATTGTACAACATTTCTCTGTTGTCAAGGAAGAAACCATCCAATAAATACTCTCCAATTTCAAGAGCAATTTTAAACAAATATAACTTTCACAAGGTTTTTGATTTACTTTGATCTTCTACACAAATTTCTATTTTAATGATTTATTTGTATTACCTTAGTACCACAAAAATATACAACTATTTGCCACAAAGAGAAGAGCTTATTTTGATTTTTCAACAAACAAGAGTTTAAACATTTTTTGCCAAATGACACATAAAATTTAAAATGGGATAAAAAATGCAACATTAAGATTGAGGGACCCTTTCCCTATATGCTGATTTACAATAGTGGCATGCAAGGTTATCTCTTCAAATTAAAGCTAATTGCCACAGGAGAACGGTGTGATTGAAAGACATAATAAACCAATGCATTTTAATTGCTCTGATAGCATTCATAGTACAACATTTAAAATTCTTCCTGCTAGTCCTAGTTATAAATGGGTTATTCGATGAAATATTTACTCCTTTAAATCTACTACCAAGTATTTTATCTATTCAGTTCACAAAAATCTTTCTTCTTATCTTAATCTGTAAAGTTTGATCCTTGGCTAATCCAAGGATGCTTAAGAAGCAATCAGTTATGTAGGTTTTGAAAAAATCTAGATTTACCCCATACTTTTATGTGTTGGCATAAAAGCATGCTTGCCAAAACGAAATCGAAAATAATGTATATAGCAAATGAGAATAACATTTTTCGGCAGCATGGAAACTTTCAAACTGTGGCAGAGAATTACTGCTAGTATACTGAGCTTATTAATATACCAGACATGGCGGCAGGGCATGTAATTTCTTAAACTATTTCATACAGATCATAATTTTTACTCAGAAATTGCTTCCCTTCATCAAGAATATGAATTAATAACTTCAAAGGATGGAAAGCATAAAAAATGAGGGTTGTAATTTTTCCTGAGTGAAATGGAATGGCACAGGTGGGTGTTTACTCCAGGCAGCTTATTCCTAAACTTAATAATGAGTGTGACCTTGGCTTGTGTTTGAAGAAACACAATGAAATATGCTGAAACCTATGTTATATGAACGACAAAATAATGATTTTTACACTTGTAACATAATTATAATTGCAGCTGGGTGTGTCTTTCTAACAGAAACAAAGACTACAGCTTTTAATACAAGTACTAAAACATAATTTGTATACATTTATTCCCAAGGTTTTCCATTCCTCTGGTATACATTATGAATAATATGAACATATATGTAGCTCTCTGAAATGCCATTGATGTTAGATCACTTAAACCATGTTAATTATCTACAGCAGGAAATTCATATGATATTCATCAAATATCATATACACCATAACGTTTCTTATAGTTAATAAATTCTTCTGATCTAGAGCATTTTCAAGCACCAAAAAGTCTGGAGCAAAGTCTTTTGGCTTCTATTTATTCCTTTGGCTTCCATTTATTTCCCATAAAGCACTGCTGCAAATTGTGAACAGATTGTTGCATGCTTAGGAATTGATTGCATCATACTTGATGAAATCATCATCTTCTCCAGGGAAGACCCATAAAAAATGTGCCAAATAAAACAGAATAAAATATATTAGCAAATTCTTTTTTTATGATAATGCCTAGTGCACAGCTAAAAATGCAATTATATATGCTTGCATTATCATTTTAAGCCATTATAAAATTACCAGCACTTTATTATAAATTATTTAGGGCTAATTCCTAAGATTCCGCCAGAATGCATAGTTTGCATATATATAGGACTTTTACCTTATATTATAAGATCTTGTTAACAGGCAATGACCTTTTTATGCATGAACTTTAAAAAGCAAAATTTGTGGGGGGTTTTTTGCCTGTAATATTTGTACAGTAAACTCTGTATATAACGACTCCGGATATAGCGAAATTCCTGATATAAGGAATATATTTCCTCGGCCCGAATTTTTTTCTTTATCTATTTTGTATGAAAATATAATACGGATATAACAAACTCCGGATATAAGGAACACATTTTAAAGGTCCCAATGAGTTCGTTATAAACGGAGTTTACTGTATAGCAAGAAAAGTAAATTATTTTTGTACACAGTCATACCCTATAACTTTCCTCTAACTTCAGACTGAAACATGTACAAATTTATTTTTAGCTAGATATGCATAAAATTTCAAAGCCTTGTGTAAATATTAATTTTGGTGCTGACTGACTTTAGAAGTTCATACCCTATCAAGTTTGGAAACTATAAGGCAAGAAAACCTAAGGCAATTTAAGCCTATAGTGAATCATTTAAATGCAGCTTTTCCTCTGTTACCTGGTCATTCAACTGGATTATCTATATGAAAGCCCAGCCCTACCATACTCTAATGCTTTCAAATAAAACACTTAATCATAAAAAGTGAACTTTATTAGTGCTTGAAAGAGCCCATGGAATGAAAGAGTTATGTGATCTTATTTTGATATAGTTGTATCTCAGACTGAAATAACTTTTGCTAAAGTTAATCTCCCAAGTTTCAAAGGCTATATCACTTACTTCTGGGGACTAACACAGCCAGGTTGAAAGATTTTATCATCGAAAATCAAATCCAACAAAATGCTCTATAGAACCCTAAAATCAGATTAGATGGAAATTTGTTTGCTACTTCATAGAGCCTTTTCATTTGAATATTTCTAGATCTAAAATGAGCAAAAATTGCTTTTAAATTTAATATGCTTTTATACTCGCATTCACAGTGTTAAGGTAGTACATCACACTTTGATACCCATTCAGTCGACGCTCAATAAGGTTTTAAGAAATCTCATATCCATAATAATCGGATGTCTTTGGGACAAAATTAATATAAATTTTTCAAGTTTTATAAAATGATACAATATCAAAATTCTTATTATAAGAAAATCTAACCTGATATTAAAGTTAAAGAAGAAACCCTTACTCAAAGTGGTGTTCCCAATTTCAGTTTGTTTTATAATAATAAAAAGTTTAATCAATATGGGTTGTTGTACTCTAAAATCAAACAAATGTAATGGACATATTTTACAGTAAGTTTTTGAGGTTTTTTTTATAGTTGACTGTCACAAAAACAGGGACTTAAAAGTAGCAGTCTTATTGTCATAATTATATCATAGTGTTACAGTACTCATTCATGTTACCAATATTTTTTTTCAGAATTACCTCCCTTTAGCACTGAAAAATGTGTAATTTTCCCTTTTACTACAATCAACTTTATAACTATTAACATTCTGCTACTTATTATAACAAAAAAGTGTTATTATATTTCATTTCAAACGATGTTTACGAATTTGAGAACAAAAAAAAAGCACATTTAATTATAACCTTAAATGTAAGTATGTCAACAAGCCATATTCAATTTTCTAAATTGACTAAAAAATAAACCAAAAAAAAGTTGTTTTCCCTATACTAACCGTCAAATGTTTGTATAATCATTTAAATTCATAAATAGGCTGTATTGGTATAAATTTCATGTCTAGTGAAAGCCCAGGGTCATTATTAAAAGTGACTATCGCCTAAAGTCTCACGATTTTATAACTGTCATAAAATTAAAGTTTACAACAAGACAATACATGAAGAAATGAGAGGGAAAGCTTGTTCTTGCTTGTAACAGTTCATTCGTACTTGAAATCGTAACACAGCACTTGAAAATATCAATATTATTAAGGGCCCGTTAAAACTTGGAGACAGAAGACAACCTGTTGTAAAAAGCAAAGGTATGTTTTATTAAGTTTGAGGTTAAAATTACATAAAAGTTAATACATAGGTTGTTTGTACAGTTGACAAAAAAATCTAGTCCTACCGCATACTTAATGCAAACCTGTCTCTTATCAACGCTATGTCCTTTTAAATTATTTGGAAAACCATACACAAATATTTACTTTATCAAATTAGAATCAAGTGACTTAATGAGCAGAATAACAATACGTGTTTTGAGTTTTTTAAGTACCCCCCCAGCTGAATTCTTAAGTAATTACTGAGAATAACTCTTCATCAAAACTGTTATTTGACAACATGTATCGCTAACGACTTGAGATATCAAATATGCTTTACAATTTAAAGTTTATTAATAAGCCTTCACAATGAAAAAGGTGGGGCAATATCTGATTGGTTAAAATTACCAATACTACAGCCTATTTAAAAAAAAAACTGTCTTTAAGTACAAAAAAAAGTCTTGGTATATCATAAAAATATCATGAAATTGTAGTTAAAATTCTCTTTGTGGTATAAATAGCTCTGCGTAAAAATTACCAAGTGACGTGCAACTGGGAAATAAACAATACTTTGTTTTTTTTACTAGGATACTGCAATGTCATCATGTACAAAGTGAATATTATAACCTGTAACATCTTGGGTTTCATAATAGAGAAAAAAAACTGGAACAGAAATAGAACTGTCACATTTTTACAATCTCAACAATATCAATTCATACTGCAAAGACAACAGTTTCTGTTTCCCACTGAAGAAAAAAAAATCATTTCACTATTAATTTTGTTTGAAAACCTCATCACCATAGCAACAAGCAAACCTGAGCACCACCTTCACAACAATGGAATGGAAGCAATTTAAGACAGTAAAAAAAAAAGCGTCAAATTTGTCTTTACAAATGGACATGAACAGACACGACGGATGTCAAAATTTTAATACTGGTATTAAAAACAGTTGATACAAGAGGCTGCCGAGGAACAAGAATATTTCAACATTCTGATATATTTTCGGATGTCCTACGCCCTCATCTGGAAGTCAGCATAACATTAGATTAAACACCTACTCCACAAAAACACCTCCTGTTGCTAACAATAAACATTCCAAAAATAGATACTTCTAGGAAGTTGAAATGAAAAGAAAAATATTTACGATAACCATGGAAATAAACAACAATCATCACTGAATTTGTAATGCAGTACTTTCTAAAGACTAAAAAAACAGAGCCCAACTAGTTCTTGTGGTCTATTAACCATGATGATATTTTCCAATCACCACAAAAATAATTAGACATTACGTTGGTCGATATCGGATGATGCGATGGCACACTTTGATTCAGCGGCTGATGACGATGCAGAATTTAATTAAACAGATAAGATTAGGGTGATCATGTGCATTAAACAAGTTTTGAAATGCCAAACGAATCATTTAGATGCATAATTCAAGAAATGACTAACGGCATCAGTGGTAGTTAGTACCAACTGGCACGATACAGCCACATTACAACCCAGACTGCATTTTTACGCTCCTACTCAGTGCATGACAAATAAGGCGTCACAGATTCAGTTACCTTTACAAATCAATCATTCTTCTTTTCTATGCTGTTCTCGAAGATCTTTCAAGGGAGACAACTTTTATCCACAACTTCCTTAAATCTTTTGGTATACTGGAAAAAACTTTACTAAGAAAGCTACCATATTATACATCGTGTTTCCATTCTTAGGCTGAACAAAATTTTTGAAAGCTACCAAATTAATAGTTATTTTATAGCCATTTTTATGGTCAGGAAATCACCTGATCATTGAGAACCAAAATCCTTTAGCTTGGATAATGAAATATTGCATACATTTCTATTCACTTTAGCTTACCTGTAACAACTGTAGCTCCTTCATGTAGAATTCAATTCTTTTTTCCTTGCCGTCAGATTTTACCATTTTAGTGACTCTTGATCCTTTTTGATCCATGTTTTTGCTTTCTCACCCTCCATAAAATGAATTCCAAGCCGCGTCCTTCCTTTCTGAAATTCCTGAAAACTCCTGACTCTGTTTTCAACTTCACTAAGTCTTTCCATTTTGATGATGTTAAAATCTGTTAATGCTATATACTGGTGACTATAAGAGTTAGACAACAAACAAAAAACATGCGTCGGGTATAGTGAATGCAGTGCCAAGGTAGTGTCTGTCGATATATTTCACATCCATAAGGAGGCTGAATTTCCGTATTCGAAGTCGACGGGATCTGCGGACATCTTTACCTGACAGTATTAGATCAGGCGTCCCAGCCTAATGCTATCAAGTAAGATGGCATCAAAACCCGAATAAATACTCGAACAAGTTTTCCTGCCAAACATTGTCACATCGACAGAGCCGCTTTGCAGGTAGGTGTCTATGCTAATAATGTCTATAAAGCCACACAGTGCATAAGTAAAACAACAGCAATACATTCAAAGCAGTCATACAGTTAAGTTGCGTCTGAAACATACATTCAGGTATAGTTGAACGATTAAGTTCCTGTGAAGTAGCCTCAAAAACGTCAGTATCACATTCTTTTAACTAAGAAAGCCTATTGTCACAAAATTTCCATCTTGTAGACTTAAACAAATCTCAAATACACGTAGTCAATTTTACATGAAATTATACCATAATATGTGAATTGAATACCTACATTGAAACATTTAAGCTCAAATTTTATATACTCGCTACAAATGAATCAAGTTAATATAGAATTTTTTATACATTGCGTGAAAAAACATGTTGCGTTCCCTAGTTGAAATTCCAACATCTGCATAGATAGCTTTTGTATGTAAATTTCATTAACACAATGTTTTCTCTCTCTGACATGGGAATCGTTAATATACAAATGAAACATATTTTCATACAAATGAACGGGTCGATCAGGTTTGATGTACATGTACATGTATTTGTAATGAAAGTCATGCAAATCAATCAAGGAAAAAGAGCAGAGGCACAATGCAGCATGCTTTCATGCAAACACATGCAATGAAAAAAATAAAGATCATTTAAATTAAAACATTACATTATTACATATTACTGTATTGTATACAGATTACAAATAGTTTTGAAAAAATACTATTTTCTTCAATAAATTTGAAAGCGAGTGCAAATATCACTCTACATCAACATTAAACATAACATTTACTTCATTAAACAGAAAACTTAGGAAAAAAAGTATGATTTTACCAGAGAAAACAAAAACATTACTTTATGATACAACTCCATTAATATAATATTTTCACATTAGCATTATACTATACACATTTTTCCACATGTTCACTTAAAAGTTGGCAACATATTTTTAAAAATTATTTACGAGTTACTTCTTTTTAGTATAACATATCCAACAAATTAATCAAGAAAACATAGTCTTAACAACACTTGATTACGAAAATCAAGCTGATCCCTCCATATTCAGTTCACGGAACACATGAAGAGTTTAGACTCTCAACGTACTCAATCATTTCCTATTATAAAACTTTCGTCTGTGACCTTATTTGCCGCCACACTATCTATGCAATTATTTCCCTCTAAACGCTGTGGTTACACATTCTTACTAGTCCTTACTATAAAGTTTAACCGATAGATTTCAAAATCGGTGTGTGGTTCAACGAGCAAGGCAGAAGTCAGCATTAACAATTTTTGAAGCTACATGGCTGACTCCGTATTAATATCTCTCCAATTTGAAACTGCGTGATGCAGGTTACCTGTAGTCTGTCTCTGACTGTATTGAATTGCTGATTTCAAAGCAGATGTAGCAGAGATCAGGGGCAGTAACAATGTTCCAAAATAACGAACTGAATGTCATGTGGTTTTTTTTTTGCAAATTGAATTAATAAGATATCATTTAACTGCAGAAATAGCTTATCTCTATGATGAACAAATGTATTATAATAGCTTAACCGACTACAGCCACTTTGTAACGTATATTTCACTGTCCGCCTACGAAAGAAATGTTTATGCTTTTATGAATCACTCCATACATCCGATGTTTGTCAGTTTACCAACTATTGTAGTACAACATTTCCAACAGTTTATACTTAAACTCGCTCTTTTGTCTCCCAAATGAACAAGGTTATTCATAATTCATTACTGAAATTATTGTCACTAAACTTATCTATTAAATTTCTTTAAATAAAATGATCATTTACAATCCAGTATAATGTCGACAATAACTACATTACCCCTTAAATACTTGCGTATCCATCTACTCAGTTGACGTGTCAATTACTGTATTGCTCTTAAACACACGTTGACTACATCCTACTTCAAATGAACTCCAAATATTTTTACCGCCCTAACTGCAATTCAACCGTGATATGAAAATCGCTAGGCTAACTTACTGTTAAGTTACCCATGCTCATACTATTTTGGCTTTTCACACACGGTAGTCAAAGCAAAATGTTACAAAAACTCATAACTTATTCAGCTCGTTTATCCAGTTTTACTACGCTTAGCTAGGTTTTCTATATTTATCAAAAGATGCATCAGAATCAATTATTGCGGTGAAAGCGTCATATTCTACCATGTCAACTGAAAAGTCAATTCCCGTCTACTCACTATCTACATGTAGAATCTATTTGATAAGTCCCAAGCCGAACAAATAATAAACGTTAAATGCATCATAATTGAGAATAGTGCCTCTGGCTACGTTCAATCATCCAGGCACGGTATTCTAGGCCTGAAAATGTTTGAAACTGAACAAAATGTATCCAGCAGTTCATGTTCCACTAGAACGAGTTAGAAATATTTCCAGTATTGCTTAGCAATACATCACTTTCATATATACACAATCATCCCGCAGCTAAATGTAAAATATTAAACGTTACGCTACACTGGTCATATGAACTTTTTTCCGCTTTGATGGGAAAAATACATCTCTCCCTATCGTCAAGTACTTTCAAATCTGAGTGCTCTCCGGGCTGTAAGTAAAGTTATCTCTTAAAAAGATGAAAATAATTTATTTTGCAGGAGCGTCTGATGGTTAACTGCAAGCTTAGATTGAAATGTACATATGGTGACAGTGTGGGGAGCATTTGAGGTCACAGGAGGTTTAGAGACCTTAGTTGACTTCAGTCTGCACTGTGATACATAATAAATATGACACTGATTGCGCACAGGTGGAAGGAACATACCTTTGACTTTTTTTTCTTAAGCTAATGCTTTTTTCTATGCATTTTAAAATTGATATCAGAATAAATAAAAAAAAAAATTGAAAAAAATTTTTTTCTTCATAGCTCTTTACTATGACAAGGTTCCCAACACCTCTGTATGAAAACAAGCATGTCGCTCTGAAAACTCTTCGATTTCTTTTCAAATTTAAGTTACGTTAAACAAATTTGAACGAATTCTAGAGAGAAATGATAGAGCTTTTAAGAAAAGTTTCTTCAATGAAAAATTCCAAGCCGTTTTCGTTCTACAAGCGAAAATGCCAAAGCTGTAGAGCGATTTTCGCTCAAACCAGAAAAATGTCACACTTTTCCAGACGGTGATTTTCACTAAATTCTCCAATAATATTGCGTAATGCGACGGAAACTATCAAAACATGCAATATATATGTTTAGACTTCAAATCATGTCGTAGATCGTACTTTTACTCAAAATGGGTTCGATGCTACGACGGATTTTTCATTTTTTGTTGACTAAATGCTTTTCTTTTCACTTTCAATCGCCTTCGGATATGTTTTGATAATGTCCTTGAATAGCTGTTACAAATCCTGCGCAACCTCTCGGACCTTCATGGCCGCTAATACATTTTGACAATTACAAAAACTGAAAAATCCGCTGTAGTATCGACGCTTGATGTAAAGGTCGATCACGCCATGATTTGTAGTCTAATATATATATTTCTTGTTTTAATGGTTTTTTTTACGGCCCCCCCCCGCAGTACCGCAATATTAGTGGGAATTTGCAAAATCCTGTCGAATATGTGTGACTTTTCTGGTTTTAGCGCAAAATCGCTGTATCAGCGTTGGTATTTTCCTTGTAGAATGAAAACGGCTTGATTTTCCATTGAAGTAAACTCTTTCTTAAAGCTCTATCTTTCTCTCTAGAATTCGTTCAAATTTGTTTAACGTAACTCAAATTTGAAAGAAATCGAAGAGTTTTTCAGAGCGACTGCTTGTTTTCATACAGAGTGTGTTGGGAACCTTGTCTATAGTAAAGAGCTATGGAAAAAAAATTTTTTTCAATTTTTTTTTTATTTTATTCTGATATCATTTTAAATGCTGAAAAGCATTAGCTTAAGAAAAAAAAGTCAAAGGTATGTTCCTTCCACCTGTGTGATTGCGTGGTATAATACCTACTAGAATGACTTTCAGCAATTTCATTTTATTTTCAATGGTGGGCAGAGTTTGAATGGCCCATAAACTATTGCTGGTTAACATTTAATATATGCATGACACTGCAAAGATGTTGACATTGAATGTACAGAAAATATGCAATCATACACTTAAAATATAATTTCATCTATAGGTGTAAAAGCTCTAAACTGATTTTAATTAAAAAGTATATTAGACACGCCTTAGAATACAACAAGTTTAATGCAGATTAATCAAATTTGTAAATCCTTTTACCTATGTCATGCTATCATTCAGCAAATGAACATCAATTATTAAGCGTAAAAAAAAAATATACACTAAAAAAATGGCAGGATTTATCATAATATCCTCCTTCAGAAAAAAAAACCTACAGCTGATACATACTCTTCTGTCATTTTGAGGATCACAAAAATGTTGAAAAATAAATGTAAACTGACCAAACTTGACCTAAAACCTCCTAGTTTTATGTTATTTTTCCCCGTATTCATTTTGAATAGTGACTATGATATTCATGAGAATTTTATGATTCATTTTACACAAGCTGTATCAGATGAAACTCCATCCTATTAACTTCAACACTTTCCTTCAGTTTAATTAAAAATGTTGGTATTTGATATTTGATAGTTAGATCATGAAATCTTAAGTATTCGCCATAATCCCCATGTATACTTTTATATGTTTTATGATTTATACAGTGAAACCATACTGTGGAAGAGTTGTCTACCCTAAGTGAGCAACAACCGATATTCAATTTTATACAGTGTAACTATACTTAGAAGAGTTGTCTTTCCTGAGTGTGCAACTGCTTACAGTTGATTTTGTACAGTGTAACCATACTAAGAAGAGTTGTCTATCTTGAGTGAGCAACTGCCTATACTTGATTTTGTACAGTGTAACCATACTTTGAAGAGTTGTCTATCCTGAGTGTGCAACTGCCTGTACTTGATTTTGTACAGTGTAACCATACTTTGAAGAGTTGTCTATCCTGAGTGAGCAACTGCCTATATTTGATTTCATACAGTGTAACCATACTTGGAACAGTTGTCTATCCTGAGTGAGCAACAGCTTATATTTAAACTTTTATCATGTCAATTGCATAATTATACACATCATTCTGAAGTATCACTAAAAACTTATGTTTGTATTTGCACCAGTGTTGCTATGGAGACAAAACACACAGATTAGCACATTTTAACCATTACTGGAAAGTTTATACATTCTTCTCTAGAATTTATGAAAAAACTTAACAAAAAGTAACAGTCTTAATGCCTGGCTCAGCCACACACACAAAAACTAACATAAAATGTTGCCCTTCTTTCTCTTATTCCTTTTCTTTTTCACATCATCCTTTTTCAGAATACCAACAAATATATGCTCAAAATTACACAAAACTACAAAACGTATAATGGTTCAAATAGTTAAGCAGAATATTGATAAAACAATAGACAGCAATTTTGATATCCTAAGTTTCAACAGATTTCTCACAAATTCTGTCATCAATAAATAAAATGTTCATCTCCAAAGTCTATTACTCACATTATCTCTGTTATGTCACACAGAAAATGTCCAGTAAAACCTTTGTCTCCTATATCATTGCTTTCCTTGAATATATAAACCAAGCACAACCTATCTGGCAGACTAATCACCCTCCAGGACAACAATGTATTTACAATGAACAGATTTTTATGGACAATGTTGTTGTGTATAGTATATTGGAAACTAACATAATTTTACGTCTATTACGCAATATTGATTTTGCGCCACTAAAAATCTTATTACTACACTTAAGGGAACAATTGGGCTTAATAATATTTAATCTCTAACCCAAACAGTCAAGTGGTTTGTTAATCAGAAAGATAAATTTATGGCCAATTCTGATGGATTCTATGCAAATCTGTACTACCATTATAAATATCCAACAAGCTGAAACAAGTACTCAGTATATACCATTTTGTTAATTAGCAACAATCTGAGGATTATTAAAAACAAAAAATAAGACTTAACTTAAGTAAGTAGGTAGATCAATATCCAACATATATGGTTAATATTCTCAAGCATGTCAGGCATGTAATGTCTAATGAAAACTTTGCATAATTCAGAGAATTACAAAAACAGTGTTTCTCAAGTAAATTCACAAACAACTGCCCTTATGTTATATAATTTGCTTAGAGTGCAGCATTTTTTACAGCCATGCCCTACAAACAGTTACTCTCTAAAAGTCCCCCCCCCACACTTCCCCCACACATACATACACACACCAAAGTAATGTTCACTCTCTAAAAGTTAAGTTGTTGTTGTTGTTGTTAAGTTCTATCCTTGTCCAGCACAATGTATTTAGACAATTAGTATAATATCCTTTGGATATACATTTGAATCCTTTGTTCTTCCCTTACAAGACGTTGAGACAAATGAGACACATTCCATTAAAAGTACTGCTTTTCAAACAATCAAAATTAAGTCCAGTCTTTCATCATTGCAGAAAACACCTGAAGGAAGTTTGAATTACTAAAATAAAAAAAAAATGTAAAAGTCAAGTCTTTCCATATCACCTTGAGGAATTTCATGAAAGTGAATTGATAAAAATCCTCTCTTTCAACAGAACTTCGGAAACAAGACTGGTCAAGACTTTGAAATTTGAATATCATCTTTCCTCTGTTATCTGTCAAGGTAAGATCATAGCGACAGTGTAAACATGGGTAATTCCTTCATACAACTTAGCAAATATCTCCCCATATACCACTAAGCAAACATCATGGACAAAAGGACGAAATCTTTGTAGCCAATCAAGTGCAGTACTGTTCAAACTTTGAACGGAAAAATCGATAAAAAATTTAGGATAATTTGAAGCTAGTGGAAGGTGCATTAATCAATTTGGTCACTCAAATGTCAGGTCTATTCAAATTTTAAGACCTTGGATTCAATTTTGAAATGAGAATATCCAATTAAATCTGTACCTCTTTACAAAAACGGACCCAAATTTAAAGCTGGTCAAAAAGGAATTTGATACATAAGTAATATTTGATATGATTTCAAGTGGATAAATACATAATGAGCAAAGTAAATTAGCACAAAGTCAGTGATAAATTATTCCATTCAAAACTGTCATCTCTTGAAAGATAGAAATTATATCTTAATAACTATTTCAGAGGGGACTTAAATTGATTGAGATAGATCCAATACACAAGAACTAATTTGACTAATGATGCAAAGAAAGGACTAAAACTGACATATGCCCAAGAAGCAAGACTCCGTAACTTGTTGCAAGCAGCATGTTTGAGCTTGTGCATAATCTTACCTGATGATGCTGCTCTAATTCTCTTATTGAAATTCTATCATTTATAACAAAGCTATAATGAGCGAGACATTATCTGACTCAGGACAGATACAGACAGATGGGACAGACAGACAGATGGGCAGCTGACAAACTAACAATGCAGTTGTTATATAGTTGTTATGTAATGCCATACTTTGGCAGTATAAAAATAATTAAAAATTATTCAAAATAGTAGAAAACTAAAAACTTAATAGTTATGCATTATCCACATAGTTATTATATTATTAAACAAGTATAATTAGGATGTCAACCAGACATGGAAATGATTTAGGTAGAGTGATGTTTCTATGGGAGGAACAAAACATTCTCCTACTATCATTTTTTCATGTAAATATTCTATTAACAGTTCACAACAGACAGATCAAGACAATCTTAGTCCTATTTCCAGCATGGAGCTGTTACTGTACTTTTAGCTAATTGTAAAACAACGGTAAAAACCAAGGAAAATGTAAAGGACGTAGCTCAAATATGGGTCAAATTCAGACTTCAGCAGGAGACAAATAAACCTCAGCAGGGGAGAATATTCAAGAGTTATGGTTCTTGAACAACTAGTCAAGTAGGTAAAATATATGCTTTCTAAATCAAGCAAATTACTTTTCTTTATAACTCAAACAGGTCTGATATTATCAAGCAGAATTTGCATGTGAACAGCAAATTTAAGGTACAACACTATATATAAAGTGTTTCATTAAAATTTCATATAAGCTTTTTTTGTAAGGTCCTTTGCGATCAATTGCATTACATTGAATAATCATCAAGACCGCATGTTTTTTGTTATGTCAATAGCACTTTTAAACAGTTTACACGTCCCTGTATTTTATAAGATTACCCCCGCAATAATTGTATTTCATCAGCTGAATAAAGTCCACAAGTCTGAAGATTAATTTGATACCTTTATAAATTACCTTATAAAACATTTGATATAGGCCAATCCAAAACAGACGTTCTCTGTACCCAAACCACCCTGTATATCAATATCGGCATGCATGGGGCCTGTCAGTCAAATCTGAGAAGATGCGTCTACCAGTTGGTGCATTAACATTTGCTTATACACAACTGCTAAAGTAATTACATTCATTCGCCTTATAATTGTCTTCTATAACGTTTTCATGGTTATCTGTGCCGAGTGCAACCATTTGGTGTTCTTGGCAAGAGTTTAAACATCATCATCATTTTTGTCCGCATAAAACTTACCTCTGCGTAACATATGTAATAAACATTTCCTATTTGTACATTGTGTAGTGTTCAGTCAATAACAGCCAATGTTTTAAAGCTATCTGTGTATACATTAAATTTGCTACATCTTTAATACTAAAAATTTTTGCAATTTGTTAAACTTAAAACTGAAAATTACAGCATTTATATATAATAATAAAAAAACACAGTTTGGGAAATTCCATTCGGTAAACTTAACAGATTAAAGGGAAATCAAAATTAATTCTGTTGGCCTAAAACCAATTCAAACATTCCCTGTGTGTTGCTCATCACTTAAAAAGCAAGTGCTCCGCAAATATCTACCAAACCATCAAAAACTTTATGGTGCCCCGGAGCAGAAGCCTAAGAACAAGTATATATTTGTATTTATGTACTGAAACTTCAATATCAAATAAAATATATTCCCCTGTATTTTAACTTTAAAACCAGGCTCTTGTAACCCAAGTGGTTTTAAAGTTTTACACACTTCTTTAAAAAGTTATCATAAATTTTAACAGGAAATGGTTACAAGAGATCATATTAACCTTTCTTATAACATACAGAAGAAAAAAAACTGATATTATAAGCGTAATACTCGAGACAAAATTTTCATGAAAAAACGAGACTTAAGATTTTTGAAGGGGACGGTAAAAGAACAATTTCAATTTAACAGAGGTTTAAGTGCAATATGGTTTTCATGTTGTTACATATGCATAAAATCCTCATTAAAATGTTGTACATTGTCAATTGCAAATGTCTTGCGTACATTTTCATCTAATTAGTTTTTAAAAATATAGTGTGAACCAAAAATCTGCCATGTTTCAACTTTCGCACAGACAGACAAAACTCAAATAGGTTTTTTTAAATTAAAATCAAACTTTCTTAAATAAAAAGATATATAATTCTTCAATTCTGTACTGACCTCAGCAAATTTGTTGAGGACAACAAGACTGGACTGATCGTAGAACAACAATAAAATACTGGAAACATAACTCTACAGGACCCTCCAGACAAATTGAACACTCCAACAATCTGGTACTTTTCCGACCAACTAGTCAGCAAAAAACATCCACAAAGGCGTTCTGTCAGAATTGTAATATGATACACAAAGCTCACAATTTTAACGACCACCATTAGTTTTTTAATGAACACTCTTTCTGTATAAACTGGCTTCAAGTCAATATTTTTCTATTACATGGGATGGCATTATGCCTTTTGAATTTATTCAATTTGATATAACTCAGTATGAAATAGAATTAATCTGGACCATGAAATTGTTCGTATAAATATTAAACATTTATAGATTCACTTAACAACTGAATTCATTGATATCAACCGTTGTTTACTTTCCCCTGACTTTACCAGTGCGGACTCGGCTCTTATTGTTTGTAATATTTTGCAGATCGTTTTATTGGCGAAAATAATTTATTTTAAGCCATGGTCCGCTTCTATCAGGACAAAGTAAATATTGACCAATCATTATGAAGAAGACAAAATGTTTGATCAGGGTACTAAAGATGTCACAGGCAACAGTACATCACCCTAACAATAAATAGAATTTCAATCCATTAATATCTATATCTGATCTATCCATTCATAACTGACCAAAATTAATGACTCAATTTACAATTTTAAAAGGTAGTTTGTAGATGAAACTTCAAAATTTTAATTCACTAAATAGTGCTGGAGTTTTTTTATGAGTTAATACCGCCTGTTTCAACTGCATTTAGGTCCTTTTTACAGGCCTGGTCCGACAAGACTCTTTTTGTGAGAAAATTAGCAGTTTCTTACAGAGGATAGGGACCTATGAACTGGTTCTTCCGTTGTCAACAATAGTTAGGTAAACTGCCCATCTGTATAAATGGCAGAAATATTGTTGAAACCAACGTAAATGTCAGTATGTAGGGGTTTAACGCATCACTTAGGGGCATCATGCTGAACTTGTAATTGAGCAAGCGCAGGCTCAAACCCCAGCTCCACTACTATATAACATGTGGATTACCCAGTACCCACGATAAAACTATGTAGAACCATACAAAGAAAAACAGGTTTTGTGACATCATTTTTGCCAGACAAGTACAGCAAAGACCAACATTCAGACCAGTAAAAAGTGGTCTTATTAATGAGACCTCTTTACCATGAAATCGAGCATTTGGTTCTTAAATACCTGGTCTTAATATCAAGGGCGCTCTTTAAATATTGTGTGGTCTTAATATAGCGAAACTTCACTGTAGTAGTACATTTTGACCTACTCAAAAAAGAAATTCAAAAATTCTTATAGTGGACCAGTAAGTTGTGGTTTCATTCAATTAGTGGCCGAGCTCTGTCTTCCATCAATATCTGTTATATTGATGTCCTTTTCTCTTGGAGACATAGAATACCAACAGACATCAGTTCCATCAAATTTGGAATATTCCCAGACACTGCCTTGTTTTCATTTTGTTACAATATCAGCCGATTTATGGCTTTATATGTCTATACAGAAAACATATAGTGATCGAAATCTGTAAAAGAATTCTATCTATAAATATCAGATATTTTAGAGCGAATTATTCAGAAAGAATTGAATCATTTATTGACACAGTGTTGAGTTTATTCATTATTCATTTGAAAATACTAAAACAACCAGAAACATATTTCACATAGAGTCACTCAAAGAATACGTTGTCTCCGGGGAAGCTTTTTGTTTCCACGGCAACCATCAAACACTGTCAAGGGATTATAGCCCAATAGAGATAATGGAATTGATTGGTATCAAACCGCTTGATTGACTTCAAAATCAATATAAATACCTGTATCACTTGTACCACACATCCTCTAATAAACAACTAACCACCATTTGTTCACATAATACCGTAAACTTACTTAAAGGCACAAATGGTTTTGGTCTGAAACTTATCTATAAATCTTCAGAGCGTCAGCATAATTTTCTCTGAATTGCTAACTGATAGTTTATTAATTATTTGACTTTATTAATATATAGATTCCATCGAAGATATCACTGAATTGTGTGTATTTTCCTATTACCCATATTTTTTTTAGCACTCTTGTGCTACAGGTATTGGATGCATTTAACTCCCGTTTCAACCATTATTTTGGACATTTTTACCTATAGACATTGTTCATAGGTAGAACCAGTACTAGATCCCTATAGATCTTCCGTAAGAAACTGCCAGATTTCCTACACAAAGTGAAATGGTCGGTAGCAGGGCTCACTCATGACCCTCAATGTTTTGTATAAATAAGTGATGGGGTTTTAATTATTCAATGACTTTAACTATGAAACAAATACTTATATGCTACACTACAGGTGGTAAGTAAAATTTTACTTTCTTTTCTGGCAGTTTCAAAGTGCAAAAATTGAACTAAGAGAGGAGAATTTCTCCTTGCCTTTGTCAGCCTTGATACTTTTTTAAAAAATGAGCCCTTTGTAACAATACCAGAAACTTTCGCATGGCGATGAATTTGGTGTTTTTTTATCAAAGTAAACCCCTGACAACACTTAAGAGAAATACTTTGCCACTGCAAACTTAAACATAACACCACTGCTACATTTTTAATGCACTGAATGAACTTTTAACCAGTGCTCTTTCTAGATGAAATACAGTAATTTACCTGGCAGATCAACTTTCTATTTTCGTGCAGAAATTTCAAAGGAATAATAAAACAGAGAATGGTGATGGGATTGCTGTATAGAGCCTAAATAGAAGATCATTACTATTATCATAAATTGATCTCCCTCTAATTATCTGTCGCAAATGAGAAAATGTTATTATATATAGTATTAATACAGTAACTGATAAAACTCATCAGCTATCACACACATACTGTGCACATGGATGATTTTAGCCTAGATCTCCAGTTAATAAATTTACAGCACGTACAGAAAAGTCCTCTTCTTTTTTTTTTATCCAATGTCAAGATTAGTTTAAAGGCCAAATTTTTGTTTGCAGGTTTTTTCTTCTGTTTTTTTTTAGTGTGGTGTTAAATATGAAAGTATAATAATGTGGTTCAGGTAACATGCCGAAATAATCTGCTTTTAAGGTCTGTCTGAAAATATTTTTATTTTTACTTTTTTATTGGTAATTACAGGTGATGCGATGTACAACAGTTTTTATGAAATACAGTTTGATGATATATATACAGGTTTGTATCCAGGTTTGTATCCATCTTACAACCTAAAAATGAACATGTATATAAATCGTTAACAAATCCTTCTCTGAAATGATTAATATAATCACTTGCAACTTCTTAATTGTTTCCAGAACACACCGTCATGAAGAAAACCATTGGCATGGAAAATTTAAGCTTAGTATATTATGGCCTAACTGACTTTCTGTTTAACTTTGGGGCTATAAATTTCATCCGAGCCGGCATATACCGGCTTATGCCAGTATATTCGTTTCATATAGCAGGTCGAATTGGACACATTACCAGCAAATAGGGCTCGATATTATACCGGCAAGAAGCTGGTGTGGATGAAACATAATATTATACTTAAAGATAATTTTCTAATTTCATCGTCAGCAGTACTGAGATTTTCATTGCACAGGGATAACTTACTGAAGGTTAAATTATGAATTGTTGACATAATTTATAGACCTAATGCTTTTTACTTTTCTTTTCAAGTTACAATACTTTTGATGTTCATATGATAGGGAAAAAAGCACAATCGGATATATAATTGATACATTGTGTTTAAAGTCTAAATTACACACTCACCACTTCAATAGATACTAATCAAGACATTCTTCAAAGTGTCAAATACTTCTCTCCACTTTTGAAACCTTATAACCTTTTCTTTTCCATGCTCCTTATTGACCTTGACTAATAAACATCTACATCTAATAAGTGTTTGAATTGCTTGTAAGTGGTTATGTCATTACGGAAATACTATAATCAAGAATGTACATTTAAAGAAGTAACAGGATCAGAGGTGAATGCACACTCTTTATCAACATGCCCCAGCTTTGCAAAACCCTTTCACAAATACAAAAACTTGTCATAACATTAAAGGTGGATAATCAGATTTTGGCCATATAACAGATTTGTTTAAAACTTTAACATCTGATCATTTACACTAATTTATTTTCACTTAGCGCTTAATTCAAGTAAGATTTTCACTGGAGGTATTTTTAAAATTTGATTTCCCTATCCTGGTTGCCCAACCAAGATAGAGTTATTTTATCAGAAGTACAATTTTGATACACATACTTTGCCTAAGGAATGATATAAAAATAAGACCTATTGAATTACATTTGTAACATATTTGCATTAACAATTATATTTTCAGATGGAACAGATTAGAAATGCAAGTTTGAAAAATTATTATTACCTCCCTTTATCTATCTTGGTTGGAAATAAATGAATTCAGAAGCTACACATAGTTTTGAAACTCGCCTTTTAGTTCAGAATGTTAAAATATTTGTATATCTATCGAATGCAAATGAAAAAGTAGAAATTATATTGAAATAAAAAAGAAATACGCAACTTTTTAAATACTTTCATATTAAAGGGGAGTAATAACAACATTTTATGAAAGTCTATAGAAATGTCAATTTCTAATAGGGATCTAACTCTATGTAATGGGTCTTTTTGTTCTTTAAATAAATCTCTAACAGAATATACAAAAAGTAAAAATTGTCATCAAATGTTTGCTTTAATGTGATTGACCACCTTTAACATGTTTAACTAGAATATTCATGGTCTAGCTATCACTTGAACCTTTGTGAAATGTGTGCTGGTTAAATGACACACATTATATTTTTGAATGCATAAACCAGAAACATGAGATCATAGTTTCATACATCTTTGATATGAATAACATGTATCATTCAAGGGTGCACTTGATTTATCTGTTGAACACTACAGAATGATGAAAGCTCTACCACTTGGTGGCAGTCAAGGGTTTGATAAGCTAATTTTATAAGCCTTCTTCAAATTTTGACTTTTGATATGGGTACAATATCATGTTGACAGGTATGAAACACTCCCTTTGTTTAAAATTTGATACTTGGTTACCGGTACTAATACAGGCTAGATTCTTTAAAACTATTACATAGAAAATCAAGATGAAATTACCTATATTTCACAGCATAGAAATGTTTGTCTGTAAAGAAAACTTGGTCCATGTTCAAGAAATGACAGTTCAAACTTTTGCTTAAAGTAGCTGCCTCAATTTTTTCTAAATGTTCACAGACTAACACAGTAATGAGCTACTAAGTAATTTCTAACTTAAATAATATATCTTTAGTTTCCCTTTGAATACATTTTCTGGAGCATTTCTTAATATCTGAACAAGTTTGATCTTGATCCATTAAGGATCATCCATTACACTATCAAGAATCTACAGTGACAACACGAAAGTCATGTTAACAGGCTTTTTCCATCTAGATGATACGTTTTCTAGACCTTAATCAATAATTGCAAAAGGTTAAGACAATTTTGCACAGCATGGCTGGATACTTCCAAGGACAGTTTCTTACTATTATGTGCTACTTTAACAGCTAGACGAGACTGCAAAATTTGAACCCTATGATTTATGAGTCTGATACCTTAAACTTGTATCTACAGCAAAGGTTTCATACCACATAGACTATCATAAGAGTCCACCTCCCTTGCCAAGTGTTAGAATAGCTGAATTGAATTCACTGTAACCTATCACTGATCAAGGGTTATGGGTTTGAGCCCTGCTACGGACCATGCCTCTTCATGTGATAAAGCTGGCAATTATTTTTAGAGGATACAGTTCTAGTCCTTTTAAGAAACAAGGCTTGCATGAATTGCCATCCTGTGAAAAAGACTGGAATACTTTAAAACCGGCATTAAACCCCAAAACAACAACAACAACTACAAGCTTCATAAAACTTTGTTCAGTGCATTCATACTTTAGCTGTCTACAAAACCTGCCATTATTTTCAAATATACACCCGAAACCATATGGAAAACTCATCTCCTGGAATATTGAATGCTTTTCAATACAGGTCTTTAAAGTAGGAAGTATGTGTCAAAACTTCTGTGATGATTTTAGCATATTTTCAAGCTCAATTTCCCCAGTGTATGTTCAAACTTTCGGCTAGATCCTTACTTTCTGAGAAGGTTTTATAATGAATTCCACATTTTCTATTGCGGTTTTTAATGCACCATTTGGCTGTTTGTTTTTCTTTTTTGTAAAGTAATTTTATGGGGTTGTGTTTTTTCAGTTGTATTGTATATGATGTGTATGCCTATAAAACATTAAAGTCTGTAAATGTATAAATGACTCGCAGTGTCTTGATAAAGCCATCCATAAAATCATAAAAATATAGAAATTATTTCACTATATTCATTTATAAAAAAAAACTTCATAATTATGCAAGATGTTCAGATGAATGCAGTTTTGCAGTCAACAAAATACATTAAATCACTTTTTTCAGATTTAAAGTAATAGACTGTAATACTATATTTTGTTGAAGGAATTCTTATGACCAAGTTTACTGTGTACTTTTAGTTTTATATAAAAAAGTATACAAAACAAGTAATATCTTTAAAAAAAAAAGATGGTTGACGTAGGTGACGTAATAAACACATTTTGTGTTTCAGAAGGCTCCCGGGCAGTACACTGCTTATTCCGGTACCGAAACGCTAGCCAATAATCAATGACGCTAGATGTCCGGCCCCGGACAACACCTCGTTGAATACAAAAGTTGATCTTCGTACTGTCCAGAAACCTTGACATAACGTGTTCTGTTTTTTAAATAACTATAATATAAAAAAATATACACATTTTGTGTTTCAGAAGGCTCCCGGGCAGTACACTGCTTATTCCGGTACCGAAACGCTAGCCAATAATTTGCAGATTCTGATTGGTCACATTATAACGAAGTTGGTTAGCAACGCGTCCATACCAACGGAGGTTCAAATCAAAAGTATACGACTACGTCGAAAAAACACATGATTTTGCTATTTTGGGGGAGCTATTAGATTTATAGATACATGTGTACTTGGCTGTAAATAACATTTTCCCTCTAACCTGTCTATCACCAATAATACTCATGCTCAAATTTCTACTACTGATTATTACTGACCAAAATCATTTTCAGCCTACATAGAACAAAACAGAGAGTCTACTTCCGTGCCAAGACTCAAACTCCTTACCAGACAAACATGATATGCTGAATGATCCTGTATTTCAAAAATAGATGATTTGTTTGATAGCTTTTCCATCAGAATAGAGATTACGAAAAAGGGCATTTAAAGAAAAGCTAAATTGAATACTTTTTAGATTTGTCTATTTGCCAAAGTAGACCAAGGTTATTATGGTAATGCATTCAGAAAGACAATCTGATGGAGGGGCTAGTGTCAGCCTATATAGATGCAAAATTGAGCTTAGGGGCTAATGTCCATAATTATCATAATTAATGTTACCAGTACATAATGATTTATATTGCATTAAAAATTCCATTGGTAAGAATGTGGCAATCGCCAAGTACCGAGGGTAAACAACGCCACTCAGTCAGTAAAAATTCCTTTGGTAAGAAGACAATTATTCTCACTGGCCCTAAAGAAGAAATTTTACTGACCCAGGGACCACCAAACCTTGGTTAATTTTATGACAGAACAATATACATGTACTGTAGACTTTAAACACTGTTTGGAAGGAAGGATAGCAAAGAACATTAATCATCAAAATGTTAACCAAATCTGATCTTGATTAACTACCCTGATTCAGCAGCATATTGTACTCATTTTTTTCTCAACAAATATAATCATATATCCTAGTAATGTGTAATAACTTGATAATTTGTATTCATTATCTATTAACACATGTTTCTGATATTCTTATACACAATTTCTCAGTTTTTATTCCTCATCCAATTTACTTGTTGCTTCAGATGTTGGCTGTAACACCCTACCCCCTGGTGATTTTTCGTGGGAACTTTAGTCTGCCACTAATACTTTGTTCTTTTCCCTAGATTTAAGCAGCTTATGGCAAAATGAATTAAGCATTATATATTATTAAGAGCAGTAAAATGTTTTATGCCTTTGCTACATGTATCTTTAGTGGTTCCATTCGAAGACAGAATCACTCCCAGATTTATGACAATCTTCAACCACTTTTAATCATCCAGCAGCTATAGATCAGCTAAATTAACATCAATGATTCAACACCTTAATACCCTGCTAAACTTCTAAAATGGACATATCCATCTTTCAATTAGGACAGTCAAATTCATTGCTCAAATCAGGATATTAGGATCTCTGCTCAAATGGATGGTAACATTAAAATACACTGAGTGACTCTATATATCAAACAAGGTAGATCATGACCAGATGAATAGCATGATGATCAAAAGAACTGCAGCATTTGCCACCATCATTTGTTTCATTCATCCTATTCTGCATTTCTTTCCATTGTCGTATTTTTGACATTGTTCTTATTATTTTTGTCATGAACATGCTGCACTTGACATAATACATTCAACTGACTATAACATCATGTGTGATTGACCTCATCAGTGTTTAGAGGTGTGATTTAATTGTGTCTTTGCAGACTGAATCCCCTTTTATCAAACCCCAAAGAAGAACCCTATGACATAGACTGGTGAAAATAATTGAACTCCACAATCTGATAACCTGTAAAGAAAAATACAATCACATTTTTTGCGTCATTGTTTGCTCTTTTTATTCAGGTTGTAACTTTTAACAAGTTCTAGGTCATTTTATATTGAGGTCAGTGGAACAAATAGAGACTATAAATAAAAGGATATGGAGCAGTCTTCAAGATAATTAGCCTTATCATGACAAGAATCAAATAAGAATACTTTCTGATATTTTTCAAACCTTGTGTGTCAAAACATTAAAAAGAACAAAGTTAGGAAAACAAACTGGAGATATAGTTATTATTATGACTAATTAAATGGCTATATACATGGACACATAATTGATCACCTGATCAATCCAAAGACCAGACGACAATTAAATGACACTCGAGTCTCGACTTGACAGAATATCTCTTCAATTTGTACAAATATTAACAGATTATGTTAATTTCAAATTCATGTAATCAGATACTTGCATACCTTTCTTTTCTTACGTTTCACACCTGGCATCTATTTGAAAAAATGCTCATGTAGAATATGCCGGCAAAATGTCCCAGATTACCCAAAAATGTAGTTGTCTCCCTTTGATAAACATAAAACTGAAAGTAAACTTCCAAAACAGAGTAACGGTAAACATTCGATGTACACACCTGTTTTGCCTCCCGGTATCGCCGAAAAGCCTCCTGTAATGATAAATCTTCTTGTTTTTTATTTTCTGATGCCACAAAATTTGTGTCGAATGTGGTGTATTTAAATTTTACGGAAGTTTCCCGAGAAGAATCTGTCATGTGTGTCTCCGTGTCGGCCATATTGTTTGTTTACATCTTTAGGGAACGCCGGAAGCAGTTGTTCTTTTTCTCGTTTTGAATCAATAGGGATATGGTTTGCATTGACGTATTTCATTATACATTTAAGTGACATTTTTGGTTACATATTGTTTATTCTGATATTCATTATGCCGTCTTTACACGATCTAATCGCGAACAGGTACCCGCAACATTCTAAACATACCTCCCTAACAACGACAAACACACTATTCTATTGGCTAGCATACTTCTTTGCCGGCCAATCAATAATCAAAACAAACAACATTCAATGTTCTCAATGTGAATCGAGGAGACTTAAAAAACGTAAATTTTGTTGCCTTCATAAGGCTGGTAGTTGTGAATAAAACGTCAGATTCACTTACTCTTATAATTCTGGTCTAATCTGCTTTTAGCATTTGCATGTAGTTCTAAGTCTATGGGTAGGGTGCACGCCGGGTGTTAATGAAAGTAAAAATAAATGAAAGATAGTTCTTCCAGTGAAGATTGTTCATGTACTGAAATTGTTAAAAAGAGTAAAAAACAACTGTTGTAAGGTTAATAACTGGGCTGGGCCACTGCCTGCTTGAATGATTCAAAATCAGACAGGGTTCCAATATGCAAGGGTAACCTATTCTACAGGACTGTGGTATGGGGGTACTAAAGCAGTCTGAGTTTGCATGGGTTTGGCGGAGATCTATATGTCTTGTTAACCTGTTTGGGACTTGTAGATAACTTGGTATGTACAAGATTGTAGTATTATATTCTGTAGAAAATAACCAGTTTGGAGGCTTGACACCAGTTCTTAGAATATAAATCGCTTACAAATCTAGATTTAGACGGAGCTTAATAAGCCTTTCCAAAGAAAGTCAAATATTTGAAAGGACTCGTTTTAGGACCCTTTCCTCCGTATGAAACTGCCAAATTTCTCACATTAAGAAACATTGTCAATGCAGGGCTCGAACCCATGACTCTCAATCGATGAGGCTACACCGATTTCAAGTTAGCGCACTCGATGACGGAGGCGGTTTCTTTCTATAAATGGCATTATTTTAAACTCGACCACCGCGGCGGACTTTTACAACCTCCATCTTTAAGCGACATTATTTTATATGTGCACCCTGATCACAATATACTAGGAACATTTATGAGGCAGTATCACAAGGCTGCGAGGTGTGTTGTGTAGTGAAAATTTAAGCCATTGCGATACAGTTCGCCTCACATGGATATGCCGAGAGGATTAAATATACCAAAATGTTTAACTGTAACTTTGAAGACCTGATCATCTGAGGCTGTAGATCCCTACACGAATAGACGACGCAGCAAATGGGAGTTTAACTTTCACAATATAATTACCGCGCTACCGAAGATATACGGGAGATGAAAGTTAAATGCAAAATACTTATGAAACATACTTTTTTAATGTATACAACATCTTGTCCACCTTCAATCCAAAACTACCCACTGTCGCTAACGGCAGTTTCAGCACGAAACGGCATATCACAAATAACGCATTTTAATCAGGAAATTTGTGGAAACAAAAACTAAAGGCCTTATTGTTACATTGAATCGTGTTAGTTAATGAATTTGACATTTTCCATCTGAAGAGCTACATCAAAGATAATATCACTCTTCTGTGATCGTAGACTCCAGGAATGTTATTGCATAGCGGTGCTTTTGATGTAGAAGCAATAAACTGTGTAACTTTGGTGTGCAACGTAGCAATCAGTGCAGTAACGCGATTTGTTCATTGCAATAACATTTTATTGAACAGGTCAAACCCATCTTAACGAACATTTTTAGCTCAGTTAAACGTTTTTTTTTATCTCCCTCTCTGGGTGAAGTACTTTGAAAGATATTTGTTATTGTTCTTTTTTTTTTGAATACCGTAATCAGAATATGCATTTACTGTTAACTGTCTGCAACTAGAGACCTTTAGGGAATACTAAAGCACTAATATAGATCTGAATATCTAGCATACTTTACATATACCCAGCTGAAAATGCCGCTTTCATGGTCATAATTGGCTAGAAGACTGGAACATTAAATAGATTCGCTATCACTTCATTAAATTTAGATGAAGCGCTAGCGAACTATTGAATCGTCGCGTGAGGCGATAAACTACGGCCTCAAAAGGAATTTTTAAGCATCATTATAGGAAAACATAATGTATAATTCGTGTTGCATGGATTAATGGTGCGTAGTAACGTTCACTGCTGTTTCCATAGCGACAGGGCAAATCATCGCCGAAAGATCGAAGCTACCTTGAGTGAAGCGTTCGTAACATACGTTCTGATGGATTGTAAATAAATGCAAATGTGACACTATTGATGTTCAACGTAAAAGGAGAAAGCTCACACCTTACTATGAATTACTATGAATTACTATGAATGAAATCATTTTGGACTTTCATTTAAAGGCGTGACACTAATCCGCACGAGACGGCTGGTTCCCATTGAAAACGAGTGGTTGCCCTCTGTGTAATTTTAATTCAAAAGTATTGAACTGTAATGGTGGTTCATAATATGCATATAAACTAGTTTGTTAGAAACTTGTATTTCAACCTTAGAATATTGATTTCCTGTGTATGTAGGCGATACAGACTGTACATGTTCATTCATTCGTATTTGATATAGACATGACGAAGCATAAACCGTTATACATGTATATATTTATTTGTACAGCCTATGAAGTGTTCGTCACGAGACATTATCAGACAACACATCACCTTAAAAACAGCCTCAAACCATCATACCCGGTTACTCTTGTTTTCGTTTAATTAAAAGAAAGTAATGTAATGAAAGACGACCACGTATAAGCAATGCATGCACACGCGTTACGTGGTTCTATTTTCATTCCACAAAAAAAGACAAGTTTGAACATTCAATGTACTAACAAACTTAACATATCCAGATATACACACTACATCTCATTGGCATATCAAGTACGGAATCTATTTTCCAAATCGAACTTGAATACAATGTATGCATGCAGTGTATTAATAATCAAATTGAGAGAGTGATATTTCAACTTTGTCCCATGACGCAATGGCAATGGTAATGAATGCTCTTATCAGAAATGGAAAGTTTGCATATTGTTACTTTCTACCAAGCAGCTGTATAATGTAATGATCTGTCCTCTCCCGCCACTTTTTGAAGAGTGGCGGGACAATGTCACTGTCTATCAAATATTTGTTAGTTAAAGACGAGGGAGCCCATGTGTATTGTTTGGCTGAGATGATCGTCTGTTTACAACCGAATTTCGTATAATACAATAAAATTGTAGTGTCACATGGGTATTTCACACAAGATTAAACCTAGCAATCACATGTTAACAACCTGCTGGACTCTAACATACAGTTTAAGGAAATATCACATTGCACGACAACTTTAGTTTCTCAAGCTATTATATGGACACAACCTTTCCCTCTCGCTTTTATTTGAGGCAAAACAACTTTTGCTTAATTGCTAAAATTGGAAAATAGTTTACAGTTTATACAAACTATTATGAGGTAACCAAAAGCGCGGTATTTGGTTTGTATTTTGTGTAGGCCATGAAACCTCACATGTCATTTACTTTGTGAAATTGTTAGATTCGTTTCAAATGAAAACGAAAAATATCTGAAAATTACAGAGGCGTCCAATAATAAAAGCGATAACTTCTGAAGTAAATAGTAATAAATATTCAAGATTCTATCATAAAATTTACTGAAATACCCAAAATCTTCACATGATTTTAAATATCAAATAAACATTAAAGGTAAATTGCTTATAATTTCCCTCACTCCGGTGAGTTGGAACGAAATAATATCACTTTGAGTACCATTTTCCATGCTTAAACATTATGGATTTTGTTATACGAAATTTTAAGAATATTAAAACCAATTTTAAACACTTTCTGTACGCCATAAACTCACATAAATTAGATACATTTTGTTTGTCAACTAGTCAATTTGTGCAGACTATAATTTACTGATTTTCAGAAGTTGCTGCAGAACAAACTCAAGCTTTGATACAGATGTTTTACTTTTTTGCAACATTCAGATGGCTACCGGCGACAGGAGAGATAAACAAAGACTGTATGGATATGAAACTACATGCACTTTGGATGATAAACTTGACACTCACGAATGCCACAGAATTCAGACACACGGCACATGTATAAAGGGACAATAGACCTACAATATGTAGTCATAACCTTTTCACTGAAAAATATTGCTTTTTTGCAATTAAAAAACACCAAATTCCAAAACAAACAAAAATAAAAGAGCATATTTGGAACCCTGTCATCTACCACTCGAAATAATCTACTATGTAGATGTGAGATCCGAGATGTTCTTAACCACATTGTGAAACTTTCGGCAAACTAGCAGGGAGACAAACTTTCAAATGTTTGATATACAGTATGTATTGTCTATATTCTTTAAGAAGTACGTTCTACTCATTTTGTCATTATTTGATGTATAAATAAACACGAACCATACTAGTGACTCTAATGAATAATTTTATGAAATGATATAAAATCCTGTTCCTTCACTTTGTGACCTAAAAGTTAAACTCTAGTTCAAAATATTTCCAAAATGGTCATTGATGCCTATGTATAATATCTTTGGCGTTTTACTCTGAAAGCAAAGATCTGTACATAACATGTCTGTTGTCAAATGAAATGAGAAGCATGTTTGCATTAAAGTATCTACCAATTGCAGTACTTGGTATTATATTATAATGTTATGAGTTTTATGCATGTTGTCAACCGTTTGGCTACGTCCTTTGAGGGACGCAGCCTGGGTGCCTGCTTGTCTGTGTGCCTGCTTGTTTGTTTGTCTGTGTGCCTGCTTGTCTGTGTCTGTCGCCCGTAGCAGATTCACGGGAGACTTTCTTTTCTTCTTCGTTTCAGTTTTTGGACTAGAGTTCTATATCTACTGTTGTTCGTATTACTTTGGATATGTATTAATAGAAAAAAACTTTCGATTTATTTGCTTTGAAATTTCCATATATTTTGTTGGTTCAACAAACCCTTAGGTCTGCTATCTTTCAAGGCAGTTATGTACCATAAACGAAAACATCAGTGCACACATCAGGATACAGGCAGAATAAAAATCATCTGCTTTCCCTGATTTGAGGAACAGGACTAACTCAAATGCAGCCCGCTGCAAATATTGACTGTTTTAGTCATAAAAGGGAACTTAGTCATTATATTGTCTTGACAATAGATACGTGTATACACACATTCTGGTATACATTTATATTTCATATATATCGCATTATGAATGTAGAAATGTATAAGTTTCCATTTATGCTCTTTGCAAATGGAACTTCAGGGGAGTTCACCTGTTTTTTCGAAATTGCATATACCGCTACTAAATATCATGTTTGTTGTTGTTATACATGTATTGCCTTTCACAAAGAAGTTCTACTTTTTTCTGTTTCAGTCATGTTTTGCAGTGTGCCAGATTAAGACATACATTTTGAAAGTAGCTGATTATTTTTTTTAAATTAATTTTTAAAAGTCATGTGTGTGTGTTGTAGTGTGGTCTTTTAAAGTCACGTCTCGGCCTGTGAACTTTGTTTAAATGCTATCAATATTATTGTAATACCGATTGCATAACAGGGCTTGCAAAATGACATTTGAGTCATGCTTATGTTTGATTTTAGGTTCTTAAACAAAATGTCATATATGTGAATAGTTTTTCTTCTTTTGAAGATGTGCAAGCTTAAACAAAACATTAGCTGTAACTTATTTGCAATCACTCATACACTTGGGCTACTAATATTTTCTCAAACATGCTCCAATACATCACATAGCAAGTTACAAAAAGCAGTGCATATACTATAGTCAAAGAATCAAACCTCATGTGTAAAAACTGCCCGGATGTAAATCAGTTACCCGATGACATCATGTACTTTCAACAAACCTTTTTAAATATAAAATCAATGGACGTCCTTCAAGTAAAAACATATTGGCTAGTTTTGAATATTTTTCTTGTTTTGATAGTCGTTATTTTCATATGACCTTATCAATAATACTTGTGTACAGGTTAACGTAATCACAGATGCCCGGTACTTTGAATAGACGGCTTTTACACGTTTTTTAAAGAAACAATAAACTTTTTTTTTCAAAAAGGCTACTGTATATGAAAATATTACGAATATAGGTAAGTTCAAAATTCCACAGACTATAGTTGAGATAAGATAACACATATTGAACAAAATAGTTTGAAAAGTATTAAAATGACAGGGGTTACTTTTCGTTCATAATTCTACTGAGAGGTGACAACGCTTTGGAACTTCATGATAATGCTAAATGTTTAGTTTGTCATAGCTGCTTCAATGCTTCTAGATTTAACTATTTAGAATAGTACCAGCAAATATTACATCATATATAAAGACCATCTTAACAGAACCAATCCCAATTCATTTACAAAATTCATCTTAAACTCTTTGAAAATTTGGGAACACTAGTAATATGATTCAGAAGACGAAGCGATCTTGGCATTGATTACATTTCATTTGATGTTAATTGAAGTTCTTACACTGTAAAATGATTTAATGCTTTACAAATGCGGTCCTCTCAACATCAATTATATAAAAAAGATAGCATCTACAACATGCCAATCATGTGAAGATTCTGTCATTCAAATTACAAATTGCTCCCGCATATGAAATACTTTCATATTCATACGTTATTTCGTAGAATTACTTTATGTATCATTATTCTGTCAGTCATTCAAAATCTGACATATTTCCTGAAAGCAACCTTTCTGCAATTTTAACATACATTAATTAAATAAGACATGCAAGTTTACAAGTTAAGTAGGGACTTGACCTATTTTCCATTATTCTTAACTTGGAATATTTGTTTAGGACGGCAAACTATCTTAATTTGTATAATCTTTATTTGATATGTATAAAGTACGTCCAAAGATTAGTAGAAACACAACATTAAGTGAACAGTGCCTGTACGTTTATAGCTTATAGAGTATAACAGTAACCACCGAGGAGAACGGCTAAGTCACGATTCACTTCACTTGTTGTTTATCTATACAGCATTTGTTAAAAGCACACTATTTCTGGATACGGACATACAACTGCAGTTTATCCAAAAGTTTGATTCTTCTACTATCATTTTTGTTCTGTAAAATGAAAAATATATTTACCTAACTTCTAAACATGACATTCTAGAATAGTTTAAGTTTCAAATTGTATTTTGATAACCACATACCGAAATTACATAATGGATTTTCGCAAGGACTTCGTTGCATCATAATGTTTATCCAGTTTTTCAAATTGAATGTACACTTGACGATCTAGGTATGGCATGTAATTTTTATTTGCCACACACGTCATTTAATAAATATATGATGCAGTATTCAAATAAATGCCGAATTTGGTATCCTTACTTTGTATACCAAGTTAATAATACAAAGGTAGATATATGGTTGTCAAAGCAGAATTCGATTATATTGATGCGATTTAATAAACATGTGAACAACGTACAGCTACATTTTTATTACATAAACGGTGATAGTTGCAATTTTGTACTTCACACGAAACTGGACAGATTTGCACTACTTTGGCTGATGAACGCCCCTCCATCGAGTTTACTAGTTCTTGAAGTGGGCAAGTTATTTGTTAACTTTTACACTAATTTACAAGATTGAGTGACATAGAGATAAAAGAAGCAAGTTGTCAGGCGCCAAATTGTGAAAATATATAAATTATGTCATTGTAGCTAAGACTTGAACCAAACATCGGATTCTGTTCACAAATGATTTAAATCGCTACAATACACTGTGATACATGACAACAAAACTTAATAACTCTTACCTGATTTTAATGACGATAACATATCTTTTCCGATTTTCTTCAATTGCAGGTGTCATTTTTTTCTGCATTCATAAGTTTTGCATTATCTTGAAGTATAATTCACTGACACCATCCCTTCCTTCCACACCTGGATTCAGACGTCTTCTACCGGTAGAAACAATTAACCTGTCATAAATTGGCAATGTTGGGCCAGGTATTGGCAGCAATATCCCAGGAACACCTGCCAAATAAGAAAATAAATAAATTATTTAAGCTGTATCCTTTAACGATAGATCGTGCACGAACACTGAAAACGTATCTTGATTTATTTAATCGTCGGGAACAGTATTTGAAGAACCAAATATGTTATTTTTGTTTATTGTTTTAGCTAGAACAGTAATTACAAAACATTAAAGTACCTTTCGTTTTAGTATTCGCAGGGGCATTGATGCTAAAAACCATTTTAAAAAATGTAGTTATTTTCACACAACAAAAAATCTTCTCAAATAATGGTGGGACAATGACACGTGGCAAGGTGTTTTTTTTATAACGTTTAAATATTTTATTCCTAAAGAGTTATCGGTCAAGCATCTCATTTGCGCTGCAAAATCTAATTGTGTTTAAAGTTTCGCCAATAGATTAACGCCTTGATACACGTGAAACTTGCTTATCGCTCATTCCCTTTTATCTTAGGTTAAATAGCAAAAGGTCTTTGAAAAAAAACGTATTTACAACCTATTGACGCTTAATGTACATTCGGTTTGAACATTAAATTACTCTGTCAGTTTTACAAATTTTATGATTTAATGAGACAAGCTTGAAAATACACAAAAAGTTTTTAAACATTACTATCAGTATAGCATCCGTAAACGGGTAGCAACGATGAGTCAGAAATTGAAGCGTTTATCCAAACAATACCTACATTTATATATATACATAGCTTATAACGTTGCATACATGTATAGTATTCTATCGTGAAACAAAGAGGAAAGTATGAACGATATTGATGTAGACGATTTGAGGCCACTCCAGAATTGCTTATATTTGGATAGAAAAAACATTTGTACTTAGATATGCAAAAAGAAAATTTCATGATACATTTCAGTTTTAGCTACCTTCAATAAACTATGTTACACAGTATCGTTCCTGATATTGAGATATGATGTACCCATAAATTTGTCATGTATGGCTGAAAACGATAGTGAAATGGAAAGTAAACTAGCCAGACTGATTTTAGATAAAACCAAATTGAATATTTATGTTTTACTGGTGTTCATCACAACGGCGACAGAAGACGGTAGTGATTTTACTATCGGAACAATCTGTTGTTTTACATTGTTGTTAGACCTCTATCAATGTCAGTAACATATACATGTATGCAAGCTTTCCTGATCGATTATATAGCTGAGTCAGAGTCACTCACGTCATATTACGTTTGTGTTTCCTAGGATAAAACAATGTCAAAAACATTTTCTTGGTTTACAGTGGTTGGTATGGGTTCCAAGGCAACAATGTCGTCAGGTGCAGATAAATTCAGTAATACCTTAAACAAACAATGTTTGAAGTAATTCAGAACAGAAAGCGTCTTACCAAATGTCAGATTCCTTTCATTTTCATTTACATTATTAATTTTGAAGTGACAGTTGATACTGTTTTACATAGGGTATCCGATGTCTGACCTATATTATTATGCACTCGAAAAGTGATATGAATTTTAATTGTTATAATTTAAGAAACACTTAAATCAGTGATTTATACTTCTAGAACAATCATCATTGTCAAAGTTATAACAACAATGTATGAATCTGTATCATTTACTTCGTATCCTAATGTACTTAGAGAACCTCTGTAAAAGTTTTATGTTTTCTAACAATCTACTGTGTTTTAAGCTTCTTGTTTTAGCCATTTTGAAGGTCAAATCAACTTTGATGTAATAGAAAATGTAAGAAAATATCTGGATATTGTTATTAAATTTGAAGTATGATTATGTGACTTTGAACAACAACAAAAATAAGAATTCAGACAAAACACCATCAATAACAATGACAAGGATAAAACATCCGTAGCATTTGAAGTCCACACAGGCAAAATTGTACCACAAAAAGTGAAAACATCTGTAGCATTTGAAGTCCACACAGGCAAAATTGTACCACAAAAAGTGAAAACAGCTTCTTTTGTGAACCCGTATTCATGGATCATAAATGGTTAACCTTTTGCTAAGTTGTTTGATATAAGACGGTATGCTAGTGCTCAGCTACATTTTGACCATATTCTTTTCCATGGAACATAACATTATGATTAAGAAGTGAGAGTTTAAGCATAAATATGTTGTAAAGATATTTAGAATTTGTATTTTCTGTTATTTCAATGTCCCATGTTTTTTGCAAGCTCAGACCAGCAGTAAAGCCTATGCTGAATACAAATTGTACATTTACCAGATGCAAACGAATTCAAATAATTGTGAAGATAATACAACACATAACAAACGAATTAGGACAATGCTGAATTGGATTAATCATTTAAAAAAAAAGAGAAGAAAGGATATATGTTCAAAGCAATTTTATATGGGTAATGCACATTACTAAGCAAACCCATTTACATTTTTGACTGTTTTAGAAATGGCAAAATGAAGTTATTACTTTTTAAGTAAAGATGAACATAAATTGTTAATTTTAAATTTTCTGTCTTGTTTGTCTTCGAAGACAATATCAGTCACAGTATCACAAAACTCATTCAAATATTTTGGCACAACTGAACAATCGTGTTTAAAACTTTAACAGCAGAAGTAATTCCTGAAAAAATGCCATGTGTTATGAATAGTACCAGTAAATAAGTTAAAAGCAAAGGGGAAAAGGGGAAAACACGTTTTTGTTTCCAAAAATAAAACTTATACTGCACCCACACCAGTAAACATTTTTAAGGCTTAGACTTCATTTTATGTTTGCTTTGAGATGCAAATATAAATGAAATACACGAAATAATGTCAATCAGTGTCATTTTCTGCAGTTCTTGAGATTTAGAGTTACACCAGATTATGATTACACTAGTCGCCCTTTTCCAGACCCACAAGTCACCCTTTTCCAGACCCACTAGTCGCCCTTTTCCGGACCCATAAGTCGCCCTTTTCCGGACCCACTAGTCGCCCTTTTCCGGACCCACTAGTCGCCCTTTTCCAGACCCACTAGTCGCCCTTTTCCGGACCCACTAGTCGCCTTTTTCCGGACCCACTAGTCGCCCTTTTCCGGACCAATACAAAGGTCCGAACTATTGCAAGGACCCCTTGTAACTGAGGAGCACATCACGTGTGATGGTGTGAATTGACACTGAGGTTAACTGGTTCCGAAGTAAATATGATGGTAGTCACATCTGGTATGCTTTTTTGAGGGTGTAAAACTTGTAGTGAAAATAGTTGGACTCAACATGATAATTATGATGAGTTATGTACATTTGTATCATATGCTTGTTTTAACGGTGCTTTATCGTAAATAACTATCTCTTAAACTATTACAGAGTCTCAAGCACGTTTTGTAACACAGGATATTAAATGACAACTATATGTTGAAATAGAACTTAAATATTCTAATCTTATCATAGACAGACCATAGACAGTTTCTCGTTTTCATTATTGAAATGAATACAGTTTTAGTTAAATGAACATGCCAAACCTTTCAAAACATCAAACGCATGAGGATAAAAGAATTAGAATGAAATAATCCTAATATATTCATGTACGAACATATGTGTCATTTGATTTGTATTCAGAAAATGAATGTTCTATGACTAGGAATGTCTTGCACTTCTCACTCATTCTTAATTGAGAGTATTTTCCATTTATACAAAGTAAATCTCTTTAATTCTTAATGTATGTAATATATACTTTTGGGGAGAATATCAAACTCATGACACTATCGATTAACATATGTAATAAATATACATCACCATAATAAGTAAGATTCATGCTCATAATATTTTGATGTACATTTAAAAGATGTTTTCATAAAATAAGTAAAATTTATTACTCATTTCTGTAACATATATTTTAAAGCGAATATTTTATATTTAACTAACATAAATATTATGCGGAAAAGATGAGCACTTAAATGAGTATGTCTTCTTTATATATATATTAAATTGATAAAATGACTGATATATTTAAAAAAATGTTTAACACGGACAACTTTTTAGAAATTTAGATTCTTTTGTGTTTATCTCATTATTTTCCTATTTCAGAAACATGTGACCGAGTACATATTTTATTTTTGACTGACACTATCAGCTCAACGATTTAATGAATTGGTGTCTAAGCAAAAATACACATAATTCGAATTCTAAACAGCCCGATATTTACCAAAAAAAAAAACAAAGAAGTCATTAAACCATAGTAAATCGCGATATAACATGCAAAAATACTTTCATATAAACGTTGAGATAAATGACAATTTTGATAAATGATAACGTGTTTAATGCGTATTCATTAATACGGATCTAGTTTCTCGAGAAAAAAATCATACATGTACCTTATATTAAATATGACTAGATGAAACTAAAACACATACCTGTCAGTGACGTCACTCTTTTTTTCATAGACGAATTTGTCCACATGTATACCACCGCATGCGGGTACGCTTTGGACACGGTTTCTTCACTCGTCGCGTCGCCATGGCAGCCAGCCTCCACACGGGACATCCCGCGCGAGACGGATCAATGCTATCAGCCTCCTTCTCAATCGTGCACTTACCGATACCAACACAGATTTATGCGCCTACTGAAGCATTCTCTTCTTTCAAGGTGTGAACATTTATAATACGCAGGATGTATGAAATTATTGTAATAAACGGTCCTATCCATTTTACAATTTTCTTTTTAAAAGGCTTTTAGGCGTTGCATATCTTTTAAACTGAACATCGCGTCCAATAGAGTCTAAATCCATTACGAAGCTATAAATGCGTTTTCCCTTTCCATTTCTTACAACATTTCAGCTGTTACACTACCAGAAATTACGTTTCCACTTTATTGCGTACATTTATAAAGAGTCAAATATTCAAACTTCCAATCTAGTTATCTTATTGTAGGCATGTTTAACAAGTGGTGATGTAACAAAAGCTTCTGGGGGTAACCAAATGGGAGAAGAACATTTATTTCTCTGCTTGGATGGTTTAAACAACTTTATTACTGTATTGCGCAGAAATTGCTTCAGAAGCTTAACTATATAAAATATAAAATTCACACTAAAAACATAATTACGCCCAGCATGTGTGTTTATCTTAGACCACTTAAACGTTATATTCTGGAGTGCCAACGAGCAACTTTGTTGGACATAAAATATATTTAGCCCTTCAGATGAAATCCAGTTTTTCTTTGAAAGATCACGTGACAAAAGACAGTCTGATATACATTGCTCATGAAAAGTGGTACCGTTACTAAGCTTTAGATATCAAAATGTTCTTGTATAAAGTTTAACAACTTTTTTTTCCATGGAAAGTCACGCTCTTGCAGAGCCAAATGACAGCAGTGCACGCTACCTTCGTCCGCCGAAATTCCACTTAAACAATTAAAACTTTATGATGAAAAAAAGAGTACCATGCCAGAGATAACACCACCACATTTACGTCGTGCCGAGACATTAAGCTTCTCTTCATTCGTTTAGTTTTTACACTTTTAATGTTGTCAGTTCAACTTTTTTAGACACATGCTTACGCGACTTTCACTCTTTATAATTCTAAGTATTCAACATTTTCACTTCATGGACTAATAATTTTGCAACAATTTTCTTTTTCTATTTCATAATAAATATTTTGTACCGGAGCCGGTTCAAAGGCAACATTCTTATTTATTAAATGTTCTGCATGTGACTATGTAACGAAACGCAGATTTGGTAACATTAGCTCTGTGCTTAAGTCATTGTACATCAACGTTTTTCTTTATTGAAATGTACTGCATGCACCTATGCAATGACAACTAGTCTTGGAAGTGTCTATTCCTTGCTAAAGACAATGTGTATCAACGTTTTATCATTGAAATGTACTGCATGTGACTTTGCGATGAAAAATAGACTTGGAAGTATCTGTTCCTTGCTTAAGTCATTGGGCATTCTACAAGAATAAACGTCCTTCAAGATGGCGTGTTCAAAATATGCAGAATAAGTATACCTTTCAAAGTAACATTAAGATATGCGCTCAGCTTAACATGGTTCTACTTGCAGACGAGGCGTTCGTCTTGATATACTTTCCCTTTTCCTGGAAGCGTGGGCATACAGCATGTGTTCCCCTCAACCAAGGTTCAAGGTACATGTATATATGCACAAGAACTAAAGTTCTTATCATGACTTTGCTTGGATAATGACTTATGTAACTGAAGTATATTTGATACAATATGACCGTAGCACGAGGCTGTGTCGTGTTTGACATGTGCATTCAATATATAGAACACATGCCCAGATGCTTTAAGTTGACAGTTATTTTTATTGCATTAGAAGTAAAATATATTATAAAAATGCGGTCTTCCACTTGTGATCTTTCAAATAATCATATGTTTTATTCTCTGATGCGAGGCTAGATATAATGCACAACAAATGTGTACAAGTTTCACCAAACTCCTTTTTCAAAGAACGTTACTCTTCAACATATATTCGAAACATTGGCATGATGCACGGTAGTACTTTCGTAATAATGAAAGGGTCATTTGTTCACAAAACTATATCAAACATTTTTGGATGTGATGAAGAGTTTTATGAACTTTTATTATAACTGTGGGAAGCTGAAATATCATATAACAAATACATGCAAGTTTCATGTTCAAGTTAAGCTGTAAAATGAACATGAAATAAATGTTTGCTCCCATTTTATGATTAATAAAATCATGCTGTGCCAGAAATAAAATAAACCTACGGATGCAATAACTCGTACACAGTCAGTTGTTGTTTAAGAGCCAGTAACAACATTTTCATGAGATAACTGGTTCATGAACCTGGCAATGAAAGCAGGTTCATTGGCATGAGGATCGAATGGGCATGGTTCGAAATAAGCTTAAATCTTTTGTATCATTGTATTTATCAATTGACAAGTGTTACCAATCAATTTCCTATACATGGAGTATACAAATATTTACTACATGTGCACATGTACGAATCCTCATATCATTGCAAGATTTTTTTCAAGATTTATTCAATCATGGCATAAACATTTTATATGTCCATCGCTACTAAACATAATGGTGTGGTTACAATATCACTTATACATACATATACATACATATTGCAAGTACCATACATATTATATTATCATATATTGTCATGAGAAAAGTATGTAAACAATGGCATAGTATGGCAAGAGTGATATTCTATGATATCGGCATACTTATAAAATAATTGTAAATGAAGGTTTGTAAGCAATTAATAACTTTATCCTACATAGCAATTATGTAAGCATTGAAGTCTATTATTACTTGCTAAATATATAAATTTTGACAACTTATTAATATCATTTTTTTTCTTTACATTTCATTTTACGTTTAAAGTTTTGAACAACTGGCCAAATACAATAGTATGTGTACATATGTACACATATAAACAGGTGAAATTAAAGTCAGTGTTAAAGTTTTTTACATTTTGACCCGCATTATAAGAAATATGAGCAATGTAAACTAAATCCTCGACGCCAACTTTTTTTCAGAAACTATGTTATACGAGTAACCGAATAATATCCGGACCAATAACATTAAAGTTAACATAAAGTTATAATAGCTTAAAGTCTTTTTATTAAAGATGCAATGGACCTGGCATCATGAGAACTTTTGAAAATGGCATTTGTTTTGTTCTTAAATGTTACACGTTCATTTGGAGAAATAATAACTGACAATGGTTCCCTACGATTAATAATGGCTGTGAATGATACTGAGCGATATATAAGAATTGACAATAATGCCAAGCGTTCTATATCGACTGTGAATGATACCGAGCGAAATATAATGCCTGACAATGGTACCAACCGATATACAATGACTGTGAATGATACCGACCGATATATAATGCCTGACAATGGTACACACCAATATACAATGACTGTGAATGATACCGAGCGAAATATAATGCCTGACAATGGTACCCACCAATGTACAATGACTGTGAATGATACCAAGCGAAATATAATGCATGATAATGGTACCCACCAATATACAATGACTGTGAATGATACCGAGCGATATATAATGCCTGACAATGGTACCCACCGATATACAATGACTATGAATGATACCGACCGATATATAATGCCTGACAATGGTACCCACCGATATACAATGACTGTGAATGATACCGAGCGATATATAATGCATGACAATGGTACCCACTGATATACAATGACTGTGAATGATACCGAGCGATATATAATGCCTGACAATGGTACCCACCGATATACAATGACTGTGAATGATACCGACCGATATATAATGCCTGACAATGGTACCCACCGATATACAATGACTGTGAATGATACCGAGCGATATATAATGCATGACAATGGTACCCACTGATATACAATGACTGTGAATGATATCGAGCGGTATGTAATGCCTGACAATGGTGCGAAGCGCTTTATAATGACCGTAATCGATGCCAAGCGATATATAAGAACTGATAATAGTGTCAAGCGATCTATAATGCCTGTAAATGATACCGAGCGATATATAAGTACTGACAATGGTGTCAAGCGATGAAACCGACCGATACATGTACATAATGACTGACAATAAACCCCATCGATATATGATAAATTACGTGCCATACCTAGAAGTAAATCATAGATTAGAATACTGGATATAAAGATTTGAAACTGTTACCTGTGTTTGCATATCTCATTTAATACGGTTGTCCCTCAAGATTATTTGGAGTAAAAAAAAAGTAAGCAATATGTTCTTATCCTGGACAAGGATTCAAACTTAAATCTACATTTTATGATGTACAAATGATTATAAACGTACCTTTCTGTCGCTTTACTTTGTTTAGAGCTTCAACTCTTTCCGTATATGGTTCTGAAAACGTTTTAGACCGGTAGAGTTTCTGCCCTGGTAAATAAGCCGGAACGGCAACATACTTGTACTGTGTTCCAACTTTTGCCAGTATTAACGTTTGCTTGTTTGCCACTGAAGACTGTCGTCTGCTTTTATGGCGAGAATTACCATATATTTTCTTACATATGTCGTACTTCTCATCATCCATGTGAACATTATTTTCTGATTTCTCTGCATTTTGTTTGTCTGTGGTCTGCTTTTCCGCTTCAGGTCTGTCGTCAAGTTCTTTTTTATCTTCGGCATTGGGTAACCCTTTTTCAGTGCTACATCCGTTTGGATGTATGTGATTTTCGTCTGAAATCTTCTCACTGATTTCACCCTGGCTTAGTTTGTCTCCATCAATGGTGACAGATTCCTTATGTTTACTTTTATTCATTTTTTCATCAGGTCTTTCCTCACTTTGTAAATAATGTGACATTTTAGCTGTAATCACAATCGTATCATCACTGTCGTAACTATCGATGCTAAAAGTATCACTTTCAATTTTCCCGCCATTTTCTTTTCTTGTCCTTGACCTTCGATCAGCTGTTGTCTCTGGTCTACACATGTGCACTGAAGAGTCATTTTCCGTGGTGTTTTGAGCATTTGTGTTGTGTTTATTCGGAAAACTACTTCCAGTTCCCATTCGTATATTATCTGTTAATTAGACCACTATCTCGAAAAAGAAATAAGCTGATTAGTATCAAGATTTAACACGATACTTGATTCAATGAAAGAAGACCTTAAGGTTTTCTCCTTACGTGTTTATTCCTTAACCATAAATTCTTAATACACTCCTTTCATTACTTTTATATTTTGCACGCTATATTTGTATTAATTCTTGTTTTTTATCGATCATTTCAATTGATTTTCAGCTCTTAAATATCATAAATCACGATCAAATCATTTCCCTTTTTATTATATTTGCACAATATGTAAACGCATAAATTTCAATAACAAAAAGTCAAGTACTCGTATAATATTAACATATTTTATCTGAAAACTAAACCTGCGATTGAATTTATGGACTCTAATAGATGGTGCAACCATTCTGTTTGTTTGTTACTACAAAAACAAGACTTTTTTCTATACCCATTTGATTAGGTTACATATATGCAAGCAAAATATAGCAGTTCAATGAAGTTGCTATGTCTTTCAAAGGGAAGATTTTTCTATTTACTTGTGATTAGGTTTAGATTGCAATGAATGGACGGCAAAATCAATAAATCGGTACAAAGGTTTGATTGTATAGAGGCTGATTGAAAGTTATTTTTAGTAACATTGAAAGTATTATGCCCGGTGACTGCTTTCACAGCTAAGACGATGCTTCATTGATTTCTATATTAATATATTTCAATTTTGACACTTTAGAAAAACGCGACCTATATTTCACAGGAGATCCTACATTGAATTTCATCTATTCGGCCAGTGCATTTAGGGCATACTTGCTCTGTAGGTACATTACTGATTCCATTCACTATAATAAAAACGAAATGATAAAGCATGCGACAGATATACTTGCAAAACAGTCGTACATATACGACAAAGAAAGAAACAAACTACACCGTATGTCACAAATGTTGCAACAAAGTAAAACAGGAAGATAGTCGACCAATCAAATGTCATGTTTGCCTTATGGAGATTAACACAGTTAGTGAATAGCGCAGTTCAGTGCAGGAAAGTCATTAGTACCATTTGAGTTTGGTACCCGTGATATTGCCTTTTATACATTGTATACTGAAAAAAGGCCGTTTTCTTAGGCAAATATGTTACTGAAAAAGGGCCGTTTTCTTAGGCAAATATGGTACTGAAAAAGAGCCGTTTTCTTAGGCAAATATGTTACTGAAAAAGGGCCGTTTTCTTAGGCAAATATGTTACTGAAAAAGGGCCGTTTTCTTAGGCAAATATGTTTGAATAATCCTTTGACATCGCTTTCATCTGGCCTTTGTTTTTTCTTGATCATCTATAGTTTGGTTCGATTTATTTATCATTTAGTTTCTGCAAGTTTGCTTTTGGGCCCGAGTGACATATCCGGCTTAGGACAAATGCTAAACAAGTCCTAGAAAAAAAACCCGTTCAAGCAAGAAACATGATTATCAGATTTCTGCAACTTCTGTATATGTCAGCATTTGGATCATGCGCAAAAGAAAACCAACAAGATTAAGTCAACGAAACAACTCACTAGACTAGCCTTATCAAAGTTCAAGTCTGAATAAGGTTTTGTCTTTAAATAATTACAGGCATCTAAGTACATTATCTTCATATCCAATATGTTTGAACTCACGTACTTCTTCTATTCATTTCGGTGTATTTTAACTACCGTGAATGTGCAATGTCAGGAAAAGTTTGCATATTTTAATTTGAGAAAGGGAATATATAGTTGTTGGCTCTTTAATTGCCTTAAATAAGCTTGAAGCTTTCTACTTGATCCTAAATTTATATTACAAATGTGACATATTGCACATGCAATGTATTGAATAGAATATTTTTTAAACCAATTGCCACATACTTTTATTCATTTGCAATTTTGAATAACTACTAAATAAGTATGCCACTAAACTGTGTTTTATGAGAAAAAGAAAGTTACAATCTTGGTTCACTCTTCTAGACACACATCACCAAGCGTGGAAGAAATATGTTGATTTGAAATCTTTATGTGAATTGATACAAATTTGAAAATTATTTCAAAATTGAATTTTTTAGGATTCTGGTCGCACTTTGGGTATGTATCATTTATTCTCAGTTGAATACTCCTTTTCCGTAGCCACTGAAGATTTGCAACGCCAAATCGAATAAGGGTTTACTCATTGAAATGTAACGATTACATCATCTGATGAAATATGCTTTGAGAACCTCTGAATCATTTCGCTTTATTGACTATCGTCAATACTTTTACTGAATTTTACCTTGTGAACTTTCCATCCACATTATCATGATGATCGAAGTCTCGCGTGAGTTACCAGGACTCAAGGTCTTGTGTTGAGGCGGGATTTCAGTATCCTTATAATGCCTTTTGTTAAACGAGTTAACAATATGATATTAACTACGAACAAAGACGGTGTTACTTCGACGCTCTTACTTATGAAAGTCATATAGTTTAAACAGCCTTTCTACAGTTCAAATATAGACATAGAAACATGTGTTTGTGTAAAAGGTAAATTAAGATTCCATATTCCCTTTTTCATAAATTATGTTTCAGTTTTCTTTTCAGCATCACTGTGATCAGAACACCAGACAAAAATGTTTAATAGAAGATGTCCTCGATGATGATTTGAACTAGGACGTTTTCAGTCTGGACGTTTGTTTCGTATGAGATATTTGTCAGTATTATTTCGGCTTTTAATTTGTAATTATTTGCCATTTCAGCCCCATGTCAACCATGTTTGTAGGAGAAATGAAAGAGAGTGAGATAAGAACTGTCTTTTATGTTGTGGAACTGTTTAATTAGTTTTCGTGTGATCATGTGCTTAATATCTGTGTTTATGTGTTAATATTAATATGTGAATTTTAATATGACTATGTGTTTACATGAACCGTTTTTATTTCTTTTTTAATTGTTGAATTGTTGTGTAAATCCAAACCATTTCATCCCCGCGTTTCATGTTAAAATATTACTTTTGCGTGCACTGTGGATTTTTATGTTAATTTCAATGTGATCATGTGATTTATGTTAAAGGTCATCTTCAATGTAAATGTGGAATTTGTATGTGTATGGAAGAAACAGCGCGTCAAAATTACTGCAAAAAATATGTTTGATGATAGTTTTAAAGGAAGTGCAACAACATCAAACAGAACAGCACAAGTCTTTGCGTTTTACAGTGCATTTCTTTCCGGAAACTATGGCGCTAGGAAAACAGACCACATAGGGTTTCCAGCAGCGTGTTACATGACACAAAGACGGGCCAATGTTGGTAAAAGATATTTTCTTTGAAAACGATAACGGATGCTTTTTAAGCTCTCCGATTTAATTCAAAAATCAACAAACAGTCACAAACAAGAATATAAACACGCTTTGAAGTTTACACGAACGAGACAACATGTTCATTGAATGAGTGATAAATGTGTTTAATGTGTCTGAGACTATTCAAGAACAAGTACCATTGTATTATATAACAGTCATACTCTTTTGAGCCTTGACTAATCATTAGTCACAGCTTAATGAAATGACAAATTTCTGTAATTGTATTAGACATGAGACAACAACAAATATACTTTTATTTCATCCCCATGTATTAATATTGTGTATGGGGAAATGAGGAATATGGGAACATGAGTGCAGATTCATTTCCATCAATAACAGTAGTATTCGGGAAAGCATGCACAGCATAAAATGTTACAAACATTGTATTCAAACTGTAGAAAAAAAGATTTTTTTTCCACTGAAATTGTCGAATGAGCGAAACTTATGATACATATACCCATATATTTTGAACATTTTTTGAAGTCATCGATACTACTAGAATTTCGTAAATTACTGCAAGAGTCAAGCGACTGTTTCAGTAAAAACTTGAATGCTCACAAATTGCACATAGTTTCTGAAGATGTTTTATATTTAGATATTAAATGAAACATTCCAGCTATCTGAACTACAAGTTTAGAAAAAAATCATATATTTCATAACTTTCAAAGCACTTCCTGTTATTACGTCATGTAATGCATGCACCCTACTCGTAATTGTGAACGACATATAGCATATGTATATCGGATTAACTCAGTTCATTCTTGTACACATGTTATTTGTGGGCAAATGTTACGGATTACACTATTTTTCACGTAACTAATATTATTGTAATTTGTAATGCCTCTATTTTAGTTAAAAATGGAATTAACACACACATTATTACAACACTTTTTATATCATCTTTTCATAACGTTTCGGCGAAGCCTTCATCAGAATAACAATATAAAGCGGACGTGACGTAACGTCGTATACATTTGAACATTTTTTTTGTTTTTGTTTTTGTTTTCTATTTTAGTTAAAAACATTTAACTTGTTCACGATGATTTGGTTGATGTTGTTGCACCAACTAGCACAATTGAACAAGAAAACAGCAAAAACAGCAAGTGTTTAATTGCAGTTCTAACATATTGTTAGCCATAAACACCTAGATAATGCAAATAAAAAGGCTTTCACAGTTTGCCTTTGGTGCAATAACAGGTGCGAGATAAAGGTTTTGGGGAAAAAATAAATTTCTTTGCATGAGCTTTAGGGTATAAATTAATTTCAAGTCATGTTTTAATGAATACTAGTAATATGCAAATTAATTATTAAAGAACCAGTTTTTCAGAGCATACTTATCTACAATGCTGTATGTTTTAGAAAGATTGCGTACATGTATATTATTAATTAGGTACAATATAATGATAAACTATATTCCTGTAGTACGACAGAATACAGTGCTGAAATTCAATTTTGATCTATGTTTATGATAACTTTTAATCGGAATAAATTTTTGTTAATTGTGTGATTCTACAAGTATTTAATGAATTCATTTTGGTTTTTTAAGTTAATCTTGGAAAGAATGTTAACATAGGTTTTCACAGAAATATATGTGTCAAAGAAATAAGGACAGTACAAAAGAAATGCCATTTATTCAAATGTATTATCACAATTTGCATTTTTTGCGCATATAGATATGCCCAATTTATAACGAATTACAGAAAATATAGCCATAACATGAAAATACAGAACGAAATGCCCAGTAAAATTCATTTTTCTACTTCAAGCAGACGTATGTACCTTAAGATTTAAATATTTAAAATCACCGCTTTATAGTACGATTGCCTTTTTGCAATGTCATGACTCATTTATTCATTTATTAATAATAGTATGAATAATTGAAATGAATATATATTATGAAATTATTGATTCGTGTAACTGAGAATTCAAAATATTCTAAATACGAAATTCGCTCAAGCAGATACATCAATACTTTTCTATGCATTTTACACACTTTTCACTTTTCGCAGAAGAAAGAGTTGCTTGATATCATAGTTTTATGAGAAAGGGTTATGCGTTGTTAAAGTTATTAGGAAAGAAAAATATTTTATCTTTAAAATAAAATTCTACATGTTGTTACTTTTTGTATTTTCTGCTAGTATATGACACTGTGATGCTGATATTTCCATTTTCTTTCAGTTACAATGCCTTTTAACGGATTAATTGTTCCATGTACCATGTATTTATATTGTGTATGTTTTTTTCGAATTAACCAAACTGTTTCTGCCACGTACTAAGGCACATGTTGTCTGTTAACAAACCGTCATAATAATGTATTAAGTAAACCATGTTGATCTCATGTAGTGTAGGACCTGATGGAAATAAAAGTGTATGTGTCTGTCTGTTATTTTATTTCTTTTTGTCTGTCTTATTGTGTGCTGATATATTCTTTTATTTTTTGACTATATTATGTTTACTCTGATTACAACAGTAAAAGAAGCCTGGTAATTTTGAATTTTAACCTTATACTGGTGTTCTTGCCTGTTGAAAATGTAAATTTCGAATTGTATTTTCACGAATACTTTATTCAAATTTTGTTTTAGTATTTGAAATGTTAATTCAACACCTTGTTGCCTTATGACAAAAATAAACAGAATTTAAAATATCACTAAATATAATACATAAAAAGAACTGTAATTGAAAGATGATTAAGTAAAATTAAGTTAAATGTAAATTTCGAATTGTATTTTCACGAATACTTTATTCAAATTTTGCTTTAGTATTTGAAATGTTAATTCAACACCTTGTTGCCTTATGACAAAAATAAACAGAATTTAAAATATCACTAAATATAATACATAAAAAGAACTGTAATTGAAAGATGATTAAGTAAAATTAAGTTAAATGTAAATTTCGAATTGTATTTTCACGAATACTTTATTCAAATTTTGCTTTAGTATTTGAAATGTTAATTCAACACCTTGTTGCGTTATGACAAAAATAAACAGAATTTAAAATATCACTAAATATAATACATTAAAAGAACTGTAGATGATTAAGTAAATGAAAGCAACAGTTATAATTGTAATAGCATGTTTCAGAAAATTATTTTCAAACTAGAAATAATAAATGACATCGACATATTTGATCAAACCAGATTTGAATACAGCACCCCCATTGGAAATAAGCTTCAGGGCTTTATGGGTCATCCTAGGTTTAATACACAATTAATTTTAGCTAACTGCTTTTTCGAGTTTCTATAGTTTCTATATATATTAGTTTACTAATGTTTCTAAAAGTTAGTTGATGAACAATTACAAACAACTTGTTATGTTCTTATAAGTTTGAATTAAATAAGTCTAAGTGAATAGTGATTATTAATTGTGACACTTAATCTGTGATACAAAATTCATGCGTAAATTTAAGCATTCTGTGTTGCATTTAATTTTTAGTCGGTTTGATAATGTCTCTATGTGTGTAATTTAATTGTATATTTTATAATTGTGTATTTTACCTGAATACAAAATTAGCAATCAATATACTCATTTAGGTATGCTCATCATGACATCAGCTTAAAATAATCGTCTTCTGGTCATTATAATGTGATCATTTTGTGCTTTGTGCTGAGTGGTAGGGATCCACGGTCTTTATTCACATACATGCGTTAAATTAAGATAAATGATTTCTGATAAATGGATTACAAGTAATATGGGACAGCCGTCAAACAAAACTAAAATGTAAATGCTTGTTCCTTTTAAATATATTCCAATAAAGTTTCCTTATATTTTAAATGCAAATGGGGAAATCGATCAAAATATCAGTCCTAGAAAATTGACAGAAAAAATAAATTTCGTGATTAAGTTAAGTATGCTTTTTCAAGAGATACAAATATATTGGGAACAAGTGATGAAAAGACAAGAATCCTACAAAAAGTAAAATTGAACGATCACGTTTTCTACTTTTACTTATAGAATCTCTAAACACTAAAGCAAAAATATAATTAAAATATAACATCACAAATAAAAATAAAAAAACACGTGGCAAAGTGATTCAAGCACCACTGTACGCTTGAATGGCGTTTCTGGTCTGCAAACTGGCACACATGTATTTTGGCTATTAGCATTTTTACACAATTTTGCCAAATAATCATAAGCTTTGGATAAAACAGACTGGGCAGATATCAAACTGTCGGCCGGGACTATAAACAATTATTATATATATATATATATATTTTAAGTATCTGTGGAAAAAAAATCACAAAACCACATGTGCACCATGTACTTATATAAATATAAGCCGGAAAGGTTTCAATGCGAAATTATTTAGGCTGATGTTTACAACTTTATAAAATGAATTTCTGATAATAGACATAAACTATTTAAATTCAATTTGAAAGTGATTAACAAAATATTCACATTCAAGTAAAGAGGGCTGATGTACGTAAAGTTATAACCACGTTTTCATAAACTGTTTAGGAGCTAATACTTGCTAGACTAAACCTTTTTTTAAAGTGTTGAATCCAGAGAAGTATACGAAACGAAGAGTTCGTAAACCTAGGATACAAAATGAATGTAAAAAGTATGAGACCCAGAATTTATTTTTCGTAAATATTATACTAATGTGGTAGGTTTAAGTCATATTTCATTAGTGAGAACTGGTCGTTAGATGATAACATATATAAGGTATCATATATATCACAACATCATTTGGAATTACATGTATGTATCAGTACTTAAAAGATAAATAAGTTGATGTAAGATTTCTGTGCACATTTCATAAAAATTTATATATTAAATGACACACATAGTTACATTAGTTTATAACAAGTAAATTATTATAAACACCAGAAATATTGAAAGTATTTTTTTATTTTGTAGCAACAATGAATTTACTGGACTAAATACTATATGCATGTATGTATAAATGTAAACGGCATGCCATTTCAGAATTTGAAATATAGGTGCTGATGACATGAGAAGTTTTTCAAAGGCTGGCTGGGCATGGAAACAATGTGAGTAAAATTGAAAAAAATAAAGAATAGCAAACATGCGTAAAATGTCTGAGCAAAGGTAATTGATATATTTTCAAAATAGTGAGGACATAGACTTTATGTGATTATAATTATGTGAATCAATCAAATAAAACAAGCAAGTGGTTGCATATGAAATATTTAATAACATTCCGCAAATAAGTTAAACAAAGACTCTACTACAATGTTTGAAATATACAATTATACAAGGCCCCGTGCTTTTAAAAGTTACTTGGCATGCTCACGCTCCTCAACACAAAATCATGCTCAAATAATATGAAATCAAATCGAGTGATAATTATTTATAAAGTCAGGGTTAGTATACCTTAGCTCAAGAATATACCTTCTGATTTAGTTATGGAACTCGAGTCTGCGAATAAATACAACTTAACTCAAGAATTTTTTATACGCACGGGGCCAGGATGGAAATTACTATTGCATGTAAGGCTGCAAGATTTGACATGATTTTTAATAGTTTATATGCTTTAAATCATGTGTTCGGACAACACATGAGGGAGCGTTTTATTTATACAAATTTGTCATACTGATTTGAGCAGATTTTTAACGTACATGTAACATTTGACGGTTTCTAATTACATTTCCCTGATCTTCCGATCGAAACAAATCAAAACAGAAACATCTATTCCAGACAACGGGCTAGACAGCAAGGCAATAGAAAGAAAGAAATGTTATTTGATTTTTCTATCAATCCAATAGGAACATTCTCTGCATTGTTTACGAGCATGAAAGCCACGCCCGCCATCTGCATATTCAAATTAGCTTCAATTATCAGACATAGTCGTGCATTTCCAGATAAGCTTTCCCTGTTGAGAATTAATAAGAAATTTATGGACCGTGCACCGTGGTGTTTATAAATGTTTTATTACACCAATGTTTTATTTGTTTATTTCTTTTAGCAACGGGTATGATACTAAGCTTAGCTCGAAAGGGCGCCAAATGATTTATAGGTGTAAAAATAGACCGTTGCCAGTTACGATTCGTAAATATTCAACAAAACAACTCATTAGAGATAAAGATATTTACAGCTAAAATTAAACACTTCATTACATGTATGAAGGACTTTTATTTGTTCATATTTTCTCCTTAGCACAGACGTGTAAAGTTCGTCGTCAAAGACTATGAAACAAAACATAACAAAACATGACACAACGTCATGGAACTATCCCCATGTCGCTCAAATGCCACGTTAGGAAATCAAATTAAACTTAGAGATAATTAGAAACAAAATCTATTAGGAATGCCATAAAATATTTTAAAAAGGTTATAAAATTGAACACTTATATATTCATTTTAACGAGCAGGTTTTCCCCTCCTAAAATAGTTTTGTAACTAGGTGTCTCTGTCATATACAAGCCTTCATTAAAGTGTTATACAAGAAAACTACTGGTATTTTTTAATCAACGATTTCAATAATTTGGTTGAATGTTTTGGCTGTTAGTTACTGAATACGAAATAGCAGCCATTAAAATTAATATTCCTATATGATACTGATCATGGGATGTTAAGCAACTGTAAGAAAAACGACAATTGATAATTAATGTATTATCTTGTTTTGGCCGAGTCTAGCTGTAACTTCCCTCACTAAAACACTGGTCTGGTCTGATTAACTGACACCCATACTAACATCGCACTGTTTACACTATGGGTCCTGGTGAAACCTGGCATTACAAAACCCTTCCTGAATTGGCCCCGTGTCAGAAACTCAGCATTGCAGTTTCCCTACATAACCCTAAACGTTACTTTTACTTGTCGTGCCCTGGTAACAGAAACCCAACATAACAAAGTTTCGTCACTATCAATATCATTTGAAGCAACACAAAAGTAATATAAGAAGTGTGTTTCTACTACTGAGAAAGGTAATTAGCAAAGCAATCACCCCAGACTCTTCACCGGATAGAAGTTTTGGAACCTTGTAAAGTAGATACCTGGAATGTACAGAGAAGCAACCCACGCACCAAGGAAACTAAGAGGACAAAAGTGGGTAGGAAATACTTTTACCCATTACTTTAACAAAACCAATCGACGATAATTAAATAATTATCTTAATATGGAGCCTAAATCATCGAGGCTCGTTGTTAAAGCTTGATTAACCCAATCTAGACATAAACATTAAACAAGCGCTTATTATCTTTAAGGGCTCACATTTGAAGAGTATATTCTGTAAAAGCTTGACATTGTAACCTTATATCAATCTGATGACTCGAACAGTCTTTAAAATTATATTGGGTCTACAATATATAATTAAGTGCAGCCGCAAAAGTTTTATTGAATTAATTAACTACTTTGGTTGTTAGTCTTTTTTAGCATTGCCTTTGCGCAAAAACCTTGAATATTCAACCATAGAACCTATGTATTAAAAACACAAACATGTATGTGTATAGCAAAAGGTTGTAATGTTTATATTCTTGTACAGATATGAATGCAGCTATTCCATCTCGTTGTCTTAACAACACCAACAACAACAACATTTAAACAATCAAACAAACAAAAATATTTAATGTAAGGATTCTACTCATACCGTGTAAAATGTAAAACAGCCACAATAAACACACAGCTATAATAATTATCATAATACTTTATAATAATGACAACGAATATAATGACATCAAAGTTAATAATAAAAATAAAAATAATAATAACAATAATAATAATAATAATAATAATAATAATGATAATAATAAAAAAAAATTCTAGTGCAAGCTTACAAGCTAATGTTTTATGTCTGAGAAACATACACAAATCAAAATAAATCAGGGAATCTTTGTGTAGACAGATATATAAGCTAGAGGGTCATTCATTTATACTGAAAACTCGTGTTCAGGAAATATCTTGTACCCCAAATATCAAAAAAAACCCCCCCTTTTGAAAACCCAAAATTTCCCTTTTACAGGTTCTTTTGCAGGAAAAGTTATTGCTTGTACTTCGTCAATATCCTGCAGTAATTAGGAACTGTCATCGTTGAAGCGTAATATTTAGAGGACATCGGCGTTATAACTTTACCGAGCTGGGCTGTTTAATGGCGCAGCACGAGTGAAAATAACTCTTTTGGTGTTCGCAGGATTAAGTGATATTACAGACAGTTTATTTTTGGTTAAAACTCTACTTGCATTGAGTTTATTTCTTTCGAATCGCGGGTCAAATATGCTGCTAAGCGACGTGATCGTCGCATGGTTTCTAGCTTAATTACGCTCGGAATGTTCTTAAATCAGTAAATTGTAACCAGTCAAAACTATGGATTATCACTTTTATTTCACTGAGAAAACTCTATAATTCACTGGAAAACATAAAATAAATACCATTATTTAATAGAACCAAAATTGACGTTCTGTTGAATTGGACTATGGTAGCATTTATGATAATAAATATACAATATGGACTTTGTTTTCGCAGACCCCAAACAGTAATTATTCAGGACATGTGCTACATATGAAAATTTGTAAGCTACATGTTTCTCTGTATGTACAATTTGCGTAATTAATTAATGTTGCAGTAAGATTTATAACTACTTTATATTGTTTTTGGTGACATTAAGGTAGACTTAAACATTTAAATAACTTTTGAAAGTAGTTCCACCTACACGAATATATTACAAGCTAAATCTTGGCGTGTTTATTAAAGCAAAAATTTCATTCGTTTCAAACGTTTTTATTTTTGTCGTATTTAGACAGTCTGTAAACCTAATCATATCCTGAAAAATCTTTCGAATCTATAAACGAGTTAAATGCTCTTGAGGCGAAGAAGAAACTAGCTTACAGCCTTAGACAGATATATGTTACTTAACTGAACAGCATTACAGCTAGGGGTTACCCCCTATACCCCAACATTGTCTTGCGTTTTATACACTGTTCGCTGTTTGCTAATTACAATTGTTTTACCATTTGAGTAAGGTCAGGTGTATAACTGTCTATCACAGCACATACAGAGTTAAGAGAATAAAAATAATTTGAAGAAAAATATCAGAAATCAGTAATATAATTCTATCGAGCAGGGAATAGTATATAAAACGCAACGACACCTTTTTTTGTGATATTGTGGACTTTCTTCTGACTATAAATCTTGGTCACAAAATAAAGATGGGTGACACATTTTATTACATTTGGTGTCCTATTAATTTTTGTAATCACGATAAACATCAGTTGTTACGTTTTATTTGTTTTGAGACGACCTTGCCAGAAATGTTTATATTTACGTACTTTCTAAACACAATGGAAAGAATAGAAACGTTTAACGATTTTGGCGAATAAAATTCTAGATTTTGTCTGGAGCTAAAGATGTGCCTGTTTATTGGAAATGGTGAAGAAGTGTGGGAAATAACTTTTAATGAAACCTTATTCTACAAGTTTACCGTAAAGCTAAACTTCTAATAACCAAGAACAAACTAAGGCGCCAAGGGTTTATGACAAGTGGTTGATTAATGACGGTGAACACCGCACAGATTTAACTGTATATTCTTATTTGTCTCGCTTTTGAACTACATTTTTCAAATTCGCACATTATTTTAATAGATGCCATAGTAAAAGTGAACCTCGGGGCATTTTCTATGACGACATATCTATCACATGTGTTCAGTGGGAAAACGGTAACACGAAGACAAAGGAAACCCTTACATTTTGGCTGAAAAAATAGCGAAATAAAATAATTATAAAACACTTACGGAATGCAAGTGGTTCTCATGACGTAATTAATCGAAACCATTTGTCTTGTATTCGAATTTAGCACAAGGTTTCATGTTCCTCAAAGAATTAAAAGAATTACGCCTGTCTTCATTAACTAAGTTATTACGAAACAAAACAAAAAAAAAAAAACTTATTACGAAACAGAAACAAACAGTAAATACGCTTTTCACGTTTACTTTCATGATTTAATAAATAAAGAAACAAAGAATGTTTAAAAGTTTGGCCCTTTCTCCGGTTATTTTTAGTTACGAAGGAGTTTAGTCACTTCTTGATTGGTACTTATTTAGTAAACTAACAGGGCAACTATGCAGACTTATAAAAGTTTTTTGAGATTGCCAGGTCAAGCTCGCCTCTACAAGTAAAGGGAGGGACAAATTGTGAAGATGTTGTAAAATGTCAAGAAAGACAAATATGTATGATCTTTATTTCAATTCCTGTGACAGAGTCAATCATGACCCATGAGGTAAAATCAGTACATACATACAAGAACTACATGACAATTGACAAAAATAGGTAACACTTAAAGAATAAAATATAATCTACAAATTAGCATTAATTAGCAACTTATTACTTAACTTATAACATGCACACTTTTACGTAACATTTAAAAACTTTACTGAGTAAAGATTGAGCTACGTACTTCAAAAGCGTTTTGTACAAATGTGCTTTACTTTTTTATTGTAGACTATATTTCAGAATGAAATAATAAGACATGAGGTAATGACTTTAACGACTCATGCCAGTCTAGGCATCATACGGTTTTGTTTGATTAGGAAACGTGGGCACGAAGCGTTCGGTTTGTGTTTTGTTGGCAGACATACTACCATGTATTCCACAAGCGTGCTTTGTTCCTTCATTTTTATGTGGACTTAGTCAGGAATTGCAGCAACCCTAGCGTAAATGTATTGCTGAGGTTGCTAAATTCCTAGATTCAGTTAATGAACATCAGAGATCTGAGGGTAATATCTAATCTAGGCATGTGAACAAAACAAGACGGACAGTCGCCGATTAATATGTAATTCGAGTGCTACTGCGTGAATAAATATTTTTGTTGTTTCTCAAAGAAAAAAGAAAAACTATGTGTTTTCCTTTATTCATATGTCCAGTGTGTCGTGCGTTTACCTTACTACATTGTACGTTTCCCATACAACATGACTACATATAAATTTTAAGTTGATAAGGCATACATATTATAACAGAATTCAACACATACAACAAAACAAGAACTTGGTTTTACAACAATTCGTTGAATAATGCTTTCTTGAGACACTATTACATACTGGTATTACTTAAGGCCGTGTAACTCTAAAGACGGACATATCCTAAAGGAGTACATTCTGCAGCAGAAGAGACAGTAATATAAAATAAACAAAATACGCACATTGTATCAAAAAAAACAAAGTCTCCGTCATGCACGTAACTGGGATATTTCATGCTTCAACCACATAGCTGCATCACCTCTTGAGACACGCATGATGCTCCTTTATATGAATCATATTCGAGAAAAAAGGCGACACATTACAAGACATATTCTAAACCCAGCTAAAATAAATTGCTACAAACCAAGCTACCTAGCACCATGACGGACCTCGATAATAGACAAGTCATACATTGTGTATATTCATTATTTCCGTGACGTTTTTTTTAATGCTTATCAGGCTTCTATCTTACAGCTGTACTCGTGTATTAGCTTTCCATAATGCGATAACGTAATTACGCGGGCATCAAAGTCTATGGGGACTATTAATGACGTGCTTTATGGAATTATATACTTTCTCCGAGGCATGTTTAATGCTTCTAGACAGACAAGAACTGTTCGAGTCTAATCGAATGGTTTCGTGTTTGATGTCGATTCAAATAAATAAGCCGGAATTTCAGATTTACTACCCTTCCCTTGTTGAGAGGTTTATTCTGCGTCAGACATCATATGTTCAGTACTTTCACCCAAATTAATTTTAAACATCTTAGCACGACCAAATTCTATGTGCTACTGAGTCCCTTATTCTCATCATTGAATACGAAATAATCAAACTTTTGATAAACGATTGCCATTTTTTTTTCTATTTGTGCTTTTGCAAAATTAGGAGCGTCGATGGTTATCAGTGATGTATTTTAAATCAACACTTGTAGCTGCATCATTTCGTGTTTCTGGCTGCTTAGCTCTTACATCAGCTATGTTCTCTTTATTTAAGATTTAAGAAAAAGTGGGTGGCCAGACATTACCGCCCCCGGAAAGGAATACCACAGGAAGGCCCTTAAAATACTGTCTTCTTCCATGCTGTAACCGGTATGTCTGTGAATACTGTGAATAAAAGGACAAAGACTAACTGGAGCACAGTCTCTTCGTTTTACAAAAACTTATATGCTTTAACATTGACAGTAATTTGTAACATGCATGTACGTATTACAGTTTCCGTGTTCGCTATGAATTACACAGAAAATTTTCCAGTTTTAGAAAGTATATGCTAATATAAACTTAAATGTAACACTTATCGTCATCGTTGCTGTTCACACGCAGTATATTATTGATAATATTTGTTTGACTTAAATTTTACCCCAACAAATGCATTCCCCCCACCATGCAGCATTGCCGCTAAAACATCATGACCTTGAGCATAGAAACTAAATGGCGTGGGTGTACAGTCGGTAACATTCAATCCGAGTTTTGTTCTGCTGTGTCATTCAACATGAACAAAAGAGTAGTGTAGAATTAAAACCATGCATGTTATCAGCAGCTGAAATTTATATCCTGGAATGTTCAGGGGCTTTGTAATAAACTGAGTGACAGTGATTTTCTTCAGTTTCTAAGCAGTTATGACATTATTTGTTTAACTGAGACATGGTGTTCTAAGCTTTCAAATATCAAAATAAATGGCTACTGTCATTTTAACTGTCCTAGACCGAAATCGAACCGTAAAGCTAAACGATACAGTGGTGGTATTGTTATTTATTATAAAGAGTGCTTCTTTGACAAGATTGATTTAACAAGTGTAAATAGTAACGGTATTGTTTGGATAAGATTGAAAAGAGATCATTTTGGTACAGTAAATGACTTATATTTTTGCACGTGCTATATACCACCAGAAGATTCGAATGTTTTTAGAAACCCTTCGTCTACTCTCTACGATTTTGACTTTTTTTATCAGTTAAATAATGATATCATGCATTACAGTTCCATGGGTGATATATATTTGAACGGTGACCTGAATTCTAGAGTAGGTCAACGTCTTGATTATGTTGAAAATATTAATCTAGATCGCTATGTATCTATGCCCGTTATTGATCACGATTCACTCAGTAACATTCCTGCACGTTCTTCACGGGACAATGCGGTGAATGGTTTTGGTAATAAGTTGATTTCTTTGTGCAAAGAAAATGATCTTTTTATTGTTAACGGACGTCTTGAACCTGGAAATTTTACCTGTTTCAATACTATTAGAAATAGAAATGCATGTAGCGTTGTTGATTATTTAATCACTCGCCAAAATAATTTTGCTAGTATTTCACATATGAATGTTATTGATTTAACGGAATTTTCCGATCACTGCCCAATAGAATTTTCTTTAAACTGTGAACATATGGTTTATTATTACACGGATGTACTTACTTATGATAAAATTATTTGGGATGATTCAAATCCTGTTCTTTTGCATAATATTCTTAATAGTAAGAAACATGTATTTGAGAATTTGTCAGATAGTTTGTTATCTGATGATATTGATATCAACGCATACATAGATAATTTGTCAACTGTTATATATGATATTTCTTTTCAAACGCATGGAAAAACCTTCAGTTCTGTACCAAGTAAACCTAAATTCAGAAAATCTCAATGGTTTGACAGTTCATGTAAAGAAACCAAGAAGATATTTCTCGATAGTAAAAGAGCATTACGCACACACCCTTCCGATATTAATAGGCTGAACTTTTTAACAAACCGAAATATTTACTGCAAGACGAAAAGAAAAGCAAAACAGCAGTTTTACGTTAAAGAAAAGAGTAAGATGTCAAAATTAAGTAAGAAAAATCCTCGGAAATTTTGGAAATATATTAATAAATCAAAAAGAATGGTAATGTAAGTCAAGATGGTCCGTCTCTAAACGACTTTGTTGATCATTTTAAAAACGTTTCTAACACACAGCATGGTGAATTTGCATTTGATGATGAAAATGTTACACGCAATGAAACAATACATATTGAGGAACTGGATAGGCCTTTCACAGTATCAGAAATATCTAAGACAATTAGTTCTCTTCAAAGACACAAGAGCTGTGATTTCAGCAATAATGTTTCTGACTTTTTTATCGATACAAATCAGTTCATTGCACCTTATTTAGTTATTATTTTTAACAAGATATTTGAATCAGGAATTTACCCTGACAGCTGGTGTAAAGGTGTAATTGTCCCAATTCATAAAAGGGAGATAAATTCAATACTTCAAACTATAGGGGTATTATTACTCTCGTAAATGTTATGGCAAAAATATTTTCCTTAATGCTTAGAAATAGAATCAACAAATGGTGTGAATCGGAGCAAATATTTAATGACTCGCAGTTTGGATTTAGAGATAATCATAGTACGTCTGATTGTGTATATATACTGCATACAATTATACAGAATATTCTAAATAGCAAATCTAAATTGTATTGTGCATTTATAGATTACCAAATGGCCTTTGATACAGTTATTAGGGATGCCATGTGGATAAAGCTATTGAAAACTGGTGTCAGTTGTAAAATGATAAATATGCTCAGATCTATATATAGTAACGTTAAATCATGTGTTAAATTAGCTTCAAATACGAATTTTTCAGAGTTCTTTGATGTCACGCTTGGTTTGAAACAAGGGGAACCACTCTCGCCGATACTTTTTATTCTGTTTATCAATGATATAAGTAGTAGTATAGATTTTAACAGACTAACTGAAAATGATTTGAACTATTTGTCGATGTATATGCTCTTATTTGCTGACGACATTGCCTTATTTACAACAGACCCAAATAGTTTACAAGCTCAGTTAGACATGATTTCCGACTATTCCACAAAATGGGGATTAAAAATTAATGTTAAAAAAACTAAAATATGTATTTTTGAAAAAAGAAAAAGCAACAATAACAACAACTGGTTTATCAATGGCGAAAAAGTGGAAGTTGTTGATCATTTCAAATATCTAGGGATTGATTTTACTTACACAGGTACAATGAAAAATGCTGTCAAAGTTTTATCTGAACAAGCCTTAAAGGCTTATAACTGTATTCTATCATTATTTACTCGTGTACAAATGGACGTAAAAACTAAATTATCACTTTTTGATTCGATGGTTGTTCCTATCCTTTTATACTGTTCAGAAGTATGGGGCATTTACGATTGTAAAGATATTGATAAATTACATATCAAATTTTGTAAAACTGTACTTGGTGTACGTCAACAGACGCCTAATATAGCAGTATACGGCGAGCTTGGTAGATATCCATTATCACTTATTTGCAAAGAAAGAACATTGAAACATTGGTTGAAAATAATGCATGGTCAAAACTCCCCTATGTATAGAATATTCATTGAACAATGTAATATCAATAATAAAAATTGTTGGGCTTATAGTGTAAAGCGTCTATTAGATAACCTTGGCTACAGTGGTATTTGGAATAATTTTGATGTTAATGTTGATTATTTACCTCTGCTAAAACAACGTTTAAAAGACCAATATATACAGGTTTGGAATACCTCTTTGCAAGCTTCACCTAAATTAGATTATTATAGAAAATTCAAAACAGAATTTTGTTTCGAAAAATATATTGATGTTATTACGAGTGATGTTTTGCGAAAACAATTAAGTTGTTTTAGATTAAGTTCTCATCAATTAGAAATTGAATGCGGCAGATATTCTGGTGTAGCTAGACCTGATCGGATCTGCAAATTGTGTACATGCAGTCAGGTAGAATCTGAGTATCATTTTTTACTGTGTTGTCAAGCTTACACTAATGTACGAAAGAAATATTTTGGTAACATAACATGGCCGAATTTACATATGTTTGCTAATATATTATCATCAAATAGTAAGAGCAGGTTGCTTAAAACTGCAAAATATCTAAGAGATGCATTTAAATTACGCAGTGAATATTTAGAACAAATAGATGTACATTGATATAATAATTTCTATACTATGTGTACTATGTGGATGCAGTGAAGATGTCTATGTATATGTGAACGAGTGTGTGTATGTGTGTATATGTTGTATATATTGTCCTTGCCATATTTGTCATTATGTATTGTATTGGCCAAAAGCATTTTTGTGCTGAATTTGCCAAATAAATGAATTGAATTGAAAATTGTTATATTTATTAACAGTGTTACTGTACATTCACAAAATCAATTTATTAAGATGATTTTGAACTATAAATGGAAAATCGTATACATGTCTAGACTTCAGCCACAAGCGTCTGCCGCTCATCCTGGAGGTTGCAGGTTTGAGCCCTACTGGGGTCAGGACCGTACCTTCTCATATGACACCAGTACATGAACCGGTTTTTCCAGGAAGCGAACTCGAGAGTGACTCGATAAGCTACAAGCTTTATTCACAATCGAGCTTAAATAAATTAGTATAAACTGTAAACTAAACTACAGCCACAAGGCCTACATGTAAATACATGTACAAATATGTGTAGTAAGGTCAAACATCTGACTAAATATAAGTTTTCATCAACTAAAACCTGAAACATGTTGGGGTTTTTTTCCCCAAGGAACAAAGCGGTTGCAAGCCTGATTCCCGATCTCGCCATTTTTTTCTGGGCTAACTATCAACCCAGCCTGAATGATTGAATGAAGGAATGGATGAATGAATGAATGAATGAATGTCGTGGTTTGTAGCAACTTTTCTAACCTTGCTACTCTTTCTGGGCTATCAACCAAGTTGTCGCCCCCAACCCCTTCCCCCACCCCACTGAAGAGAGAAAACTGTCAGTTAAAATGTTTTCAGCGAACCCAGTAATCAAGCCTCATATATAAAAAAACTAAAATTAAAATGTAAACTTAACAAAAAAAGAAAACTACTTTTCAGTGATGTGTTCAACATGTTAAATATCTCTATGGAAATGTCAGTTGGAACATTTCATAATTGATGATGGGAATATGCTTAACTGCCTCACATTTTTATTCGGGATCTAAAATTAAATTATGTAATTACCAAATCCTTCCATATAAAGTTCATTTCATGCATACTAATGGTCACGCGGTATGTACATGCTTAAAACCAAGAAAACCAAGGTGTTAATTAATGCAATATTGTTAATGAACTTTCGTTTTATGTTTAATTTTCTTTTTTTTCTGTTGGACATTTTTGTTTCTACAAAGTAACTGCGATGCTAACCAATAAAATTCTGTGCGTTTACGGGCTTACTAAGCAAACACCCCTTCCAACGTCCTCAACGTTGTTGCAAAGTATATGTCGCATGTATTTTACATTACTGCTATCTAACACTGACGCTGCAGCATACCAAGGGAGATCATGGAAATCTGCAGTAGGTGTCTTTAGCCGTGTAGAGTTATGCTACCTTGTCAACACCAATAAAGTACTGTAAACTTACGGTTATAGCGATAATACGGACATAAGGAACAGATTTCCGCGGCCCGATTTTTGTTCTTAATTTATTTTATGAATAGTGCCTCAGTTTCATAGACTTTGTGTAGCATTTTTATTTCCTTTGAATAATTATTGAGCAATTCTGTAATTAATAGGATTTCACTACATGCAAATCCATCATTTCTGCTACATGCATCTACATGTATACTTTAATTTCAATGTGTCAATAAGAGAAATAACACAGTGTAACTTATTTCTAACATGATTTCAAACTTTAAGCATTTTCTGTGTGATCCAGCGTCTTTCTTGATCATAACCCATTATGGCCCCTTTAAAGGGTAATATAATGACTTTTTATATCAAATAGACATGAAATATATCTTTAGAGGTTGGTACATGCAGAGTACCAAGTCACTAGACAGTGTGTACATGTACAACATTCAGTAGAGATAAAACCGTTCTACAGACTCATACATTTCAAGTTTGGTAATATACATTATTTCCGAGAGTATATTTCAATTCTTTGTATCTTTCTAGAAGTCATTATTGTAATCAACTCGAATGATAATCTTTATCATAAGAAGGACGTGAAAAGGATCATACATTGTATATACAAATTACATGTTTTACATGTTCCGATGTAATGTACATATGAGTCATTTAAGATAATTGTACCTATACACCGGACACTTTGTATCCCTTTTTTCTCTCTTAAATCCTCCCCTCTCCTTTCTCAAAGGCGAGAACTATCAGTTTCTTACGAGACTAGACAGGGAATTGCTAACATATATGAATCTAAATTGAAGATAGACAGCCAGTCAACTTTTTATATCATTTTGAACATCTAAAACCATTTTAAGTTCATCTGTAAACTAGATCTACATTTTAGTTGCAGTTGGAGATAGGAGGCAATATTTGTTTATCTTCTTTTGTTTTTTATTCTGAATCTATAAATGATTTATGTAGTAACTGTTACTTCCGATGTTGCGAATATACAGTAAATTATGTATATAACGAACTTCTTGTGTTCCTTATATCCGGAATTTCGCTGTATCCGGACCGTTAAATACGTTGTTTTCTGTACTCAGTTTATTCTACTGTTTACCATTAATATACATGTCGCTAAATAAATTTTGATAATCCATGTACATGTAACTTGTTAGTTATTTTTCAAGTTGCTTTGCTACAATTTCGAAAGGTCTGGCCACTTTGGCAACAAGTGCCTAAATATATTCCAGCGCTATAAATGGGTATTACTTATTAGAACGAAGTTGCTGATTCTATCTCTATATGATAAGATATTGTGTCCATGGCATTATATATCGTGTCTCTGGAGTATACATGTACTATTAGAACATGAAAATTTAGGCCATATTTCAATTATTTTAATAACATTTCATGTACAAAGTCAAATAAATTGCCTAGACTTCACAACTAATGAAGCTATAGTCTTCCGGTATAGACTGTGAAAGACATTTTTTTCTACTGAAAGATAAGTTCTTATTTTTCTCTTTGCTATCTAAAATTAGAAAACCTAAACTGAGAGATTCGTGTGTCTGCACGACAAGTTTAAGCAAAAATCTTTGTTAACTCATATACAGTAAACTCGGTATATAACGACTTCGGATACAGCAAACTTCCGGCTATATTGAACACATTTTCTATGTCTGAGTTTTTCCTTTCTTTATTTTAGAATGAAAATAATATATGGATATAACAAACTCCGGATAAACGGAAGGAATTCAAATGGTCCAAAGGAGTTCGTTATAAACGGTGTTTACTGTAGTTATGAAGATTCTGCTGCTTCCGGTTATGTATAAATTCTAAACGATCGCACTTTTTGTTTTGCAAAAAGCAGCTTACATTTCCATACTTGATACAACACAACACAATGATAAGAGGTCTCAACAGACGCACAGAAAGACAAAACACTGAGTTCAAATTGGTTTTAATTCACATTTTGATAAGTTTATTACAGATAGCATTCGAGTTGACGCTAAATGAAGCCTGCTGTTTGCAAGAAATCGAGACATCTGTGAATCTGAAAATAGAATAATTTAAGTAATACACGATTTCTGTTGCAAACACAAGAGCTTTCCGGTTAGTTTTGAATACAAGGTTGAACCCACATACGGCAGAGAACTGAGCTAAGGTAATTATTTTACTATATGTCACGACAGTACTCTGTTTCACTCAAATTTTTCGTGGGGTTTTTGTTTACAACATCTAGTGATATACATGTATATACTATAATAACATGTTCATGTAAAGTTTTATGACATTTTAAAGCTTATTTTGTTGTTCTTCCTTAGAGTTAATCTCAAGGCTACGTTCCGCAGGTTTAGTGATCATAAAAGAATGAAATTTTGCTTAACATAATATCACCAGCCGAACATATCAACTTGAATAAAAGATTTAAACTTTAATTGGCAAGGTAGGCAACAGTTGGCATACCGTGATGATCGATATTTCAAATTATTCAGCGTCATATGATTCAGCTGTGAGTCACAAATAATTTGTAACACCTTTTGAAGCGCCACTTAATATGAAATGACAGAACTAAATTCAAAAGACCTTATATCATGTTTTCTTATGATTCCCCCATGAAAGTTGTACTTTATAGCAGCTCAGACTAATAAATAACAATGGACAAGAGAAACGCAGGAAAGTTTTATCTTGCTTTCTTAAAGTGTTGACTGAGCGGTCCATGCGCAGACGACTTATGGCAATACCACACTTTAACTTCTGCAAAACTAGCCGAAAAAAACAACAAAGGCGTTTTGAATATGTAGTCATACATCACTTATGGATTCTGCAACGTAGCCGAGTTGACAACCCATAAAAAACTCTAAGAGTATAGAGTTTGTAGTTAAACAATATCGGTCATTTGGTATTAATATGTACATGTACGTTGTTTGCGGCAAGCGGTTCGGCCATCGTGACCAGTGCAGCTGGGTGATCTATTCTGAGTGAACACACCTTTATACCTTTAAGTGAAAGATAGACAAATCTATTTTTAGAAATGAAGCATGGTCAAATATTAAATAAGCAAGTAGATTAGGGGTTACCTTAAAACACCATGCAGCATATTTGGTCCCGTGTGCAGTTCAAATTACAGTTATCTGGGGCCAGTCCTCCGGTATCATTCTTGCATCCTGTATCTTCCATAACGCACATGTAAGTGTCGTCTGCCATCACTATGAAAGAAAAAAGGGGTTTAACTGTGAATATAAGTTCAACTTATCCGGTATCACATTTGGTCATACAAGTTTAAGGTGATTTTTCATTTTTCAAATAATGTTAACGGAATCAAGAAACAATGCCAGACTAGTCAGTGTTCCGTTAAAAACAGGTGTCTGGTAAGACATGGTCATCAGTATACACGTATTATTTTGTTATTATAATGTTATTATAATGAATGATGTGAATAATTATTTTTATGCTAACATCCGATGGTTTGAGTTTATAATATTTTATTAGTAAATAGATGATCAACTTATAATCTAGAACACAGACACCACAAGGCATATCTTTGGGTACATGTACATACATTTTTTTCCAGAAATTAATAGTTTTAATGATAAGCAAAAATCTCTCGTACAAAAGTGCCAACATCAGGAATAAGTGGGCCTTGCTGACTTCTTGCTTCCCTCAATAACGATCATGCAAAAAGTCAGATTATGAATTCATGTACAAATTTGGTATTTCATGCTTGTTCATAACATTGCATTATAGATGGTTTTGTAATGAAGTCAATTACCTTTAACATCAAACAGATTGATTAGTTTTGATGTTGATGTACGGACATCGCTTGAGCAATTTTGATATATTATAAGTAAACTCAAATCCTCTCAATAGATTTAATTCTAGTAAATTGAAACGAATGTGAAAGCCTGGCAGAGTTGAGCAGTTAAATGAATATTAAACAGCGACTCATTCAATTATAATGTACAGCTCTTTAATACAACTAGACTATTTTGTGTTTCCTATCAAATACATATACATACTGACTGCGCTGGATAGATACATATGTGTATATTTTTCGATTGCATATTGTGCCATACATCTACATCTACATATGGGCTATACAAGAGTGATAGCTGCTACATACAATTTACATATGGGCTATACAAGAGTGATAGCTTCTACATACATCTACACATGGACTATACAAGAGTGATAGCTTCGCATACATCAACACATACATGTATTTGTTTTAATGTAGTTATATTTTTGCATGCATCTCCACATGGACTCAAGTTAAAATGCTGAAATTTCTGCATACAACTAGATATGGGGTCTTCATAAGACACACGTATACAAATACGGTCTCAGTTTCTTTTCTCATCATTTCAATAGAAAACAAATCACATGACTAGCAGTATTTTCGACTCGAAAATAGAATACCGAATGCAATTTCGTCTCTTATACAGTCATATAATAAACAATGTCCGTTAAACTGGTTCCATTTCGTTTTATTACGTCATCAGTTGCAGGTGATTAATAAATTGGTTGAAATTTTTGTATGGTTAGGATGGATAAACACTGAATTGTGTTGTCAATTTTTGACTGCAGCTGATTGGGGTGACACAAAATAAAGACAGCAGGACGTTAGTTCATTTTTGTAAATAAAAGAATGGATAAAAATTGCAGAGGACAATGAAGGGCTTTTGTTTACAGATTTTTCGTCTGGTCTGGAGGTATCCTATTACGACATTTCATTTAGCTGCTGAGGACATAGATCTAGTACACGTATCAATTGAGCGATATACATGTAAGTTTGTGTCAGAGACAGCGTTTGTCATTTTAAAAAACATTCTACTGTTACGCGTGGCAAATTAACTTGACTGAAAAAAGATGCAAATGTTAGTGACCTGTTTTGTACAGGAAAAGGCAGTGATAGCATCAAAGTAAGTTTTATTGTTTTGAGTTTGAATCATTTCTCCAAACGATATGTGCAGTGCTCACAATCGCCTTTGACAAAATCGAGCTGTAGGCACGTCGGTCATTTTGTTTAGAGTGCAAACAAATTTTACTGAGCGGTATATACGGGTTTGTCTACAGATGCTCTAGATACACCGATCAGAATCTACCCTCTATCAAATGTATGTGCGGTTAAACGTATCTTCATATGACCTATACACGAAAAGGTATTTTAGTATACATTGTACATATATTTTTGTTTGTACAAGTCATATCGGCCGCTCATCCCGGAGGTTGCGGGTTCGAGCCCCACCAAGGTCACGACCGTACCTCCTCATATGACACCAGTACTGGTTTTTCCAGGAAGCGGACTCGAGAGTGACTCGATAAGCTACAAGCTTTCTTCACAATCGAGCTAAAATACATTAGTATAAACTATAAAGTCATATTTTTATTATAAGTTAATATATGAGATATGTAAGACACATGTTTAAATATACATTTACATATGGGCTGCAATAGACACAGAAGAATTTGAAGACAATTTGTCTTTCATCCTTATCCTTTTCCATTATGTATGTTTAGTAACTGTTCTACTATGTGTAAACATGTGTATATTTGGGAACAAAATATGTTTAAACTTATCGTGTTGGGATGTAAAAAAATTGAATGTCTTCTAACATTTGGAGGCCTGGACTGAAAACCGGAGAGGACGGGGGTATAAGTTCTTAAGACATTGCTTTTTTCTAAAATTCCTTGTTACATGAGAAAAAGGGTAGTTTATAGGACTTTCTGTAAAATGTATATGATATACATGTACCTGTAATTAGTAATGTAAAACACATTTGTAGAACTGTTTGAAAAAATCCCGATCTTTTTAGAAAATGGACATTACAATAAAAGCTGCATATTTTTGTTTGAAATAAATTCTGGAGCAGCAAATTTTTGTAGTTTCTAATACGAAAAGATATCCAGAATTATTCACTTATAGACTATTATTTTTTTCATATATGTTTACAGTTAAATAAGAAAATGGCATCTATCAAGATCAGAACTATTTTAGTCATTTTTATAATAATATAATATACGTATTTTTTCAGTAACAAGCTCTTATTTTTTTAAGTTCTTATTTTTTAAAGACAGAAGGAGATACAAGGGAAACCGGGTGCTAGACCCTAGTTCTTTAACGAATAGACCCCTTGGTTCCCATACACGCGAGACTACATCTGGGTTTCTAACCAGTTCATATCAGATAGGTGGGAGACACTGAAAAGTGTTTCTGAAATTTACAGTGTCCCGGCCTAGAATCGAACGACGGACCTCCGGATTGGTAGTCCAGAGCGTTAACCACTCGACCACCGCACCACCAATAACTTATAACATACTTTTTATACGTATTTATATATATTTAGACTAGAATATTTAACATGTGCATATACATAAATAAACTAGTTTGTATTGAATATGCGCAAATAAAATGACGAATTTAATGAAGTTTTTGGAAAGGAAGGGTGGATGGTTCAAAGCCTGTTTCACCAGTAAGTTCCTTGGAAGGAACATTTCTGCAAAAGTAACTGCCAGGTCGGTATCCGAGCTTGAACCCCTGACACGACCCCTGACACGAATCCCTGACACTCTATCAGTAAGAGGTAAGAGGCCACAAGTCTATGAATCTACGAGATTGTTAGATAGTTTGATCTTTTTTTTTAAAACAACTTAGTAAAATATGAATCTGCAGCAATTATTGCATGCGCAGTTATCTAACTTTTACATATTTGAAGAGCTTTATCGATGTTTTAATTAAAGGTACTGAAGAAGAAACAAATGAATGAATGATAGAAAAGAATAAAGAAAAAAGACAGAAATATGGAAAATGAAAGAATGAAAGAAAGAAGAGTGTTATTTTTTCGATGAATTCGTGTCCAAAGAACGGAAATTAAATTAACTTACCGCCTTGCATAAATTGTACATATGACATGAAAAGCATCCCCAAAATCAAAGCAACTGTAATGAACTTCATCGTGAAGTTGTCGTGTATATCCTTTCCTTACAGTTTTCTCCGTTTGTTTGCTACGAATACCTACTATTAAAATGATTTGAATTTCTTCAATTTCAAATGGCCAATATTAGTCACTTGATTTACTGTTGCGGCTTGTTACTTGTTAGGTAATTGGCTCCCCAGATGGCTTGCAATTTATCATTCAAATTATACTTACAATCAGTATTTATACATGAAAGAACTGAAACTGTTTATCTGAAACGCAGTTAGATCTTTCTTACATATCGAAATGGCCATATTGAATCATTTTCAACAATGAGGCTTTAAGCATGTAAGAATGGGTAATACTGAATTGTTTATTCTTTTAGTAGAAAGAAATTAAAAAAAAAACATGCCTAACAGAAAGGTTATATTTTTAATTTTTGATTAAAGATATTAATATCTGATTTTTTTTTCTATTTTCAATAGAAATGAAACTGTTACATAGGATACTATTCATGTCTTTTCTTTATAACTATGGACATGTTCATTATGCTAGAATGTTTTACTAAATGGTCACTAAGAATGGAAATTATCACTTCAAGGATCAGCGATTATCCGGATATGAGGAACAAATTTTCTGGGTCCGAATTTATCTTGTTAAATAACATGAATGTGTGGTATTAAATTACATTAATGTGTTTATATTGATATAACATATTCCGGAAACATTTGTGTACAGAACAATTTTAGATGGTCACAATGGGTCCGCTGTATATGGATTTTACTGTATTCCGTTTCACATTCCACAGTTCATCATCCCTAGAATAATATCATTATAATTTTAAAGAACATGTTATGCTTTAATGTCCCCATCAAAGAAGAGCTGGTATATGTTGATTATGACTGGGAAATGACCCAATATTTTGAGATTGGTAGGTTAAAGTCATGGTGACCCTGGGCAGTAAAACGGTTTCCGATCAATAATTGAAGAACGGTTTAGCTTAGACTGGTAAATGACACTTTATGATTTTGAGGTCGTTAGGTCGGAGGTCGAGGTCACAGTGACCTGGATAGTGAATGTTTAACTTGATATACATCATGTATACGACCGTAAAATTATTCTTTTGAATAACCTGAAAAAGCTTTGACCTCATACGTCTCTAATCCGTGGTAGGGACATTAGTCCTGGAGAGAGGAATAAACCAATACATTTTAGGTCACTGGATCAAAGGCCATGGTCATAGTTACCTTGCATTTCATAAACAAACATTTCAATTTCCACTCAATAACTCAAAAAAATGTTTTTTGACCTAAGGTCTTCAAACTGGCTAGTAATAAAGTTTTTGGTAAGAACATGATCCCTGTAAACATTGGAAGGGACATTGAAAGGGACATTAGTCCTGGAGAGTATAGTAACCCTGTAAATTTAGAGGTTCGCTTGGTCAAAGGTCAAAGTTTGAGTTATATTGCATAAACTACTGTTTCCGCTTTATAAGTTGAGATATTTTGACATAAAGTCTTCTGATATGATAGGGTTAGAGTTTATGAAGAGTAAATGATGCCTATTGATTTTGGGGTCTCCAAGTCAAAGGTCAAGGTCGCAGTGATGTAAAACATTTCCTCTTAAGTACTCATCAACCCTTTGGCTTAATGTCTACAAATTGGATTATGCTTATGCGGGGTTAGTGGTCTTTACAGGTCTCTATTGAAATTAAGGTCGCACAGTCAGAAGTCAGGTGCCACTTCTAGTTCTATAACGTTTATAAGGTAGGTATTTAGATCCCATATGGCACCAATCCCGAGGTTGCGGGTTCGAGCCCCACCGGAGTCACGACCGTACTTTCTCATATGACACCAGTTCTGTTCTTTCCAGGAAGCGGACTCGAGAGTGACTCGATAAGCTACAAGCTTTCTTCACAATCGAGCTTAAATAAATTAGTACAAACTAATCGATTTTTATGAATATGACTTGACTGTTGATATTATAAAATCATGTGCCGCCATCTTTGTGGTAACGCTTTCGCCTCAGGATCGGAGGGTCCCGAGTTCGATCTCCACCAGTGCTCTAGTAGTGGTAGTGTCCTTAGGCAAGACACATATAATTCCACATTGCCTCTCTTTCTCCTCAAGGTTGATTCCATCTGGAGTGAGTCTCGAGAGCGATTAATATTATTATTCTTGCAAAAGATTAAATGAATTAGTATAAAGAAATGTAAACAAATACTGATTTTTTTATGAAGATACTATTTACAAGTATTAGAATAAGCAATGTATTGCATTGCAGTTACTGTGACAGGGCAATATGTTTTTTTTACAAAGACCTCCTGTTTGAATGGAGACTGCTTTTCTATGGGTCAATTCGTGAAGGAATTGTTTATTTTGAAAGAAAATAAATTCTGTCTTTGTAGCGAAGTGTTTGCTCTATTGAGGTTACACTGTTTCAACATTTTCTAAAGTGAGCATGTATCATTATAGTAAATACATTTCATAGATTGCACGGCACATCTGTTACACGTTCTTGATGGTACGATGTAGGTCTTTCTTCACATTGTCCTTTTAAGTGTTTAAGATAATATACATTGTAACAGAGTATTTTAAACACATAATCCTGATTTGAAATGTTTTGAGAAATATTTACAGAAGTATTTTTATTTTCATTGGTTTCCTGGAAATGTATCAAAATGGTTAAGAAAATTAATAATTATTCTTTACTTAGTGAAATGTGAAGATAAATATTATCACTGTTGACATTTTGAATAAAAATGGAACTTACGTTGACTGTATACTTAAATCGTTACCAAACGCATTAAAAAAAAACCACTAATTAGTGGTGTGCACTTCTGGGTGATGTGGGGCTCGTTTTGGGGAGGCTGCGTTTTTGGTACGTGGCATTCCCTGTTTGATATTATTTTTGTTTTTAACGTGTTAGTCATCAACATAAATTTAAAGTAAAATAAAATCGAATACAACATTGAAAAATGAAAACGATTTCGTTTAAACATATTTGTATTGCCAATATTGTACTTACACAGTATTCACATCATATAACACAATACATGCTTATATAAAGATATTAGATATATGGCAAAAGGGTTGAGCCACAAATTCGTACAATTTAATTACGACTCTCCCCTTAGTTAGTTTATACTAATTTATTTTAGCTCGATTGTAAAGAAAGCTTGAAGCTTATCGAGTCACTCTCGAGTCTGCTTCCTGGAAGAACCAGTACTGGTGTCATATGAGAAAGTACGATCGTGACCCCAGTGGGGCTCGAACCCGCAACCTCCGGGATGAGCGGCCGACACCTTAACCTCTACACCACCGCTCCCCTAGGAGAAGATTGACAGAAGCTTTTACATTGGAAAATAAACAAGATCATGGTCGTACTGCCAATGCTAGCAGAAGTTAAGGGTTTTAACGTACATTGTACGCGGCTCCCTCCAAGTGCAAATTCTTTGAGAAGTTGTCTTTACAGAATGCTTCGATTCTTACAAAACCTGACATGGTAAGAATCGATTAGGAATAACCATAATCACAATTTTTAATGTCGACATATTTACATATAAATCTTTCTCGAGTTTATCATGTTTCATCAAATAAGTTACAGTAAACTCGATCATTTCTTGATAGAAACTGACCGCTTGCGACGTCGGATTGCAGTACAATCTCTACTTAAACGTATTCTTTTTTTACATTTTTGCATTAATTGTACAAAATGTGTGCATTAATAATTAATAATACAAAATGTCTGCATTGATTATAAGAATAGTTTCTAATTACTAACAAGAAAATGATTCACTGCTTTAATGTCGACACAGAATAAGAAAACATATATAGCATGGTTTCGTGAGAGCTGTCCCTCTAAGTGTGACCTTGACCTTTGAGGTAGGGACGTTGGTGTTGCACGCGACACGTCGTCTTGATGTGCTGAACATTTGTGCCAAGTTATTTTAAAATCCTTCAATGCATGACGAAGTTACAGTCCGGACACGAATGTATGCATATATAAAGGATTCCATTACCTTAAAATTCTAAGTGTGACATTAACCTTTGAGGTAGGGACGTAGGTCTTGCACGCGACACATTTGTCTTGATGTGGTGAACATTTGTGCTAAGTTATTTCAAAATCCTTCAATGCATGAGAAAATTACAGCCCGGACACGGAAAAATGTAAGTGCGGAAACACAGACAGACAGACAGACGGACGGACGGACGGACGGACGGACAGACAGACGGATGGACGGTTCGATTTTAATATGTCACCCTTCGAGGGCATAAAATTAACCACACACTTATATACAAGCGCATGATCACGCACTATTGCCTACCAGCAACGAGAAAGGCTTGGTCAACTTGAACATATTTTTGTATGGAGAAGAGATGGACTTAGCCTGAAAAGTCATATACCTCGTTTGTATCATACATTTCTCATAGAAAGGCGCATGTCTTATTTATGGCAACTTCTTACAAAGCATATTTTATAAATTAGGATTGAAAGTGAATGTTATTCTGAAGAGTCTAGTGAATAAAATTTCTGTGTGTGTTCATAAAATTGAACAAAGTACATTGTAAACATTGTTTTATAGGTTAATAATGATTTAATAAAAGAAATATAACATAATATGATTACTGTAAAGACACTGCTATAAGCAATGCATACTTCTATGGTTTATAAGCAAGGGTGAAGTCGCTCTGTCACTACGTCCGGCTTTTACCTCTGCTTAGAAGGCAGTGGTCACTTATGTGCCATCTAGTGGACAAGTGGACCTAAAATACTTCTGTCTGGGGAAACACCATCTCCGAGGTATGAAGCTGTCGGGTGTTAGGGTATGTATGTACCTTATGTAGATGGTAAGGACAATAAGAGGACATGTAGTGCTAAGCACACTACTTCTAGCTTCATTATATTTTTCAGTCCAGTATACATGTACTGCCATGTGGCTTAATTTCTTTTCGACAAATTAAACTTTCGTTCGCCACATACCGCCTTTCTTTTGGGCTGATATGGTTCAATTTTTTTTCGACAAATTTAACGTTCATTCGCCGCTCATTAAGTACGATATACTGCCTTTCTTTTGGGCTGATATGGCTTAATTTCTTTTCGACAAATTAAACTTTCGTTCGCCACTTTAAGTCCGGTATACTGCCTTTCTTTTAAGCTGATATGTTTTAATTTCTTTTCGACAAATTAAACTTTCGTTCGCCTCTCATTAAGTCCAGTATACTGCCTTTCGTTTGGTCTGATATGGCATTCTTTCTTTTCGCTTTATTTAACTTTTGTTCGCCGATTTGTAGAATTGTTCGCATTTGGTGATTGGTATGTCATTTGAATACCTTGTTTATCACTGCGATGTATGCTGCCAAAGAAAATTAAAAGAACCACGTACATTGTAGCTTGTTGGTTATGATATAACGCTGGTCAATCCACTTGTGATGTGCCCTTGCAAAATGGCATACGATGCCACACTTACCTCAGTCCAGAACAAGTACAAGTAATGAAAACTGCTGGTTCGACTAAGTACCTGTTTACATGTACATGTAGTTCAATCTTATAGCGACTAAAAATAAGCTAGTAAGAGAACTTGTTTCACAAGTGACCTGGAGCAGAATTACTTTACATTACGAAGCAATTCTTACGTCATATCTTAGGAATCGGAAAATTGATTTATGCATCGAAGGGAGGTAATTCAAATTCTGATATAACATATAACGTGTGTATAGTTATGCTTTCCGTAACACGAGTGTTGGGTTCTAGCATATTCAGGTTGTTCGAATCTTTGACCGGCTCTTAAACTAACAATTGATTAACTTTTAGAATTGTATTTCTACACTTTACACTCACTGAAACAAACGTATGTATTCAAGTAAATAAAAACTTAAAGCCATAACAAATAAATATAGCCGTCAAAAATCATAGTTTGAATCGAAATTAAACCGGTGGTTAGTTTAACCCTCTAGAACCCAACCCATGTCACAATTGTTGGAAAATTCTGATTGTTTGTTTATAAGGAGGCACTGATGAGTCATACTTAAAAACCAAACAATTTTATGTCTGCTGTTCTTGGTAAAGAATTTTTTTGATGTTGCACGAGTGCAACGTTGGGCTTTTACAGAATATGTTGCACCAGTGCAACATTAGTACTTAAAACTAGTTTAGGACTTAGTTATAATTATCATGACCTAATTAAAGATAATTGACACCTATATGATTGGAGAAAAATACTTATACACAGGTAATTTCATATACCAATAAAAGTTTAGCCTCTTTATACATTCATTGACTTCCACCGAGCCTATGCCATGGCAAAATTATGGTTTGACACCCCATCAACATTAGGGGACCTCAAAGTAAAACCCAACATTGAACTAAAGTCTACTCTAATACGAACGTTAGTCATGGGCAATAGTTGACCCCTATACTTTCCCGGGTCCCAATGTCAAAGGTCAAGGTCACTGACTGGGTTAAAAAAAGTAGTCCAACTAAGCTTTGATTAACTTGCAAATTCTATAATCTTTCACTGTCAATTTTAAAAAAAACACTAGTGATAGACATACAATGACACATATTGTTTATGGAGTGACTATGGTCAATGGTTAAGATCAAATAATCATATCAAAGTTGTTTAAATGAGTCAAGGTCACTCTAAATGTGAAAAATTTCGAAATTCTCCAAACCTTGCTATTTAGTCATAGTACCAAGGATGGGATTTAAAGTAGAAAAGATTTGAAAATTATTGGAATGTACTACAATTATTCTTAAAATACAATTTAAGGTAGAAATTTAATCAGTTAACTGCGAAAGTAAGGTACTTGTATGATGTGCTTGTAAAGTTTAGTCTTTTTATAACAAAGCCCAATGTTGCACAGTTTGCAACATGCACATTCTGAAAATGAATCTTCGAAATGTATGCCAGATATAGAGAAATCAATGTAACCAAGTGAAAAATCAAGCTTTAATTCCATGATTGAACACAGAAATACCAGCTAACTAATTCTTTCCTCTTAAAAGTACAGCTGTTGAAACAAGTCAATAATTGTTTTCCATTTTCTTGGTACAAATGGCGGATGTATAACAAGGGGAAGTAACTCGTCCTGAAAATTGTGTTTGGAACATACTTGTCTTGTTACACATACATGCCAAGTACAACTAAAAATAGTCTTCAAAATGTAAATAGGCCAAATTTGAAAGCAGAGTGAACATTTATGATGTGATGTTGCATCTGTGCAACATTGGGCTCTAGAGGGTTAACTGGTCGATAATGGCACATTATGCGCATTAAAGAGTTATCTCACAGTTTGCGTGTTCTCCATGTGCTCAAAAATTGTGCCATGTAATTTTGAATCCTTCAATGCATGACAAAGTTACCATGCACACAGGACTCCATAACGTTTTAACTGTAAGTGTGACCTTGTCCTTTGAGTAATGGTCATGGGTCTTGCACGCGACACGTTGTCTTGATGTGCTGAACATCTGTGCCAAATCATTTTAAAATCCTTTGATGCATGGCAAAGTTACAGCACGGGCACGAATGAATGCATATATACAGGATTCCATTACCTATAAACTACTCTAAATGTGACCTTAACCTTTGATGTAGGGACGTGGGTCTTGCAAGCGACATGTCGTCTTGATGTGCTGAACATCTGTGCAAACTACATTTAAAAATCCCTCAATGCATGACAAAGTTACAGTCAGGACACGAACGTGTGCATAAAAACAGGATTCCATTACCTTCAAACTCTAAGTGTGATCTTGACATTAAAAGTAGGAATGTGGGTCTTGCACGCGACACGTCGTCTTGATCTACTGAACATTTGTGCCAAGTCATAACTCTTCAATTAATGAAAACATTACAGTCCGGACAAGAATATGTGCATATATACAGGATTCCACTATCTTTAAACCTTCAGTGTGACCTTAACCTTTGATGAAGGGACGTGGGTCTTGCACGCGACACATCGTCTTGATCTACTTAACATTTGTTTTGTGCCAAATTATTTCAACATCCTTCAATGCACGACACAGCCACAGTCCGGACACGAAAACATGCAAGCACGGACGAACGGATTTTCGGGGGCACAAAAAGATGCGACACAGACTTTGTGTGCTTTCAAATCTGTTTTATTTCACAATTGTTACTTTATATAATTCTGCTCTTTGTATTCTGTATATCTCTGAAACAATCTGTTAACCTGAAAATAGAAATAATAAATACTAAAAAGTTGTTTGTAGATCTTTGAGATAACCGTTTACACAAAACCTTCATGATAATTTCTGTTATGCATAGCTAAAGATGACTTTTACCATTGTTCTAAAAAAGGTAGCTCTTACTGGCGCTGAAAGAAATTAAAGCACAGGTAGACAGGTTTTTAGTTTCACATGACCTTGTTTCTTTTTCATCTTTCCTGAGACATCTTAGCATAACCTGTCAGCGTTATTGTTCTGTGGCATTATGCGTTATTGTTCTGTGGCATTATGCGTTATTGTTCTGTGGCATTATGCGTTATTGTTCTGTGACATTATGCGTTATTGTTCTGTGGCATTTTACGATAAAAATCGTATTTTTTTCATTTCAAATAAATGTCATCAAACAGATATACAACTTTCAATAATAGACTGACAGTTTACTATGTCAAGTTGGCAACATCTGGCATTCTAATCGATATCAAAAACTGTTTCAGTATCTTACATGTATAATTGGACAAGTTGACACGCAAACACCACGTATTCTTTCATTCTGTTTCCAAAGAAAATGCGTTCTTCAATGCAATGAAGTATAATATATGATATAGCACAAGAGAGATGCTGAAGCCCGCACATTGCTGTTTGAACTCCAATAGATATAAAATGTAAAAATGTTTAAAATGAACTTAATGTACGTAAAGTAATAGATATGCATTTTAGTTTTAACAAAGAATATAAATTTAATCTCTATTTTGCAGAAAATACCAATAACGCCATCTTCTATTATAAATCGCTCTCCAACCAAAAATATAAAACACCAGTAAATGAAGGTTAAACACACTACAACATGCCTTCTTTCTTCAGTATGACTGGCTTGTATTGCGAGTTTTAGGTGGAACTTTGACAATTGTAGACAATCCGTTTATTAACTAACTTCTCATAGTTTTTATGTGATTTTATATTGCACCATGGTTTAGCCTGTGCCTCTTTAAAGCTACGACTTTAACTTATTCACATATCTTTACCTCACAAGTAGCTGAACATCCAACTTTTGTAAAACGTAGGAAACCCAAACAAAGTATGTTGTCATGGTAATAACAAGTTCAAACAACACGCTTTTCTTATACATGATCTTAAAGTCACAGTATCACTTTGAATTGACTGATATACATGTAGTAAAATATATTTACTATAGGATAATGATAGAACCTTAAAAAAATGTTGACTTATGCCTTTCTTTCGTATTAAATTCGTTACTTTAAGAAAATGAATTGCCAGAAAGCCTTTCATTGAAAAAAAACATACTGTGCTTTACTTGTGACATGTACTTATCGATTTAATGCGCAAGGTTAGTAATGTTTTTTGTAAAGAATAAAGGTAATATCTACCGGTAAGACATCTGTCTAGGTAAAATGAGAGCTACTTGCAATAATTGTGCTCCTTCGACTTTAAATGAGGTTAAATTCACGTCAGTGCAGTTTTACAGTTTTACACATGTTATTCTATCTTTGCTGAGTACATGTATTATTCAATTTAATCAAGTTACCTTCTTTGTACATTCACTGTGCAATAAAATGTCGTCTTTATCAAATATCTATGTTGATTTTTAAAACTTATTTCCCGATATTGAGAATGTAAGTCCGTCGTTAGCAAATGACTAGAATCGGTGTTCAAAAGATTTTTTCAAGTTTATCTAATGGAATTCGTCAACACGTGCATGTAACAATATTATACTGTGGCGGGGCCTCATTATTTTCAATCTTCAATTAGGGATTTTAATCATTTTTACTGTAAATGTTCATGAAATGTACAGTAGTTTGTCTTATAACTGCTCCCCAAACGTAAGTTGCAAAATGGCCCTTTAATTGACGCAAACAGCTTTAAGACATTACCCAATGCTGAACGCAAATGGATTTAAGATATTGCCCAAAGCTGAACGCGAACGGCTTTGAGATATTACCCGATGCTGAACGCAAATGGGTTTAAGATATTACTCAATGCTGAACGCAAATGACTTTAAGATATTGGGCAAAGCTGAACGCGAACGGCTTTAAGATATTACCCAATGCTGAACGCAAATGGGTTTAAGATATTACTCAATGCTGAACGTAAATGACTTTAAGATATTACCCAATGCTGAAAGCAAATGGCTTTAAGATATTACCCAATGCTGAACGCAAATGGGTTTAAGATATTAACCAATGCTGAATGCAAATGGATTTAAGATATTACCTAAATGAATGCTGAACGCAAATGGGTTTAAGAAAAACATTTTTTTCTGGTCGAAAACTGCTTCAAGATATTACCCGTTGCTAGTCGCAAATGATTCTGTCTCTTTCTTGATCAGTCTGCTGTTCGTAAATTTACAGTGAGTACATCTTTGAACCATTAATGGTACTCAAATAGATGGACAATCTCATTCCAGAAGGGTCAATCAAAACATCAATTAAGGATTACCTTATTAAAGTTCGCAACAAACTTCATCCGCAGTGCATAAATTGGAACAGAGATTAGGTGGTAGTCCCCCGGTACCATTTGAACATCCAACAATTTCCAGAACGCAACTATATGTGCCTGCCTCTGTGATAATAACAACATAGAGAACCTATGATTATTTGTTAGAACTTTCAAAAAGTTCAAAGTGTATAATCATTTTTCATGATCATAGCGTGTAAACGAATATAATTATGTATACTCATTAATATAAGTGTGTAAAAGAATACTCACATACAACATTTCGTGGTTGGTATTTTAGTATATATAACAATCAATTAGTAAAACGATGCTCTGTTGATGGTACATGCACATTGTTAGTAGCGGCCATTGCCAGACAAGAAATATATTCTGGTGAACATGTACATTAGGTGTTACATAAAGCGAGCTGTTCAAGACACAGCTTTTAGGGGTTGTATATACATGTACGTATGGGTTACACAAGGAATATTTTTCCGTAGCACATCTAAATATGGAATACACAAGACATAAATTAGTATGCATTCTGAAGCATGTGAGATCTACATCGCATAGAATATTGAATCGCCCGGCATGGTAGGATTGAATCATATCTGAGCGACGAGTTAAAATGACGATTTCTGAGCATCTTTTTTTTCTCTAGACATTTAACGCTCGTTTCAATTATTTCTATAAGTCATTTACAGGCGGTCAGTTTACCTAAGCATCTTTCCTAGAAAGGGGCAATACTGGACTTACATCCACCACATGAAAAAGCTTACGAACAATATATCTCATAAGAAGCCAGATCCGTATTACACTCTCAATCAATGGAATAAAGTCGCGAACTTTAACTTTTTGAGCCGTATGGAATATATAAGTCATGTATACTCATCGTCGGAAACCCCGTTAAATATTCCGTTGTCACTACAGTATTTATATCTACCTATGAAACATATAGCGTAAAGAGGGAGACGTGGGTATTCGACGATGGCATATACTGTACATCTTTAACGTAGTAAAAATGTGATTTTGTGGCAATTCACCATATGTACTATCATTCAAACTTTTAACAAAATATAAATCTTAAATATGAATCTTAAGATCAATAAGTTAAAGATATGAAGAAAAACAAAAGAAGGAAAGAAAGAAAGAAAAAATGAAAGGAATGAATGTAACTTGTCCAGAAGGAAATGAGTGTGAGAATCAGTATTAAATAATTAAGCGCTTTACAGAAACACACAAAAGAGCGTGTTCACAAGACTAGTGGCTGGTCTTTTTTGTTTGTTGAATGTTAAAGAAAAAAATAACATGTTAGAAAAACACAAATAAAATCACTTACGCCCGTGAATGATATGTACACTAGACAACAACAGCATCCCCAGAATCAGAGCAACTGTAACAAATTTCATCATGAGAATTACGTGGATTTCCTTCACTTAAATGATGTTTTGCTATGAACACCTACTGTAAAAATGACTTAGATTTCTTCAATTTACATAGGCGACTAGTATTCATTTTGATTTGATGTTGGGAGGTGACAGGTAATTGGCTCCACAGATGGCTTGCTTATTAAACTTGAAATTAAGAATATGAATTCAATCTATATACATTGAACGATAAAACGCTCTTTCTTTTACAAAGAACATACTTTTCTTAAAACGAAGTTAGCAATCTTTTTTTCGCGTCTTTCACCCGTTATGTATATGTAATGCATCATGGCTTTGCTCTGTTCACTATTCAGTGAATAATATTTTAATTAACACCCTTCTTATTAATTTTAAAATGACACTGCCTAAATTAGTAGATTGACAAGTAGAGTAAGTGTCAAGGCCAGTTTCCATATACACCGAACCGAACCAAATCCGATTTGGCACAGAATTCTGTTCGTCGATTCGTCGTGTGCTTTCACATTTACACCGACTTTAGACCCGAATCTGTGGTTGAAGTTTTGTATAATTACAAGGAGGCCATCATAATATTATATAGATTTTTATATATGTTTAGAAAAGCTATTCATGCATGCTTTCTACACAATAGAGTATGTTATCCGTCGTTGAAGGATTATACCAGAAGTACATGCCTTGAGACAATGTCTCGCATATGGATACAATATAATATCCCTTTAACATCCCTAGATCAAATACATTTACTACCTTTACAGAACATGACATGGTCATGTATATTGCAGAGAAGCAGTTATCCTACGATGGTTAATTCGTTACAGCATTTTTCGTATGGGTCTTTTCTAGCTAGGGGTACATGTTGTATGCTTTTTTATGAGCTGTCCCTTAAAGAAGATGTTACGTTATATACATTTTCCCGATGATAAGCGTACGCGAATTATATTACATGTAACCTTAATGGAAATGTATAGCACAGCTGTTCTTTTTATAACAGATCTTTTTTTATTTTTCACAATGACAGTGGATAAGGTAAAAAAATCATCATGTACGTGGGTAAGGGAAAATAGCCCTTTTGTTGAATAGGAATGTATGTCGAAACTGTTTTTAGTTTCACTAACTTGCTTGAAATATATCAAACTGTTTTACACGATGTTTTTCTTTCTTCATTTTATTGAGTGTTTGGCAATTTTGAATAGACATTTCATTGAAATACATGTATACGTACCATTGACTGTGCACGCCAAACTTTTAGCAAAAAATAATCTTCTTCTTAACGGAAACTCAAGACGGTTTAAGTACGTCCAACTCCCTTACGACTGTAGACATAATTGTCCCGTTTATTCAGGCTAACCCATGACCTAAAACCTGTGATTACTATATTATGTGTTTCCGTCGTAAGCACAGACTGAATTTGTCTTTAATATTTCATCCACTAGTAAAGAAATATTTTTTACAAGTGGACACATAGTGTAATACATAAGTTACATTTGGAAATAATCAGAAACCGCCCTAGTTTCAAATGGCATAGGAAGATAGAGTTCGTTAGCATCTTCAAATAATTAGGCGTGCTTCTTTTGAGAAACTGCAGATCCGTAGTCATTCAACTAATAGTCATAGGAATAAATTTGCAATATTAAAAACGTTTCACTAGGACGATATAAATATAACAAACGTATTGGCTGTATTGATTTTATCATATTTTATCACACTACTTTACAAATGACTTTACGGTGATTTCCTACAGTTTTCTTTCTTGTTTTCTTTATTACCACACTGGTGAACCAGATAGAGTCAGAGTTGGAGCGCCTTACAGCGAGTAAGGGTGAATATTCTAAGTGTTTTTGGTTTACTGTTATATCTATATAAAAACAAATTGATTGTATTAAATAATGATAATTTAGCGCAGGATTTTTTTATGTCAATTGGTATTGGAACAGCACACCAAAACAAAAACATCTTTAAATACTAACCATTGTACAAAATATACCAATTCGTCGTAAGGCGCTCCATCTCTATCAAGATCGGGTTACCCGGTGTGGTTTCATTATAATAATGCAAAAAACATCAATACTTAGACATTATTATTATTATTAACAACAACCACAACAACAACAACAACAACAAATCAGTCGTAATCATATCATTACAAGAGTTCTCACAACGATACATTATATCATGATCAACGACAGAAACAAAAACACAATATAAGAAATACACTTCACACAGTGAAGTCTGACTGCGATTTGTTTCAACCTTTCTAGTAATTTAATAGAACGAAACACAGATGGAATGATTTTAAACTTGAATAAGTAAAGTTACAGATAGTAGGAATACTCGTATAAGAAAAATAACCCATCCTAAAGGTCACCATCCTACATATATCGTTATTCTTTCATCAATTCTTGTATGGGTCATTAGATAATTATTTGTGCCGAAGAAACCTAAATTCTGACCACCAGTTTCAAAGATTCTTGAGATTTCAATATAATAGGGACATATACTGGAAATGTGAGTAAGAGAGGTCTCATTCGGGTAGACACAATTAACGTTCTTTTAGCAATTTTGGTTGATAGAAATTATTTTATCATCTGTTCTAAAGAAGATCAATAGATCATGATCGTTGTTTTCATTTTTGTATTGCCATAGCCACCATTATTCTGCAAGTATCCAATTTCAAAGTGCATGCATCTAAATAATTTAACGAGGAGCTTTCAATGGATGCCTTTTTCGTCAACTTCTTTCCTGTGGCGGGAGCAAAGATTTCCTTTGAAATAAAAATCGGGTAATGCGGACAACAACGAACATCAAACGATCAAAAGAGATCACCATTAAAACTTTGTTCTTAAGCGAGCTAGAAATACAAGAAAAAAGAAACAGAGCTTCAAAATTTAGATTGTTGAAAATGTTTTAGTGGCCAAGTTGCTAGGAACAAAAAAACAAAACAAAACTGTTGTCATGACAGTGTCTTCTAAGCAAATTCTCAAAATACTAGACCTTCTTCCGATACAATCCCAAACAGACGTAATTGTATATATTTCCTGATCAACAACTTGGTGTTTAGCTATGGGTAAGGATCACCGAAATACCCGGTGAGTACATGAAAACTAACTAGAACATATACTACCAATGCGATTATCAGCAAGTAGTTTATAACTCCAGGGCAATATGTCACCAGAGCATTTTGTTTTTCTTTCTTTAACGGCGTATTTCTTAAACTCTTGGGAAGTGCTTTCCGGAACACACGTGTACCAAAACAATCTAGTAATGCTTTGTTTATTGGGACGACGGTGCATGACTCATAAGTATATGGTTTTCGTGAACTCTGATACGACTGGAATTGATCGACCATGTCGCGTAGTCTGTTGTACCGAATCTCGCACCGGAAAAAGTTTGGTGTATGAACAACATCGGTAAGGAGCTGAAGGTTCTCACTTGACTTGATGTCCTTCAGAATATTGAGTATTTCTAGAACGCAGATTGCCTCCGAATCATTATCACCGTGCTTGCATGTGAAATGATGAGAAATAACGACAGCTTTTATCATATAAGAGGTCATAATACCCGTATTGTATCGCCATAATCCGGTTTCTAAAAGCTTTTCATAAATCCCGTCCGTGAACCGTTTTCCTCCAATCAGGTGCTTAACGATTCTGTACACCTTTAGATGCCTTTTTGACAGGGTATTTCTCATGAAGGCCACTTCTGACTGTGAAAACCAAACCAAACCAGAAACTATCAAAACACTCCCAGTTCTTGCCACTTCCGTAGAAACAAACGGCGACTTACATAACTCGTCATTTTCTCGTAGTCCAGGAGATTCGAATACTCTAAATGCGGGTATAATGTTTACATTAATAAACGTAATGTGTCCAAACTCGTTTTGATATATAAAACGTAATTTAGAAGCTTTTTCATCTATGATAACATATTCATCAAAGACCACTGACCTAAAGCCTTCCATTTCACCAAGGTTGATTGTTTCTTCTTCGGCAGCCATCCTGTCCCTGTTGTCTTCCATGAAGTAAATACTTCTTATACGAGAGGAGACTGCGCGTATAGCGTTATGCACATAGTTGTCTTTATCTCTGTAATGTAAGTCGTACAGAACTTCATACCTTGCGTCCTCGTAATGCACAACACTCCTCGTTATCCGATCAGTCTTGAAACTGCCTAAGAGAAAAATGAAATCAAAGTCGTAAGGAAATTCATTCTGAGCACCTTCATAGAAACTTCCAACTTTTAATATTCCACCGTTCTCACCATCTAGATCATCCTCTTCGATACTTTGTAGATAGTTGAATGCTGCTTTCATTTTGATGGTTTCTTTTTGTATAGCTTCTGCCTCTTCAAGTCGCGTAACCCGCACTAGTTCTTTCACTAGAGTTTCCACCCCTGTTTGTATTAGCTCACATTCTTCTTGGTCGATCTGGAACAGCAGATTCTTCTCATAGAGGTCATCAAGATACTTATCCAGATTGGATTTCTGCTTTCTTTCTGTACTAGAATTCTGATAGATTCCTTCGGCTAGTACAGAATCATGGTCCGGGTTTCCAGCAGATATATACTTTACGTTAGTTAGTCTAAATTCGTCTGCGTCTTGCTCGCCAGACGCTTCTTTCATTTTTGTTTCATCCAATAAAGCCTCATTTTCACCATTTGCAGAAAATGTATGCCTTAATTCACTTAGAACTGTGTCATATTGTCTTTGGTCAGAGGCAGCTTCTTTTAAATTAGAATTGAGCGAATTTTCGTCCGCCCAGATACACTCGTAAGACATTTTTAGTTAATTTGTATTCACTGTACATCCCAAAATATATGTATAACTGTATATAGATTTACGTTTGGAATTAAGAAAGTGATTAAACTGGACAGCTTTAACTCTAGTCTCAACTGGGCCATTTATCTTATCTAAAACAAAAGGATTTCACATGAATGTCATATTTTGGTATCTTTACACGCCAGGCACCTGTGTAATTTGCATATCATCTCTCTAAGATCTTAACTATATACCTGACTCCTTTAAAATGCAGGCGAAATAAATGCACAGTGTTTCAGCTATTTCCGTCTGCAAAAGATATACACACAAAAATCGTTATTTAGACTGTACATGACTGAATAAAAACAACTTCAAATTACCGGCATATTGGCATATTTCGCTGTCTATATACGAGTTGGTTTGTGCTCGACTATCAATAGAAAAACATGTGTAAAGGTATGGTTGTGCAACATAATTTTTGCATATATACTTGAAACCTGCCGAGGTATGGAGGGAGGTAGGGGTTGGGAGAGGGAACATCAAAGAAGAAAATGTAAACGAATACATTACCGTCTTTTGTCATATCTGGTAATGCTTGTTGTTATAACATTTTTACGGCAAATAGCGCGGGAGACATTGTGCAAGTTAATACATGTACATATCTGACTTTAGTTTATACAACTGTTTCTGAGAGAGACAAATACAAACAAATGTACAATACTGATACTAAGTAAGGCCCCCTCGAATCATAGCCAATGCATCCACTTACGTGTATCAGAACACGCTCAGTTATCAACAAATACGGACTTTCTAATGTATTTTAAACACTTTGTCGCACAAAATATTTACTAATTCGTAGAATGTTTGTAGATTCAGTTTTTTTATCTTTATGACTATGTTTGCCAGCTTGCCATCACACGCATTGTCGCTCATAACAGTTTAAACAAAAATATATCCCAGTTCATAGATTTGAAGAGTGCCATTGCTGTTACATTTGTATATAGCTGTACAATTTACGCATCAAGGTGTGCTTGAAATTTCACAGTTAACAGGTTACAAAGGAATGGAATACACGATCGGCATTAACTCATGGCAGTGATCGTCAATGACATTCTTGTGTTTCTAGTTGTTGTGCCCGTACAATGTCACGTTATTGCTAGTGGTCCAACATTTGATGAACTTACATAAGCAATAGATGTATTAATTGATTCATTTAATTTCTTATTTACCCTGTAAGAATATTACAAGCATCATGATGATGATTATAACAAAAAATAATAACAATATGATGACGATAATAGTAATGATATAATAAACATCATTATCATTATCATTATCATCATCATCATCATCATTATCATCATCATCAGCATTTTCTTCACCACCGCCATCATCACCATAAAAGTAATAATTAACGATATTGTTTGTGACTGTAATTTGAGCGAGATTTTGTATCTATCGTTTTCCTTCTAAAAGGTGTGAAAGACTGATGCAACAACATCACTTTTTTGCTGTTTTATTTCGTGTTTTTAAAGAAACCACAACAAAAATTAACGTATGAATTAAAAAAGGAGGAAATGACAGTTATTTGAGAATAGAGGGCCATCATTTGATATTGTTTTGTTTCTTTAGTGACTTGAAATATCTTTCTATATTTTATAAGCTTACATAATTTCTACACAAATTAAACGACAAAAGCCTTGAAGATCGTACTCTGTAGTAGTAAAGTCTGAAGTAATACGAATTCAAGATTGCTTTCTTTAAAGGAGCACTCCCTACATCTAGCAGATTAAATTCTCATAACAAATGTGTTCAATGAACGTAAAATGGTAAATAAATACAACTGTTATGAACAAAATATATCGTAAAATGCCTCAGTATAGCACAAATAATCAGCATAAAGACCTCCTGTAATAAATCACATCCACCCATTGATTATGCAACAACAATTTTACATAGTTTACATAATCGAATGTTTTACGGTATTGCAATATACAATGTAGTTAAACGGATGACTGGAACGTATAGCTTAAACTTTTGTAGGTTAAGGGATCTTTTTTAACATATATTTTTTTTTTCTGATAATTTGACACCTTTTAGGGAGCGTGTGTGCCTTGTTTACTTTACTTTAAGTAAATACTAAATTTGTAACTTTCAAATATCTTGAATACTGTACAGGTATATAATATCACTTTCTCTGTAAATCAATTACTGTACGAACTTTTTAACATATGTACTAAATGATCAGTATTATATATCAATTATTCATCGCAATTTTTTGACCCTATTTACCGTATGTCGCATATGATTGTATGTACTGTTTACTTAAATTCAAATTTTAAGAGAGAATATTGACACCTGAAATATTGCAAATATTTCTGTAACGAAATAATCGGTTTACCTAATATGTTTACATTTATAATTTAGTGATATATTAGACCGTTCATTTCATAAGTTTGTCTGAAAGCTCGACAAACCACACATGTATGAGGTCGATCATTGTAAGACGAAGGCTGATGTCTGTTTATAGTATTTTAAAAAAGAATTGATTCTGAACTTATTTTCGATATATAATAGAAAATGAATTGATCGTCCTTTGTGTAACTACATGTTAAGCGCGAGTTAAAATGTGAAAATTGTATCACGTTGAGTTGAGATATATTCCATATCTGATCAAATCAAACAAGTTTTCTTTTTTTTTCTTATGCTAACTATTGAAATAAAAGCAAAATTATGTATATGCACTACTTCAAAAAGTAATTCTGGCAGACCTATATCACCCAAACTGCAACTGATATAAAATTTATATCATCATTCTATATTTCACTGATATAACACAGTATTTCATTAGTTAGCATAAAACAAATGTACATGTTTAACTATCGCTTCAGTTACAGTTTGTAACATGTTCAGTAATAGAGTTGTTGATGTTATTATTGTATTTTTGCATGAAACACTATACGACGGATTTTGTGACACTCCGCAGTCATCTGCAGTCAGTATTTATAGCTGTATCGGGCACTAAAACTTTTCTCCTCTGGTGACATCCAGGAAGTGTCCCCTCCGTTCTGAAGAATCATTGAGTTTATTCCGTTTGATTGTGAAGGTGTATCCAATGGTGTCTGGTCAATGTTGTAATTTTTCATCTGGAAAGAAGAAAAACATACATCAATCAATAGTACATGGGTGCATAAAAACAATACACGCAAGAACAATGTTAACAGAAATTGTATTTCATATTATTTTTAAAACTCAAAATAAATATCACGTACGATTGCAGAGAAAAACAAAAAGTTATTTCTCTCTGTTTTAAGACAATTAAAATCTCCTTCGTAAGGGATCCCCCCAAAAAACCACATGAGGTCTAATCCCTTAATTGTTATATGACCCCTTATCAGATAATATACTGTCTTTTAGGTGTCTTTAAACTGGACTTTAAGTGTAATAAACTGATCATTAATGTTATTGACCAGTAGAGAGATAATTGGTTTCTTACTAATCTACGGTTGCTTGTTGAATTTTTTAAAGAAATTAGTTTATTACCAAAGGGTGAAAATACTATCATAATTAAACAGCATGTACATTTTACTTCAATATTTCACATGTATATAAATCTTTATTAGAGACTCATCAATGTATATCACAAGACACATTCACAAACAGATTAACATTAAAATGATATACATTGCCATTCAGTAATGAATTATAAGAGCCTAATCATTAAAACAAAAGCACATTAGTTTACATATAAATACAAGATAAAGCCAAGGAGAAGCTGCTAATCGTTACATTAAAACCTAGTTAAATTTCACAAATGCAATAAAAAATTGAATGTAGAAAAAGGTGCTAGAGCACTAACTAAAATGTTTTACAAAATCATATATCACCCCGGTCAGACCGTAGATGAACAGATTAGCAACTACTTTTCGGGACCTGTAAAAGGAAGTAATTGATTGATTGATGTGTTTTCTTAGGCATATTTTGCAATTTTGATACCTTGAACACATTCTTTATGCAGAAAACTTATTCTCACTTTAAAGAATAATGTGAAAGTTGAAAAGTTTTATTAAATGTTTTGTTTAGAAAAGATATAAAATAAAATCCAATTTTCTCAGACTTTAACTTACTACGTAGCAAAATTTACATAACTGAACAATTTGAAAGTTGATACCCGTATGGTGTACTAACCATCATATATTTCAAATGTGCGTGGAAGCTATCGAAAAGCATGAATAAACTTACTAATTTTCTTAATTTTTCTTTTCTTTTTTTTCCCAAAAAGAAGTTGTTTATTTTTTTAAACATGCACATCATCATTTATAATCTTTTGCCTACAGTAAATGTAGCTATTTATTAGCTGATTATGAAAAACAGAAGCTAATCTATCATTGGGTAAGACACCTACTGTGAATTCACAGGTCTGACCTTACCCCTTTGGCCAAATATCTCACAGTCCTATTAAATTATCTGTAACACTACTCAACTTCTTTCACAATTTCAGGGTATAGTACTTACAATATTATGAACACCGTTCTTCTCGTAGCCAGTATCATCATCGTCATCGCCATCATCACCTTCAATATCATATCCTACCTTAGCTTTTGGTGCACAAACACACTTCCACCCTACACAACACACACATAAGAAGGTGAACACGCTACAGAAACCGGATATAAGCCCAACCCGAGCCGGTGTCCACCAGCACTCAGCAAAGATTTTGCACTGGAATCCAAACGGTAAGAACAATTATTAGATAGTGTAGTCCAATTTCATTTATAAATGCAAAGAATTTGTCCCAAGTATTGTGGAATTTATTAAAATACTTAAGTATCGTAAAATCTTTTA
>JAFMSR010000004.1:27954130-28031630 GCA_022818135.1 Saxidomus purpurata
CGTATCTCGGTTATCCCCCCTTATTGGAAGTATTTGGCGATTGCCACCTATTTGACATTGTCACATCTTTAAATAAATCTGAATTTACTTTGCCACGTGGCATTAGACATCTAAAAGTACTTTGTAACGTGGCATCAGAAATGTTATACTTTAACTCTATAAGTAAATCCGAAAGGATTTTGTCACGTGACATCAGAAATGTTAGATTTTACTTCTACATTTTGTATAAGTAAATTTGAAAGTTCTTTGTCAGGTGACATTAGAAATGTTATACTTTACTTCTATAAGTAAATCTGCAGGCGCTTTGTCACGTGGCATTATATGTTACATGAAGTTATTTTGTCACGTGGCATTAGAAATGTTATAGTGTACCGAATTTAAAGGTACTTTTCACCACATTTCATCCTTGTCATTTCTCGGCAACCATCACCGGAATTTCTTGAAACGTCCCAGCAGTGATATGTACATGTACCAAGCCTAGTTGCACATATCATTTGCATGCTGCGCTTGTATAATTTTTCAATGGGTCGTTGCCATTTGAATGTTCCATACATTTATCGGCAGAGATTTTGTCCGCGACAATGCTCAAAAACAACAGACTGGATTTCACTAAAAATTAATAGGAGTGATTAGTACAACATTTAGTTGTGCATGCCGTCGATACATTACGCCCGAATGAGTTTTCATTGAGTTATTGTCCTTTGAGGTTTACATATGAATAGTGATCATTCACATGATCGGCATTCACATGACCGAAACATACATATAATAGATCAATGAACTATCTTTGACTTTGATTTGAACCGTTTGAAATACATTGTTGTACTTCAAGGCAGACGGTTTCGACGGAGTCATATTTCAAAGTTGACTTATAATATCACAACAAGTGTACATATTGCTTAAATATTTTGAAAAATACTTTTAAAGACCACTTAATTCTGTATACTGGACTACTACTAGTTCCCGGACGGAAACGGAACTTTATCTTTAGTGTGGCAACACATACACGTACTAGGAAATCTATAAAATTTTCTTACGGTAAACTTAGGTTCTCTGATGACATTATAAACATGTCAGTTTTTCAACTGCGTCCGCAGGCCACAATAGGGGTAATTATCGGGCAGGTATGTGCGGTACGAAACATAAAAAGCCCGAAGATCTGGTGGCGCCCGAGAACTGGTAGGAATCCATACAGTGTATACCATTAAAACATGAGTTACATATTTCTGCCGAGTCATAATAATTATCTTTTGTCCGCAAATGTGTTAAACTACCCGCATTATAAGTCAATTGACTCTTTTGATGTTGTCATGAGTAAATGTGCGAGTATGTATTGACATAAAACACAATCAGAAGAAAATGAATTAAAAATGACTGTGGAAATTAATGCATTAATGAAAACAAAAAATGAAGAAATAAATTAAAAGTATCTTACTAAAAAGGTGATTAAACATATATATGTACACGTCCCTATATGAACTTCTATCCAACACAAACAAAACTAATTAGTATCCGGGGTTGTTACCTACTGCGCTAAAAAGGCACCGACTATGAATACCGTATTATATCATAAGATATTGACATTTATTATCTTGTAATAAGATATGAAGTAACGTGTTTACCTGTTAAAAGTAGACTCTTCTGTTATCAATGTAATTCTATCCTAACCGGATGTACATTTGGTTTCGTATTGTAATGAAAGTGGTCTGCCCTAAGTATATTCTATTTATCTTATGCTAGCTACGTATTTTTTAAGCACTGCTTTCGGAGTTATAAAAAGCTGAACATGGACGATTTTCACACAGATGAGGTAAAACAATTTGAAATTACACATGACGATGAGTCCAAAGATGGCGATAACAATGCTGATGGAGAAAACTCGGATGTAAGTGACGGAAATGAAAGAGAAACTTGGAGTGGGCGGTTTGAGTTTTTGTTATCACTTGTCGGATATACTGTTGGCTTAGGAAATATATGGAGGTTCCCATACTTCTGCTACCGAAATGGGGGAGGTTTGTTGCGAATTATGTGTTTTATCTTATTATTCAGACGCGTCAAACGTAAAGCAAGCTTATAGATATTAAGTTATCTGCACGGAAAGTACATGAGAAATTCATATCATTATTTCGATGTGTTTGTTAATCAACAAATATCTTTTGACACCCACTTCTATGAAAGATAACTTAATTGCGATGGAAATTGAAAAACATACAAGCTTACTGAAATTGAATATAGGCATAATTGTGCAAATACTGTCAAAGTACTGAGAATAATAAAATCCTGTTTCATAAGCAGTTCATCGACCAGGACGATTTCTACTATATACTCGTCCGTGTATACATACGCCCTGTATGTGTATGAGAGTATTTTTGCTTGCATGCCAACTAACTTTGAATTAAGTAAGTAGAACATTCTCATTTTAGGGATTGCCATTGTTCCTTTTTTGCTGTTCCTGGTGACTTGTGCTGGACCTTTATATTATATTGAAGTGTGTCTTGGGCAGTTCTCTGGTAAATCTCCAATAACCGTCTGGAACATCTGTCCACTCTTCAAAGGTTTGTTTGTTCTCGTTAAAAGTACCTTTTTAAAGAACTTTTATATCACGCACAAAAACTTCCTGTCGAATCCGGTGCTACAGTGCAAGGCAGAGTTCCACTCTTTCGAAGAATCACAATGAAACGTTACTTCAGATACTGACACTAATTCAAACCCAGTTCCTTTTTGGAAAGTAATAACCTATTTCGACGGTAATAAATGTAGTTATGGCATGCGTTGTTTATATCATGAATACCAAGAAAATTGTTTTATGTTTTTCGGTGGTTTATCGAAAATATAACGGTTGATTATATCCTGATAAACTCAGTGTTCACTCAGTGAAATTATCAAAATATTCTACCCGGTTTAACGTCAAAATATATACCGAGCGTAACGAACGCAGGAAACCATACGACGATGACGTCGTTAAAATGACGTCATGTTTGTTATGCTTTCTGATGACGTTTCCCAAGATTTTAGACATTTTACTGAAACAAACTCAACAAAAGTAGAGTTATAGACATAAAATAAACAGAAAAAATGTTGGTGTTTTTTGCTGCCCACTCGGTGAAATTATATCGTGATATTACACCGAAACCAACAATTATCCTCTATATATTTCTACAATTCTAGGTATTGGTCTAGTAATGACATCCTTGAGTTTAATCTATGTCTGGTATTACGGGACGGCTTTCGGTTGGGTGTTTTACTTTCTTATTATGTCCTTCTACCCAACATTACCCTGGAGTACATGCACAAACAGCTGGAATACAGAGTTCTGCATAGGTAAGTGCAAGGTATCTGTTGCATTTTTCCAATACATGCTTGCCTGTTCTATTATAAACATTCTTACCACAGTCTTCACTTATTTTCGAACTAGCGGTCACAAAAATGTAAGGAACTCACCAACTTTGGGATTTCTTTTCAACCTTGCTAAATGTACGTTAGGTGAAAGAGGGGACTATCAAGCCACCGTCGCTGAGACGGACTCGAAATTTACACTAGAATACAACTGCTACCTATGAGTATACACGCTGCGAAGAAGGTGTTTAAACACATAATCTTAAGTGGTTACACAAAACATCCCTTGGTATTTTAGGCTACTTTTTTACTTTCACGTTATCGAGTTATTTAACTTATTATTAAATTTATGTATACAGAATTATTTTTCGGTTAGTGACTCCAGTCAAACTTACAGAATGCTTTTATGTTTGTTTTCTTTTCAATGACACGTTTTGCACTTCTATGTCATATAGATTCTATCTGTATTGAATACTAATTTGAAAATGGTCAATATTTATAGAAACTGAATTTATTTCTTCCCTATGGTTAAACAGATTCCTCCACTAACATGACAGAGAAGTTGCTCAATATCACAGACAATTCAACACTGAAGACATCGGGAACCGAGTTTTGGGAGTATGGTTGATTCATTTTACAATACGTTTAGAGTTTTGTGACACACTGTTTAGTATAATTAATTCTGTTTGACATAGTGGCAAAATTAAATATTATTTATCAAAAGCGATATCATATTTAATTAACATACTCCGCAAAATGACACGTTTGATATATTTACTTGATATCACACCGCATCATCAAAATAAAAGGATGCTTGGATGAGTAGCGTTGTAGATATTTTGAATTATCATACAGTGTCGCCAAAAACTGGAAAAAATAACCTTTAGGCAGGGTGGTAGCCGCTATAAAGCACAGCAGGCCCGGGCCTACAAATTGTTTTAAAATGAAAACATTAAAAATGTAAAAGATGCAATTAAAACTAAGCGGGTAGGAAGGGTGTTGTGCGCAGCAAACTCATATGCTTTGAATATAATCTCGTGTTTTATCATTTTACATGAATTAAGTAAAACATTTTTTCAGCGCCTTAATTAAGATTTTATACTAGAGACACGACCGATTGCCTTCCTTTTCCAGATATTGCTAGTTCTAACTTCTGCACCATTTAGATGACTAACAGCAATGTGAGCAAAATCAGTTTTTCTAAAGTCCTCGTTGTCTAGTGTGTCCAACAGATTTCCTTTCTGTGTTGCTGAAATTTGCGTGTTCTGTGTCAATAGTTTCTAGCCTTGTGGCTAATCTCAATCTTATTGTATCTAGATATATTTGTTGTGCTGTATTTTCGTTCTTCGTTCGATTATTACTCACTTTAGTGAAGGTGTTGAACAAGTTACATGTACTATTAGTGGTTTTTAGCGATGAATTTGGCGGCCATATTGGACAACAAATTGATATGAAAGATTGCAGCTGTGGCGATAAAGAATCTCAATTTTGGGAGCATGACTCTAACCCCCTCTATAAATTGTATGTGCCCAGCTACGCCCCTGTTGCTTATCTGGCTTTATAAAGATTTGTTTCTTTTACGTCCATTGTAAACAGTTATTCGATATCCCGCACTATGAAAGAACTACGAGGCGAAAAGTCGATCTACATCAAACTGAAACGGCGGGGACGCAGCACGAAAAACTCGACGTTTTTGAGCGCAAATTAATGTGTTTTTGCTCCATGTACCCGTCATTTTAACTTCTTTATTCTCGACTTTCGTTTTGCGCCCTCGCTAACTATCGCATTCAAGCTCCGCGTCCCCAGTGTTTTGTTTTTAATCTCGACTTTTCGCACTGCGACGTTTGGAGTTTCTGCTTTATAAATGTTGTGTGTTGCTATTGTGCAGGTGTCTGATTTGTTCCATTTCGTCATTTCGACCCGCGACCCAATCGAGCCCTCACATAGTGAGAATTAAGAAGTTAAGATTGTGGAGGGGGGGTCGAAAACTCGCTATCGTTAGCGCGAAGTGAGAACATTACACAGTGTATCAAAATTAAAGTATTCAGATACTTACAAATGTATGGTAGGTTATTAGACTTATTTTGATTTGCTTTATCTACTACTTATCTCAGAGAATTTTGTTATTACCATACATTAAGGCGGCTGATTCCAAATGTGTCTGCCAAGCTTACATTTATGATCATACCATTTCTTAAATATTGACATTAAAACCGCGACAAGTCAATTGTCACCAAAACCACATTGAATGCATTAGACTTATATTGATTTACCATTAACGATGACATGACTTTCAGAAAGAATGTGCTCGATATTTCTACGGGTATTGATGACATTGGCTCCGTCCAATTGCATCTGGTTGGATGTCTATTTCTAGGCTGGTTTCTTATATTCCTCTGCCTTGCCAAAGGAGTTAAATCTCTAGGAAAGGTAAAATTTAAACTCTTCTGTAATAAAACATTGTAGGGATATTAATTAACGCTATATAAATTAGTATATGAAAAGACAAAAAATAATTTAAAAAATACGAAAACTACAGATGATAAGTTTGAAAGAGCAGCTTTTGAAAATATCTGAAATTAAAGCTTTATGTTTATTGAACGTTTTTATTAATAGTGAAAGTTTTTTTTTGTATTTCAAATGTCATGAATATGACAATTGTCTATTTCTGTTATTTAATAGTCAAAATGTATTTATCAATACAACAGGTTGTATATGTCACCGTCACGTTACCGTATGTTCTTCTAACTGTATTACTGATCCGAGGTGTTACTCTTGATGGGTCTTGGATCGGTTTGCGGCATTATCTCATTCCGGACTTCAGCAAACTGGCTAGAGGACAGGTAACTTACAGTTACTTTTAATAGAGCATTAGTATGTTCTTTTCATTCACATCGCCTTTGTGAAAACAACCCGTGTTTATTTAGAATAAGCTTTAACATTGAAAAAAAATTCCAATGTCTTTTTAAAAAAAAGTTTTATTAATAAAGTTTAACGGGGGATGTTTTAATTTATAGACAAGCAAATCTCACCAAACTTAACCATTCATCAATTTGATTTATCATCCTAGAAAACAGAACATTCAAAAGTTTTATAAAAAAATTGCGAATCTGTGTTATAGCTGTTGCATTTGAATACATGTGTATCACGTAAGTCTGTAATAATCATTCTTTATTATCCTATAAGAATTGAAAAAATCTACCCTATTTGTTACTTATAGTTTCATTTCATTTTTGTAATTATTTGTAGGTATGGATGGAAGCTGCAGTACAATGCTTTTACTCATTGGGCCCTGCCTGGGGTGGTGTAATAACTATGGCAAGTTTCAACAAATTCAACCACAATGCTTTAAGGTTTGTCAGTTTTCGTCAAACGACAGCTATTTTTCAGCAGTGGGCTTCTTGAAAATAATCGAAAACTTTTAAACAACTAGATAAAGTCACGTACTAATCGAATGTACCAACTCAGTACTTTGATCATAATCGATAGATTGCAATCAGGGGAACATGATAAATTGTACACATATATTGAATTGCGTTTAAACCAATAATATATCAGAGGAAGTCATAACTTCATATCGTAAATGATAAGTGGAATCAACATACTTTTGTTTCTTAAGAATCCCATATTTCACCTTTACAGAGACACTGTAATAGTTTGCTTTGCGGATGCCTTTACGGCAATATTCGGTGGCATTGTGGTCTTTTCTGTATTAGGATTTCTATCAAAGGAAACAAATACACCGTTAGACAATCTTCAAATTTCTGGTGAGCATATTCTTTAATATCTTGTTCATTATAACTTGAACATATTGTAAGCTTTCGGACTCCATGTATACACATTAATTAGGATAGGAGAGATAGTTTTCTATTTTACGCGACTTTTAGATCAGACCTTATATATACGATCACCTGTCAAGGAGTGTTTATCACTTTAAAAACCAAGCGTTTGCTTAACATAATAGTTTTTCGTTGACAAATATTAATATATTAATGTGTAATAGTCCTTCGCCTTCTTTTGCAAAAGAAAAAATAATTTGACGCAAGAGTCAGTATTACATAGCCAACATTCCAAAGTGGTAGTAAAGCAGAAACATTAAACCTTGTTCAAAAATATTTGCCAGGTTTCAATTTCTTGTAGAGAGACCGATTTGGCAAACACTAACATCACTTTGCATTTACTTTTATGCAATAAACATAATTTGAATTTTTCCATATATTGCCCTCGCTGTCCGTAACGTTGGCAATAATTGTTCTATTAACATAAATTTCCTAAATATTGTTAACGAATGAATATGCCTACGTATTTCTTTCACTGTTCTAACATCGTTAAGCCATTTTATTCAACTGTTGTTTATATTTCAGGTGCAGGATTAGTTTTTATAGCTTATCCGGAAGCACTGAGTCGACTTCCTGTGCCAAACCTATGGTCGGTTCTATTCTTTGTAACTCTCATTATGGTCGGAATCGATAGTCAGGTTTTTGCAAATAGTTTTATTAGTATTGTCACTAGCATAAACTTGTTTTTGTTGTCCTTGTTGTAGGGGTCTAACGCCCGTTTCAGGTTTGGTGATTTTAACAGGCGGACACTTAACCTTACAATCGTTCCTGGGAAGAACTAGTATACGACTCCTATTTTCGTAAGAAACTACCAACTTTCTCACAAGACCTGGTCGGTAGATGGGCTCAAATCCATGACCCTCAATATATGAGAGGTGTCAGCGACTCTAACCACTCGACCACGGAGGAGGACTACTTGATTTGATAAAAGAGTTTGCTTGGGCCAGACTGTAAGGGTAAGCTATTGTTTTCGTCTTCAATCTGTGTCTTTTAATAACATTGCAACTTAAAAAGCATTGCCTGTAACATTATGAACCCGACGGAGTTTGTAAGATGAATTATTTGTGAAGTTCTCAGTAACATGATAACCTTAAGGCAAATAAGTTCATTTTGTTATCTAATAAGGTAATGGAACGGTAAATAGAAAATCGCTTTCGTTTCAGTTTGGTACTTATGAGACGGCAGTAAATGCAATAATCGAACTGAATTACAGAAAATTTAACAAGTACAGGCTGTGGATTTCAGCAGGCCTCGTGTCAATTCTGTTTCTGTTAAGTCTGCCAATTACTACCTCAGTAAGTTTTGACTATTATGTAATGTAATGTACCAGCTGGTTATGTAACTGATTAAATGTCTATGATTGAAGAATTCGTAATCCATGTGTTTATGAAGCAAGTATAAGTTTCATTCGAACTAAAAGATAGCATTTACATACTAGTGGCAATTCTTTTACAACAACTTCAACAGTATTGCGCAGGAAAAGAACTGAAATTGTTTTATGACTTTGTTAAATTGTAAAATAATTTTAAACACTTGAGATTTCTTTGTATTATTAAGGACGCAAATATGGGAGACACTTGAAATAAACGACGTCAGTATAAATTGAAAGTTTGATCATATCCTCTACCATACTTGTTTGATATGATTCCTGCTGAAAGGTTTTTCCATGTATACGATTTGTGTCCGAAGATGCATCTCCCCTGTTCAAAACATTAGAAAAAGTATTAATATGTCCGGATTGGAGCAAAGTATGCATATCACTTACCCTTAAATGAATTATTTGTTCACGACACAGGGTGGTTACTACATATTTATGCTGATGGACTGGTACGTTGCATCGTTCTGTGTTGTATTCGTTGCTCTGCTGGAATGCATAATTGTCGCCTGGATATACGGTAAACATACTTTAAGGAACATTTCCCAATAAAATCACAAAATGACTTTTTGTTGTTTCTGAATTTCTGGATGAGCGCCATCAGTTCTAACATTTTCTTTTGAAAATAAGAAGATGATCCAAAATTACCAATCATGTTTATCACAGAATTAAAGAAAACGTTTACAAGTGGATGTGTTTAAAATGTAAGTACTACAATTTCTGTGGCGTTATCCACAAAATATAAAGCAGAGGTACATTTTTAGGTGCAGACCGCTTTTCCTCTGATATTGAAATGATGACGGGGGACAGGCCATCACTAGTGCTTAGGATTCTTTGGTGTTTCTTCATTCCGGTTTTCATGTTGGTAACGTATTTTCAAAATGCTGGGTGTTTCTAATTTTGCTTTGTTTTCGTTTAGTACTTTCTATTTATACTTATCCTTTTTAATAGATTTAGGATTTGATACTTATCAGCTCATCTGTAACATGTGATTTTTAGTTTATCAAGTATCATATATTTTTTAGGAAAAAAGATTAAATACATGTACCGGTATAGCTTTTCCTTAATACTTTATGACCACTTATGTTTATTTCGCCTTTTATCCTTTCTTGGCAATGAATGAAAGATGGAAAACATACTTCAATTTCAATATCACATATACTCACATTACTTATCATTTCTATATACTGAATGTGCATCACCATCCGAAAACCATGCAGGTGATGAGTACTTATTTATCCCCCCGCCGAAGGCGAAGGGGATATTAGAAATGGTCTTCGTCCGTCCGTCCGTCCGTCCGTGCGTCCGTCCCAATTTTGTCCGGAGCATAACTCCAAAAGTACTTGAGCGATTTTCTTCAAACTTCATACACTGACAGAGCACATTGGGAGGAAGTGCAGTGTGTAAGAACAATAACTCTATCTTGCCTACTTTTAGAGTTATTCTCCTTTTATCAGATTTACTTGAAAAACTTTGTCCAAAGCATAACTCCAAAAGTACTTGAGGGATTTTCTTCAAACTTAATACACTGACATAGCACATTGGTAGGAAGTGCAGTGTGCAAGAACAATAACTCTACCTTGCCTACTTTTAGAGTTATTCCCCTTTATCAGATTTACTTTAAAAGTTTTGTCCAGAGCATAACTCCAAAAGTACTTGAGGGATTTACTTCAAACTTAATACACTGACATAGCACATTGGTAGGAAGTGCAGTGTGCAAGAACAATAACTCTACCTTGCCTACTTTTATTTAGAGTTATTCCCCTTTATCAGATTTACTTGTCCGAAGCATAACTCCAAAAGTACTTGAGGGATTTACTTCAAACTTAATACACTGACATAGCACATTGGTAGAAAGTGCAGTGTGCAAGAACAATAACTCTACCTTGCCTACTTTTAGAGTTATTCCCCTTTATCAGATTTACTTGTCCGAAGCATAACTCCAAAAGTACTTGAGGGATTTTCTTCAAACTTAATACACTGACATAGCACATTGGTAGGAAGTGCAGTGTGCAAGAACAATAACTCTACCTTGCCTACTTTTAGATTTATTCCCCTTTATCAGATTTACCTTAAAAGTTTTGTCCAGAGCATAACTCCAAAAGTACTTGAGGGATTTACTTCAAACTTAATACACTGACATAGCACATTGGTAAGAAGTGCAGTGTGCAAGAACAATAACTCTACCTTGCCTACTTTTAGAGTTATTCCCCTTTATCAGATTTACTTGAAAAAAAATTTCCGGAGCATAACTCCAAAAGTACTTGAGGGATTTTCTTCAAACTTAATACACTGACATAGCACATTGGTAGGAAGTGCAGTGTGCAAGAACAATAACTCTACCTTGCCTACTTTTAGTCAAATGGAAAAATATCATACCTATACTGATAATGAACATTAATATAATTTTGCAAACCTTCTCTTCATTGCCTTATTCTTTTTCCACTTACTTGAAAACTGTACTCAGCATGACCATAACTATACGGCTTTTTAAGGATTTCCTTTCACCAAGTAAAATTTTCGAAAGTACAACTTTCAGGTAACTTCTTCCTGGCGGGGGGATTAACCATGTGTAACATGGCTCTTGTTTACAATGATATCTGTATATATTAAAAGTTCAAGGATATAAAAAGATTTTTTGAGATGGTACAGAAACATAGTATAGGACAACATCAAAAATACAAAGCTGATAGTTAATCCATGTCTTATCCGTTGTCCAAAACTCTATTACTAATTGGCAAAGTTAGACTTTGATACATAAAACTGATATATCGCATAACAAGAAAACATGAATTTAAAAATAACGAAAAAACACAAAATAATTTAATTGAAAATCATTTACAAATGTTATACTAGAGACAACAAGTATTTTCTGATTCTTAAAATGTAAAAGAATCAACAACTAAGAAATGTAAAATAGTTATATCCAAGAAAAAACTGTACTTGATACCACAATTAAAGCACTGCTTATGTAGCATAATAAGCGTGATATGTTGAATTTAGAGAACCCCAAACAAAACTGATTGTAGTCCAGCGACAATATTTATTTATTAGTTAATAGATCATCTGATATTTCCAGAAACGTGAAGTTTACTCAATCTTTGTGAGCTAAGGTTGTATGTACTTCACTTCATGTTGGATAGTCGTCTTCTTTTGCCACGCTGAAATGTCACCACTAGTACAGTTTTAGCACATGTCTTTACATTGAAATGTGTTAAATGTGAATCTTATGATATCTGTGACAGTTCCAAGACTGCTTGATCTTTTCCAGGGAATTCTTATTACAACGATACTGAACTATTCAGATCCATCGTATGGCTACGAATACCCTGTGTATGCACTCGTGATTGGGAACTTGTTTGCATTTGTACCTGTTAGCTTGATGTTCTTCGTAGCTGTGTTCCAGATTATCCGAACTAAAGGGTCCATGTGTGAGGTAATACCTAATACGTTGACAATACTGTAATGGAGATAGTGTAAATCAATATGAAGTGTTTCTGCTAATTACCACAAAAACATGTTGATGTTCCAGGTAAATTGTACGAGCTCTAAAACATAAAAGTATTATTCTTTGTAGTACAAGTGTAGTTAAATACGGACATAAAGCTAGTTGTAGTGTTAGCGCATAAGTAATGCAACTGTTTCGTATTTGGTACGTCGTCTTCAAGTACTATGCAATTAAGAAGGTAGAGCGTACAGATAAGTCATTATAACAGTTGACGTAGTACGAGTATTTTAGGTACAATGCATAAAAAAGTAAAACTTCAATGGAATTGATGCAGTTGATGTCAGTTGATGGTGTATAAGAAATATACAGTAAAACTTTGTCAAGTGTTTTTCTGATATAAAGGCAACTAAAGTAAAACCTGTTAGGCAGTTTTGTTATTTCATGTTACAAAGAAACAAAAAAGAGTGCAATACTGTTAATAATCGTGCTTTACAAAGACTTGTTTAGCATTTACCAACCTCGTAACACTTTTACTTATTTGTTCTATAATAAAAGTAATTCCGTTCTTATAGAATTTATCAGAATATTTTTCTTTTGCAGAGATTATACAAACTTTTGCACCCAGCGAGGTCATGGTTGCCGAACGACAAAAAACTGATTACTATATACAAGAAGTCTCCATACCGGTATAAACATGGGCTGCGTCAACGTTTTCTTGTCGATATACTTGGTCTTAAGAACTAGTGAAGATTTAGACTTCAAGTCCTTTTGTCTGTATATTTGCAATGTTGAGGGGAAGAAGCACGCATATATATAAATTTATAGCTATAGTTACCATTAAATAAGGCTGAATATAAGTCAAGACATGATCAGCAGCCTATCGATATGATGTTTTGGTACATGTGTATGTTGTAGTATAATGTAGAATTGTAAATATTTCATGTTTTAAAATATCACCATAAATATGGATTAACCTTATTTTCTTATTATGACGGCTACCGGTAACGGTAATGTTGCAGTCCCTGGATCATTTGAATTTACTGATTATTATTGATAAACAAGTATACTTATAGGATAATGGTAGAGTATGTTCTTTTCACTCTGAAACAATGTTGACATATATCTTTTGTACTCAAGTCGCCTTTTTCACGAAAAAGAGTTGCCAGGAAGCCTTTTTTATTTTTTGCAATATTATTGAAACAAATACTGCTCTGTATTTCCAACATGTACATAGATTGAAAAAGTAAAGTTATCAATGTTATTGGTACAAATTAAAAGCCAATTTCGTCGATAACATATCTGTCTTGGTAAAATAAGAGCGACTTTTCAATGTGGTCCTGGGACTTTAAGATGCACGTTGACTGTAATTTAAAACCGTCTTTTGACACCCCATTCCTTTTGTTAGATTATTACTACATTTATTTGATACGAAACAGAGTTAAAATGTGCTTTTATGAAATCTGTAAATGTGTTTGTGGCGAAAACAAAGAAAAAGAGGACCAAACTGCGTAAAAGACTCCTTGCAAACAAATTGTTAATGAGGTGCTTAAAAAAAGTCAAATCTTTATCTGTAAAAGCTCTGGCACTTTGATTTATTGTGTTTGTTTACAAATAAATACTTTTCTTTAATAATTTAGGGAGAACATGTGCTTTATCAGCTAAGTAGGTATTGCAATTATTGTAAATTTTCATTAAAATATCCAACCATAGTGTTTGTTCGTTTTGTCAATGAAGTTTCTAACATTAACTTTAGAACAGTGTTAAAGGAACATACCCTATAACTGATGTCAAACTAAATAACCTCCAAAACATATAATAAAATTTTCAGAACTATTATAACTTAACCTAAAAGTTTAAGCTATGCATTCCCAGTCATTATCGATAAAATCAGCGATTTAAAATATACTGCAGTACCGGAAGCCATTCAATAACCTATGTAGGGTTATTGTTGTACAATTAATGGGTGGATGCGAATTATTACAGAAAGATTCTATATTAATTAATGTTGATAAAATGAGGCATCTTTCAGCATAGATACTTCTTTAAATTGTTTTTATTTATAATTTTATGTCCGTTGAACACATAATCTGTGTTTCGAGACTATCTAGATACATGTTTGTACACTTTTTATACTGTCTGTCGCCAGAGCCGTTAAAGTCGTAGGATCTTTTTGAATTTACTGATGTAGTAAAATATATTTACTGACAGGATAATGATAGAACCATGTTCTATTCACTCAAAACAATGCTGACTTATGCTCTTTGTATCAAGTTGTTTCGTCATGAGAAATAGTTGTCAGAAAGCCTTTATTAATTTTTGCAATATCATTGAAAACAATACAACGCTATATTTCTAACATGTGCTTTTTGTTCAAAAAGCAAAGTTATAAATGCTTCTGGTGCAAATAATGGTCATTTAAAATAAGTGATACTTGTAGTTGTGGTCCTTGGACTTAAAGCGAGGATAACATGCTGTGGAATATCCCCAGATAATGTTTCCACTTACTGGGTAAAACATGCATGTTTGCAATGCATGTTTGCAATTTTCCTCACAAAACGTTGCGTGACGTGGATTTAAAAGAATGATAGTACCCACAATGACGCTTCAAAATATTCAACGTCGATAAACTGCAACATTCGCGCTCTAACCAAAGAACATTTACGTATATTATGCTTTTGTGTTACGTGATTTCGTTACCAATTACCATTACCAATTAATAATTGCCGAACCGTATTCGTTTGTGTTGATAGGCGTGCAAACGATATTTATTGTTGGATAGATAAATGACGGACGGAGTGATAAATTGGTGGTATGAATAAATAAGTAGGAAGTAGAGATGGCATATGTTTCAATGGGTAAATTGATGTTCTCAAGTATGATGATTTACCGCCAACATGGATGGTTATTTACATAAAAACATTCCTAACGTAACATAAAAAACACGGATTGCTTTTTGGAAGTCCAAAGTACAGGATCGAATTATAGCGAGTGTTTTTAAATAATAGAAAAGACAACACTTTTTCATGAATCAACGAACGCATAGGTCAAATTTATTCAGTATTTAATTCTTTATTACATGTAATTGAATAAATGTATCAACTCATGCGCTTAAATGATTGTCACACGAGACTTATGTGTATTTTAGATACTTCTTATGTATTTCAATGGTGATACATTACGTAAAGTGATCTTAGGACTATTGGGAGTTTTCTGATTTGTGTGACCGGCACACCTTGCGCTACATGCCATTAATTCAAAGACCATATTTCTCGGTTTTAAAGAACAGTTATCCGGAAACAATACGTGTGCATTGGTTTTATATTGTTTTACAACATGTAACAGAACATTCTGTTTCTCAAGTGGTATACTGTTGTCAGATTTCTAAATTAAAGTTACTTTTTATATCAATTTGATAGTTCAGGACCTTGTTTATAAATTGTGTCACTTAATTTACGTTTATAAAGAGAATGTGTAGCATATATAAAAAATAACGGACACCGTTATGAAACTACAAAATTACTAATAATAAGTATCCATTTACTGCAAACACAGATGCGATTTCTTTCGGAAGAATAAAATGAAAGTTTCAAAGTTTCAAAGTTTGATTTTATGTGAAGCTATTAGACTAAAAACCCATGAGGTATACATGAACATAATCATACAAAAATATGGCGGAACAGCAAATAGTAAAAATGTAAACACATGTGACATGTTCGATCTAGTGGTTATAAATTCACGATTATGCCTATACTAATTTTATTTACGTTTAGACTAAAAAGCCACGCCATCTATCAAACTCCTGCAATTAAGCAAAAAACATAATTTGTTGTTTCTTACTTTGACACGAGCATTTGTTTACATTTTGCGCACCTTACTTTCGGTCGTTAACATTTCTTGATTTTCTTAAACAGAAATAAAAGGCCTATGTATTGGGGTAAGTTGCCGAAAATCTAATCCATTCATATTCATTTTATTGTTGACGAAATGATAGATAAAAAGATGTTTTCCGCTAATATAAAACCTCTCTCTTATTTTGGTGTCTCATGAACATTCACTTTTGTAGGTTTCGTAAAGTAATCATTAAGATATTATCACGTCATCAAAATAATTTGTCTAAATAATGTAAATTAGGTCAATAAATGAAAAGGTATGCCCAGATGTTCCTTTTTTGTCACAAAATAAGGAAAATGACTAGAAAGGAAACATCAGTACACCCTACCAATAATTGTCTTTACAATCAAACCCTACGTATGGCCTAAAATTCAGGTTTCCCTATTTGCATCTGAACAGCTTTTAACACCTGCAGTTCTAATTATGAATTCAATTTATTCATATTTCATTAATTAAATTCGACAACGTTTTAGAAATTTATAGAACTATTTTTTTCTGAAATGTGGTAAAATAATATATGACTATTCATAGCATGTTCTAAAGTGATGCATTAATTAAATGAATATTTAAAATGCATAGCTTGGTACAGTATGTTCTACATGTTATCAGACAATACGATGCGAAATAAGCGGCGATATGTGAGTCATAGTTTATTATACAGAATATTCTGTAGATGAGTACAAGTCAGGAGTTAAGGTAGAGAAACTTTGGACGTAATGAAAATATATTTAAGTTCACAAGCACCTGGATAATAGAGGTATATTTTTATAACTATTGGTGGAAACTGGATATGGGCACGTTCCTGTACTTTTTACGATTTTTAACTCTATAATGAAAAACATAGGTCAGTGCTTTCTGGAGATAATTCTGTTTTAAGGGCAATGCTACTAAAAATAAAAAAATGGTTTCCGCTCAATCACTTAAGTTATTAGAGCTCAATTGCAATGAAACTTGCAGTGAAGGTAGCGTGCATGGAGACAAAGCTTGGAATTGCATTTGGGATCACTAGGATCAAGGTCAAGGTCACGGTTACTAAAAATAGATTTTTTTCTTTAGTTTTGAAATTGTTTCGAGCAAAACGCATTTTTCCGGATCAAGGTCACTCTTACTACAAATAGATTTTTTCATTTTTATCCTTCAATTTTCAAATTGTTTTAGGCAAAAAAGGATATTTCTTTGCGGTGGGGGCGGGGGGTGGGGGTCTTTATTCTACAATTTCTACAGGCGTCGTTTTAACCTGCTTTGGCGACATTGCCTGCCGCGTTTACTTGATAATTTTTATCCTGTAAGTCTCAGTTGTCATCTCAATACCATTCTCTTGTGAACAAAAAAGGTTCAGTAGTAATTCTGCAAAACGGTTGCTTTCAATTAACAACAATTTCTACAGAAAGTAGCTATTATGGAATAATATTTCCTCAATGCTACATGTTGTGCAAGCATAACGTCTAAAAGAAAAAAATGCAAGGACTTCAGATCTATGAACATTAATTTTGACAAAGGACTTACAATTATATGTCGACATAACATCTAGAAAGATGTTGCATAAACAAGTGAAGACAAAAAATGAATAGTTTCATGAATGAAACAGGAACACGCAGGCAATATGAGCATCTTCTCTTGGTACTTGACATGACCATGAAGTTTTGTTGAGTTCCAGCATAAAAAATGTATCAATAATATTATATCCAAAATATATTCAAGACTGTTAGACTCTGTTAGTCACTCGTCTTACAAAATAGGCTGAACAATGATAGATAACCAATTTGACTTTCAACGTTGACTTTATCTTAATCTTAAATACTCTAATTTCTAAAACATTAGCATATGAAAATAAGCTTTGAACGTTGCATTTCTAGACAGGGGAAATATGTTCTATAAAATCTTGATAAAAAGATTACACCTTTTAAATAAGTTCGAAATATATGAATGCTATCAAACCAATGTATGAAATCAGATCTTAAATACTGTTCAAATCTAGTAAAATTCATTATAATAATTTCAGATAAAGGAGTTACTCCAGTGAATAGGGGGAATCATCGATATGTTATTTTTCTTAAACGATAAAACTAATAATATGAATATTAATCTAAATAGTAAACTTAGTATTGATGGTATACAAGTATTTTTTATAGTTTGCGGACGATGCAGTAGTTTTTGCTCATGATCCTTTATCTGTTTGGTCATACATTGTAACTATGTATACCAGTCCTAAATTGGGTAGGGGTTAGCAAAACTACTTAGAAATGGCTAATTTTAAGAAACGGTATTATTAAGAATTATCGATATGGAGTGAGTATATAACGCCGTCAGTTTGAAACTAAAGTTTTCTCTTTTGATTAACTCAATTTATACATTGTAATAAAGTTCGTTCAAATCGAAGTATTAGCTCGTAATAACGAAATGTATTTGGTTAGAAAAACGAAAATTTATCTCGTTATTGCGAATTGTTATTTTGTTTTTACGAAATGTTGTTTCGCAATTTCGAAAAGATATTGCGTTTTCGACATTTTGTAAATACGAAATTATTTTTCGCTTTTACGAGATAGTAATATTTGGAATGGAATATTATCGATATATTACATTACATGGAATGTCACGTTACGTTCTATTACTATTCAATTCAATTTATTTTATGCTATCTCCGTAAAGACACTACGAGGGTAAAAATGGACGATTTCCACATACACGTAGATGAAGTCGAAAAATTTGAAATTGAACGTGATGACGAGGACGATGGTAACAGTTCAGAAAGGGAAAGTTGGAATGTAAGTGACGAAAATGAAAGAGAAACATGGAGCGGACGGTTCGAGTTTTTGCTATCAATTGTCGGATATACTGTTGGCTTAGCAAATTTGTGGAGATTCCCATACTTCTGTTACCGAAACGGAGGAGGTTTGTTGCGAAAAAATGTATTTCAGCCCACCTGAGCCCGAAATGCCCAAGATGAGCTATTGTTACCACTTAATGTCCGCCGTCTGTCTGTCGTCCGTGTGTTCACTTCACACTTAACCAGGCTACATTTTTTACTGAATCTTCATGAAACTTAGTTTTAATAACTGTCTTGATAATATACGTCGAGTTTGAATAGGGGTCATCTCGAGGCACAAGCTAGGCTACCGTGTCAAATCGCAATAGAGACTTGATTCTTAATTGGATCTTCATAAAACTTTGTAGGTAAAAGTGTCATGATAAAACTTGAATTGAGTTCGGGTCATCTCCGGTCAAAACCACACTATGACTGCGAAATGGAATTATATTTTAGTAAGACGTATATATACGTTTCTATTCGAATAAAAAAATTATACTTTTATTTATGACAAGTATCGTTACATGCGTGTGTGCGTGTTCGTACGCATAGGCGTGGATGCTAGAAAGCGTGAATATAATAAGCCACGACAGTTATTCTATTTTAGGAATTGCCATCATTCCTTTCTTGTTGTTTATGCTGATTTGTGCTGGACCTTTATATTATATTGAAGTGTGTCTTGGACAGTTCTCTGGTAAATCGCCAATAACCGTCTGGAATATTTGTCCGCTTTTCAAAGGTTTGTTACATTACTTTTTTTCATTATTTTCATAACCTTAAAAAATTTTTTTGACGAAGTGCTATGGAACCAGGAAAATGTTGGATCTTTAAAACACACAGGTGAAAAATGTCATAATTATTGTCAATTTCCTTATGTGTTTTTACAGTAATTGTCATCACATATCATAAGCAGGGCACAATGCGTGAAAAATAAAGGGAATATGTTCGTTCAGTGTTACAGTAGTTTCTAGAAAACGGGTAATGGCACCTGTATGGGAAGTTGAAACCCTTTTACTATTACATTTAACTGACATAAACGTAATAAATTTAAGTATCGTATATATTATGATTACATGTACCACAATTACATTTGTGTCTTTGTAGGTATTGGTCTGGTTATGGTATCTCTGTGTCTAATCTATGTCTGGTATTTCGGGACGGCATTCGGTTGGGTGTTTTACTTTCTGATCATGTCCTTCTACCCAACATTACCCTGGAGTACATGCGAAAACAACTGGAATACAGAGTTTTGCATAGGTAAGTGTGACCTTTTTGTATACAAAGTATTTGTTACATCTTTACCATTAATAATAAGGTTCAAGCTCCTGGTATTTTAGGACAATGTTACTACTACTGAACAAAAGAACGAGCATTTACATTTACTTTGTAGGCTGTTAAGAATATATACTGTGTCATCAGTCGCACAGGTCTTATCATGTATTGAATATTTGATATATTTAAAACATCGACAATCACTTATTAACGAAAAAGTCTCAATATGTGTGTATATTAAAGTTAGTTACTCAGCCAAGTATGTGCATGCTTGTTTTGGTTAAAAGTGTTTTGTATTACCTGTTATTTGCAGTACTTTCAGTACATTAAGTTTTAATTTACTGATTCCGGTAACTATAAAAACAAGTGGCACCAGAGTTACGACTTGCAACTCGGTCGTTAGAGGTGAAATATTCTATTGAATTAAAAAAGTTTCTTTGGACAAACAGATTCATCAACAAACATGACTGAGAAGTTACTCAATGTTACTGATAATTCAACACTGAAGACATCGGGTACGGAGTTTTGGAAGTGAGTTTGTTTCATTTAATACATATGTAATATGTTTTATTTTTGTATGACAAATTTGTTAAATGTTATGAATTCTTATAAGCATAGTAGTAAGATATACATACTTTAAAAGAAATGTTACATGTATGTATAGGAAAATCATACACCGCTATAAATAGCAACGCGGTAAGGACCTTACTGTCAAAATTCAACCAAAAATCCCTAAGTCACTACCAGGTTGCTTTTGAAAAAGCGTTTTCGCCACCGTAGAATCAAAGTTAGCTGATAACTTCGGACACCTGCCAATTTCTGATTCACACTCGGCAGACACACGTGTGGTTCAAAACGACAGGCTACTTTCTGTGGCATCAGGTATGTTGTACACAAGGGTAACGAAGTTGAGCTTTATTTCTTTTGGTCACGCGCAAGGGTCACCTTGTCTGAAAACTTGCTATCGGACTTGTTGTGTTGTTGTTGCTAACGAGAGGTAGGTTTTAAGCCTTTAATCAAGATGCCGATATAACTAGGTTTGAGCACAACTTGTCTGCTGTTAGTCTATGAAAACATAAGTCCACGCAGTCGAAATGCAAATCATCCAGGGCCTTTTATCAAACGAAGGTAAACTGAAAATTTCACATTTTTTAAATCGTGTCCAATGCCGTTTTCAATGTCTTTAACGTCAGCATTTGCCAGAGATGTCTGATTTATCAGTATTGGGCATCAGTCTGCATGGCCGTTCAAGTCATAAAGACAGAACTGTTGATAAAGTGGCTTAAAATACCCCGACTAGTCAGATTTTAAAAATAAACAGTTCAACATTGGGTTCGGTCCGGTCCCGCTAGTATCGAAGTTCTGTTTCTAAACATCTCGGAAATCACGGCACTTACAATAGTTTGATGGTGAACGTTTTCACTGCTATTTCCCTGTCTGTATTGTTTGCTATTTTTATATATAATCCGACTTGACAAGGACTTATCCTTTTTTGTTTTTACATTTTATAAGTTTATTGTATTACTGTGATATTTTTTCATCTATATCGTCTGTAATTAGCAATCTTTATCTGACCGTAATTACAGCTAAGGGGCCGCACTGTCTGCGTTTAAAGTCACTTTCGTAAATAATAAAAACAGGGTGTCTGAGTGAAAATAACCGGGATATTTATATTAGCTATTGTCATTGTAACGCCAGTATTCGCTTTTGTATTCAAGATATTAATCATCTAGATGTGAAGTATGCATAAAGTCAATGCAGCACGAAATTAAAAAGTTAAGGAAAACTACTTTGGTCCGGACATAATTTGGAAACAAGTAGTATAACTAGGGCATGTGTGTAATAGTGAAAGATTTGTTTGTATCTTCAAAATATTATTGATAAATATGGAGATTTCTTGTTCTAGGATACGAAATATAAAACCCAGAATATGTTTTGTGAATTTTATGCTAACAAGAAGTAAACATGTTTTAACATTTATAAGTCACTTTTCGTTCGTAAGAAATATTTATTAGAGTTTAAATTTTCGCAACAGAAATTGAAAGATGTAACGTAACTTTAAGGATAAATAAGTTGAGATCATATTACTAGTATTTTGATAGGTTAATGCGCTCATTGTGTTTCACTTTTATTACAAGTGATAAAGGTGATCAATGAAGAGTAAAACAATTGTAAGGATTTCATCCTTATTTTTTTAAGTTTTACATCCCGGAGCATACAAATCTGTCTGAGTCTTTAGTTAACGTATAGTGTATTAGTTACTAAGACGTTTTGTTTGTTTTGAGCTTTGAAAATCCCTACTGATGAGTTTCTTCTAACTAGATACAAACAATACGTTTTCTCATAAAAACTGAGTCAACACACTTTGACTTTACCCTTTTTTCAATTTCAATGTTCAACCCAACGTTATAATTACTTGTCTTCTCTTCGTTATACTATAGACTCGTTGGATGCCTGTCATTCGTCTCTCTATCTTTTATCGTTACTTCAGATAAGTTTTTCGAGGAAATGTTCCAATGTGATCAAGCATGCTATCAAGTGTAGCCTGGAACCCTTGGGTCAATCCTAATTGTTTTAAGGAGCACGTGTTGTGTATACATTAAAGAAGAAAAGACATTCAAATGTTCTTGTCCTAAACAAAACAGATACAACCTACCAAGTTTGTTCAACGAATGAAATCTTACGAGTTAACATTTACAAAGTTTTTGTAAAATTGAAATTAATAACTGTTTTGATTATGTACATCATTATTTATAAACTTTACATGTATCCGACTGCATTACTAGTTTTATGTTTATATAGTGGCTGATTACGAAAACAAAAGCTAGTCAGACATTGGCTTAGACCCACTGTAGCCACATATCTTACATTCCTTTTCAGTTGTCTATAAACAGTTTTGCCTGACAAAGTGGTCTCTATGTATTCTCTCTATGAATTACCTTCCCTTATATCAACATTTCTGTCAACATATCAAGTTTCTGCTTTAGAGTTATTCCTCAAATTATGTTGCAAGACCAATCTTATGTCCTCGACAATACAAATATTGACCTCTTTCAAACCGGCACAGAGTCTTTATCTTTATATCCTATTTAAATGATCCGTGGCAAATAAGACTTGATGCTTTATATGGCCACGTTTTACCATTCCATTTATGAAGTAGTTGCATTAATAAAGGGGCAAGTTTGAACATTTTCATAGTCCATTTTTATCACAACTTACCTTTTAAAATGACACGGCTTTTACACTCAATTCCAGACGCAATGTGCTTGCCATTTCAACTGGTATTGATGACATTGGCTCCATCCAATTGCATCTGGTTGGATGCCTATTTCTAGGCTGGTTACTTATCTTTCTCTGTCTTGTTAAAGGAGTTAAATCTCTCGGAAAGGTAAAGTTAATACATATAAATAAGTTACTTTTGTAAAAATGTTAAAGAAAATATGTATTAACTTAGCGTAAGAAATGTCATTCGGTACATTTATTTATTGCAAAATAATTTAAGATGTATGTGTGAATGTAATGCCAATAAAACAGATGATTGGGTCCGGTTGGTATTTGCGGAAAGAATCAAAATTTAAATCTGTAAATTGAGTGATGCGAAAGCCGACATAGTGTCCTTCGCTTTTGTAGATGTTTGAGTTGTATTTCGCAAATGTAATAAATAATATGACATGTGCTATTACTTTTATAGTCAATGATATTAAAATAAAGTTTAACAGGTTGTCTATGTCACCGTCACACTACCGTATGTTCTTCTAACTATATTACTGATCCGTGGTGTAACTCTTGATGGATCGTGGATCGGTTTGCGCCATTACCTCATCCCAGACTTCAGCAAATTGGCAAATGGACAGGTGATTGACAGTTACTGTTGTAATTTGTTGAAATGCCAATGATAGAACAAACAATTTGATGCTTTTTCCGTCAATATTTAATGTTGCGCTATTCTAAGAAACCAGAGCAATTTTATTCTAATGTACTAACATTTATTACATATACGTGTGCTAATCTGTCGTGTCAACTTTTTATTTTTGGCTTTCGGTATGGATGAGGTGATGCGTCCGACAATGAAAATGTAATCGTAATCTACACAGTTGAAATATAGACATGCGTTACTATACATTTAACTGTAGTTTGTGGCTTGCAAAAAGATGTGGCTTTTTACATTAAATGTCCGCAATAAGGTAGTTGGTGTTCCAATTAATGTACATAAATATAGCCGTGGCTTCAAATGTACGTACATGTAAATTAGTTATACTATTTCAAGTAAATGCATGAGTTTGGAATAAAATTAATGTAGGTGATATAGCATTTCAAAGCTGAAATTTCAGTTGACGCAAAGTGGTGAATGCAAGCATTCTTCAATTTATTGTATTAGATATCATGCTTGCTGTTTTGTCGAAAGGATATAGAAATTAAGTTAATATCTCTCCGGAATGAGCGGTAGACACTTAAACCTCTACACCAACGATACCAAGTTTTGTACAGGACGCAGTTTGACATTAATTTAGCAACGGGCTTTCATACGATAATTATATATATTTGAGCTTAAACATTTACTGTGAAAAAGAACAGAATAAACTGGAAAAATAATACTGAGTTTTAATTTAATACCAAATAACTCATAACAAATGTTCTATGATTTATTTTCTGCATACACATACTCATGAAAGGGAATGAAATCATATCCTTTTCGTTAGGTGTGGATGGAGGCTGCAGTACAGTGCTTTTACTCACTAGGTCCAGCCTGGGGTGGTGTCATAACTATGGCAAGTTTCAACAAATTCCACCACAATGCTTTACGGTTTGTAAAGTTTAGTTAATACTTATTTATTTTAGCTCGATTGTGAACAAAGCTTTAAACTTATCAAGTCACTCTCGAGTCCGCTTCCAGGAAAAACCAGTACTGGTGTCTTATCAGGATGTACGATTGTGACCGTGTTGGGGCTCGAACCCGAAACCTCCGGAATGAGCGGTAGCTATTAAACCTCTACACCAACGATACCAAGTTTTGTTCAGGACGCCGTTTGACATTAATTTAGCAACGGGGCTTTCATACGATAATCGAAAGCTTTTCAGCTGCAGATCATGACACGAACTACTTTCTATTGCACAATGCAATCTTTCGATTTTTGAATGCCGAGAACTTTATTTCACGAAAGTAGCATAATAAGAAAATGAAAAACAATCTTATCAAAACAGTCTTAATTACAATATGGCCTTCAAACAAAATCACATAGTTAAAAAAAGAAACAATAGAAAACACTTTCTATTGCACAATTCAATTTTTCGATATTTGAATGCCGAGAACTTTATTTCACGAAGGTAGCGTACTATGAAGAAAATGAAAAAATAAGTCTTATTTACAATATGGCATTCAAACAAAATCACTTAGTTAAAAAAAGAAACAATAGAAAATTTACAAAAGCTAACAAGAAAGTTACGAACAATATCATTTTACAATTTCAATTCATAATCAGTTTACTCTCATGCTTGGTAGGCACTCTGGCTGCTATGAACTTAACTGTAGATTAAGTAGGTGCATGTATCTTTTTTCTTTTTGATGTATGAACTGTTAATTTATTTTTCATAATATCTGGAAGATAATTCCATACTTCTGTGGCCGTTGACATGAATATCTGTTTATGAAAATTTGTGTTTGGCCTAAGATGAACTAAATCTTTTTTTGTCGATGTCGTCAAAATAGAAGGTTTATTGTTAAAAAATATGATTAGTTTTTGGCCTAGGGACTGAAAGTCCTCTAGGCCTAAGTTAGCATACCACATTTCAAACACTGCTGACAATTTAACTGTGCTATGTGCGAATAACAACTGTAGACATGCGCTTTGGGAAAGTAGTGCAAGACAGACCAGATCAATTTTTTGTTTGAATGTCGCATACGATGAGAACATATTACAAATAAAAACAGTACATACAACTTCAAACGATTGCAGAAAGGTCTAAAGCTTGCGGGCTGCATTACACAATTTTTTCTGTTTTAGAAATTATTGCGCTGTTAGCTGATTACGGAAGATAATCATATGCATATCACGGAAAAGTACGGATATTTACGGAAATTTACGGAAACGTACGAAATTCGATATAAGAGTTTGTAGTTTGATTTTCAAATTTCTGATGTTATTTCATTGACAACTTTCTTATTCAGAACGATTACATATATGTTTACCTAAAAATAAATTTCTTTTCAAAAATATATATAATTTACGTACATTCCCGAGAGGGAAGTCACGTGAGCAAAATCACCCGCCATTTATCGAGGCTGACCTTAGCAACATTATGTTTGTCTATCTAAACTGTTAGTTCAGTTCATTACTTGTCATCCCGACCACTTCTAACAAGGTAAGCAAGAATCATTTTTAGTTTTCCCTGTTATATGCATTGTACAGTAATGTTTTTATATTTCATTTCTGTTTCAGGGTCTTGTCCTTGGTACACAATAATTTTCGATCCACATCGTCTCGCTTGAGGTTGAACAAAGCGCAGATCGAATTATTTTTATTAGTCTCTCAAATAATTTATAATGTAATATTTAAACTATTTATAATGTTGACCATGTTATTATTTTTTATTTAAAGTTCATCTTATAAACAAACAAACTTCCCTGCCACCGATATCTTTGTTAATCATTCATTCTATGTCGTATATTAAATTTTGTCCACTGCACATTTCGACCTGCGCTTTAGGTAAGGTTCAGCGCAAATCACGAAGGTCAAAAAGTGTTTCAGGGGAGTAAATCTATAGCTCCAAGGCCTTCAGCGCTTCCAGCGCTTTGATTAAGGACTGGTGTCATAAGAAAAGCATTGAAATTGAAGGAATGTTTATCATTACGATATATTCACATTTCAAAGTACAAATATATATTTCAAAACAAAAATGGCAGACATTTACTGAATTTCTTTCGGCACAGTTTATCTTGCTAATTGACGTCACTATGTAAATAAAAATTATAAATAGAGCCAATGTTTAATTATTGTCACATTAATCAAGTTAACACTACGTGTGTCAGGGGAAATTCTGTTTCGAATATAATTCATTTTTGTTTGTTTCCCCACGTTAATTAAAACCATTTTTTGATGCGATCTAGAACTACATGTATATGTACAGTGGTTGCTTGCAGGGATTTATATGTGATATATATGAAGTTTTTATTTACCGCTACAAATAGTATTAAGCGGTGTTTTCGTCAAAACTGCAATAAAATCAAAAAAGGTATGTATGAAAATGGATCTTACATGGTCTGGGTGGAGGACAGGTTGGTAGCCTTGGGAAGTCGGAACCTCCTATTCCCACGCCTTCCCTTTGGTCCGGACCTCCGAAGCAGGCCATTGTAAATCCATATAAGGCTTTACTGCTTCGTACGAGTCCGATAGAATTGTACTATGTCTATTCAGTCAATTGACTTATGATTTTGACTAGCTGAAACTACACATGTGCATATCACCCCTTTACGAAATCGCGGATTTCGTCTAGTGAAGCTTTATAAATAAGCAGCGAAAATACTGATCAAGTAGTATTGTGCTGGAATAGTAATTTATTGTTGAAAGGTTCACTTAACAATACATATAAAAGTCTCTGGAACTGGCAGACTTTACTGATCCGTTCTCTTCAATACATTCGCATTTTTCTTAACATTTTCACATTTATTGTCACACAAACAGCCAGTTATCGTTGTTATAAAGACGTTTTCGAATCGTCTTGTCAAGTGCCTATCTGACAGCAAGGAAGACAAAGCATACAACACTTTCTGAAAGAATGCAGTAGAGCTATACATGTATCGCATTAAATCATATCGGATGCGTGTGGAGTTCCGATTTGTGTCATGAGGGTCCTGATATTGTCCATTTTTTTTGCGTGGAGTCCCAATATGACTCACATTAAGTCCTAGTATGGATTTAATACAAATGTTTAGGACTTTGAATGAAAGAAGAGGCTCGATTAATCTCCCCGAGTCCAATTCGGATGGAATTGTATTGGACTGCCACATGGTAAATTTGCTAAATTTAATATTTTTTTTTTTTTTTTTATAAAATTTAAAAAAAAAAAAATAAAAAAAAAATAAATTTTTATAAAAAACACCCCCCGATGACCTGGGAACGCATTAGTTGACCACGGCCGACACCCTTTATCACAATGTGGTTATTATCGTATCTTTTCATATCACCATGTAAAGCGTCTATTACGATGAACATTCAGAAAAACACAACATTACTTTATAATAAACAATATTCCAATCCACTGACATTCGTATCTTTAGCATTGTAAATATTACTCTACAGAGACACTATTATAGTTTGCTTAGTGGATGCGTTTACGGCAATAATCGGTGGCATTGTCGTCTTTTCTGTGCTTGGATTTCTTTCAAAAGAAACAGGCACACCATTGGACAAGCTTCCAATCTCTGGTGAGTCTAGCTCTACATATCTTTATTTATAAGATGATAATTGTAATCAATTGGATATATTGTAATCTTTTGTACAATGCACATGAATAAGTATATGTATTTATAATTTTCTTCTTTTCATTGGGACTTTTAAGAAAACAAAATACACATGATGATCAGCTTATCAAAACCTTAAATTACTTTAAAACCCTAAAGTTATTTGTAATGCTTCATATTCCTTCGCCTTCTTGAGAACATGACAAAAGCAATTTATTTCATTGTTCTCTTCAATTACACATAAGCAGAACAACGGTATACAAGAACGTTCGTTATGCCGTTTATGCGATCTTATGCCATTGCTGTTTTTAAAGCTCGCTTAATCTGTTTAAAATTCAAATGAAAAGTATCAGTTTTTTATCAAATTAGTAAGGGTATACTCTTGCAAATTTCTTACACTGTTATTGCATGATTTCGTCAATACATTCAACTGTTATTCATATTTCAGGAGCAGGGTTAGCTTTTATAGCTTATCCGGAAACTTTGAGTCGACTTCCTGTTCCAAATCTGTGGTCAGTGTTATTCTTTTTAACACTCGTTATGGTTGGAATCGACACCCAGGTATTCAAAAATATTTGTTATGAGCAGTGTTACCAAAACGTTAAAAGTAGAATATGCTTCCTTTTGTTTAACAATTGGTCTAAGTCAGTGGTTCATGGTCAGCTATTGTGATGCTCAGTGTGTGTTTAATAACACTTCTTTCGAAAACAACGTGACTAGTCCTGATAAATGACATCATCGATTCATTTTCACAGGTTGTCTTGATAATTCCGGAGTTTATCTAATCACTTGCATGTAAATTTTATTTCTCAACCTCTTCAAAGGAAATACCTTTCAAAGGTGAGTTTAATGTGCAATTATTTCACAACCCAAACAGCAAATTAGAATGAATCGCTCAAATCACTGTAAACGAATTCGTTTGTTAACTAATTTTAATCAATCTTTACCAACGAATTTCAATTGAAAGAAGGCCATATTTAGATTAGTACAACTCTTTAATTTTAACCTAGTTTAAAAAATGCCGAGTTCCCGCGAAACAGTTACCCGAAGTGACGGATATTTCCATCTGAACCAAGTATCTCATGGTAGAAACTTTTTCTTGCATACCGTCTTGCACTTTAAAATATATATTTACATACAAACCTATCGAAATGATGTATTATAATAAAAACAAACGTCATTCAGATGTTGTGTTTGGGAAAGTGACATCACATTGTTTTTAACGTTACGTCACAAGTAATTCACGCGAGTCGTCTTACATCGGGGGGTGGGGGGTGGGGGTGGGGTGTAAGATGAGATTTTCCAGCACTGGTAAAAACTGCAGATATACCGATCTGGTATGCAAAAAATGATAGTATGTTTCGGGTCAGTGGCTCCAAAGTCAAGGTCATAGGGACCTGAAACTTTAAAATAGTTTTGGCATAACAAATTGGCAATTCATATGACCCGCAGTCTTCAAATTAAACTTAGCAGGAAGATAGGTCGTATTTAGAAGATGATTTCTATTGTTTTATGCGTCAGCAGGTCAAAGGCCACAGTGACCCGAACGTGTTTTTGAAAACCCTTTCTACTCAATAACTTGAAATCGATATGACCCACTTAAAGGATGATTGGTCTTATAAAATGAATGATCTAATTATCCGTAAGACATAGTATTTTGTTTCAATCCCTTTCAGTGTTGATATTGTTACACCTGTATGTATGTTTGTTTTAAAACATGTATTGAATAAATACGTTTAAACTGAAATAAATGATCCCTATTGTTGATCAAAGGTCAAGGTCACAGTGACTTAAACATTAAATTATCCGCGAAAGCTATTTATTAGGACAGACATGCGTAGGCAAAAGAAAGCTTACACGTTTAATCTTAACATTACATGTATAAGCATTAAAATAAAGATTTGGAAAACTTATCATAATATGGAACTTACAACATGAAATTACAAAGGAAAGAATTATATTAAGCAATACTACACTTATAAAGTGTAAACAAATTGCAATTTAAAAGTGTTTTGATGAAATTTAAATTAGATGTCAGTTTCTCAATTTGTACTTCGATGAGGACGTGCAATAACTTTTTTCTTAAGGAAACGACAAAAAGTTAAAAGAAAGGTTGACACCAAAGCTATTTTAGAGCAAATTTTGTATTCTTTATGAGCAAAAGATCACATTTGAGATTAAGTAAAATATAAACTGATCGGTTCAAAAGACATCATAATATATGTCTAAGTTTATAATGTTTGTAAAGAACCATACACAGGTCAACATTGGACAAACCTCCTATAAGATTAACATTGTATGACCAATAGACAAGAGACTTGTCATCAAGACAATGCCTTTAATGACACAATATTACATATGAACAGCGGCGCGCGAAAATTGCCCTTCGACATTTGAAACATTATTCGACAATAATTGATTGCAAGCAACATGAAATTAACATTTTTATCACCCTCCATAAATGCAAAACCAATGTTCAAAACTGATAGCCAATATATTTTCCTGCACCGAAGCACACTATTTGCTTCAAAATCCTTCAAGACCTTTGCTATGGCAACAGCGGTTCGAAATGATTCTTTTATCTTATTTTTACCAACATTTTCAACAGATATTCGCGAATTGTTACCTAGAGTCTTACTTATGTTTTTACTTTTACATTTTATGTTTTAGTATATCGTTTTAGACAAATTAATTTTATCACCAGAAACTGTAAACCAGCAGCTTTAAGCCAAAATTAAATAAACATTTTTGACGACATAAATTTTGACTTTACACAAGTAAGTGTTGAATTTGGTAATTTACATGTAACACCAAAGAACTATTTACTCGGTTTGTTTCAGTTTGGGTGTTATGAGACTGCGGTAAATGCAATCATCGATCTGAATTACAGAAAATTAAGCAAGTACAGGCTTCGGATCTCAGCTGGCCTTGTTTCCATTCTGTTTCTGTTAGGACTACCAATCACTACATCTGTAAGTTGTTGCTATTATTTAAATGTAATGTTAAGTGATTACAGATACACAATACCTTCAATGTATGTCATCCGTTTTAGATTAATTAAATGGAAAAACGGTGACAGAACTTTTGCAACACTTTTACAAAACTTGCTACGTAGTTGATCAATTGAACTTGGTACTATTAAATAATTTTGTTCGATTTCAAAAACATTTTTAATTACTTGAGTTTTAGTGTGTTCCCTTAAGGTTCGTAAATACGGGAGACGCTTTGGTTTCCGTAACGACACTTATTATGTGTCTTATCTAACAGCGTGATTTTTATTCGCTCTGTTTGCTTTATGTGAGTCATATGAATAAACTTGTGCATCCACATGATTTAATTAATCCATATATCAGTTGTTTGTTCATTTGTTATATGTACGTTCACAGGGTGGTTACTACATATTTATGCTGGTGGATTGGTACTTTGCGTCGTTTGGTCTTGTATTTATAGCTCTATTGGAATGTATAATTGTGGCCTGGATATACGGTAAAACAATTTTCTGACATTTTCTTCTCCATGTTAATATACTGTTTTATTATTTTGATACTTCTGGGGTCACTGATCTGTTTCTGTTTCTGCCTTTTTAACCGTAATTTGTGTGTATCTATTTCATGTCCTATTTTAGAAATGTTTATTATTATGTTTGAAACATACCTTAAGAATTGTTTAAAGTTAAAGGGACACTCCATACATCTAGCAGAGCATAGTTTCCAAACTAAAATAATGTTGTCAATGAACGTATTGTGATACAAAGATATAATTTTAAAGGACAACATATATCGAAAAATGCACCTTTTTAGCTCAAATAATGAACACAGAGGCCCTCTGTAAAAGGTCGCTATCCATACCGTTAATTGTACAATAACAACTTTACATAGATTATTGAACGTTTTATGCTTGTATAAAAAGTAAAAAAATTAAACGGCACTCCAATACTAGAAAATACAAATTTTAAAAAACGAAATATGAAAATAAAATGAATGTAATGTATTGTATAACGCTTAAATTATTTTCTTTTATGAAGAAAGTTAAACAGTGTGATTCACTTTCAACTAAACATACTTTTCCTTGGTGTTCCAAAACTTTCTGAAATTTTAACCTGCAAATTTTTTTTTTTTGCTAACATAAATAATATTGATACTTAGTAGTGGCCTAAGTACTCCTATAAGTGTTGCCAAACATTGCAAAATAAATTTTACTTGAAAGAATCTTTACCTGAAAGCTATACATAATTCCAGTCAGTATCGGTAAAATCAGCATTTAGAAATATCTTGTGGTACCGTAAACCGTTCAATACTCTATGTTGAGTTGTTGTTGTACAATAAAATGATAGAAGCGATTTATTTCATGTATGAACAGAAGGCATATCTGGTGATTATTTGGGCTAAAATGGGGCATTTTTCGATATATGTTGTTCTTTCAAAATATATATTTATTTATCATTTTGAATTCATTGAACACACACATCATTTATGTTACGGGAAAATAATCTGCTAGATGTAAGGATAGTCCGTTACAGTATAATACTAGTATATGTATTTAACATTTAAACCTATAGTTTAAAGGATTAATGTGCATTTCGCTTGCCATAGTATTTATGCTTTTAAAGTTATTCAATTTGACACCAGTTTTTGGGAGTGCCTCTTTAAGGTGTCTAACATATAAAGATTTTTTTTTCTGCGTTGTGTCCATCAAAGTATAAAAGAATAAATACATTCTTAGGTGCAGACCACTTTTCCTGCGATATTCAAATGATGACTGGGACAAGGCCATCACTCTTACTCAGGATTATGTGGTGTTTCTGCATTCCTGTTTTCATATTGGTAACGAACTATTTTTTTAAATGCAAGTCCGCCTTCGAAGTCGATGATTTGAAATTACTGTAACCTCTCATATTTTGAGGGTCAGTGGTTGGAACCCTGCTACCGACCATGTCTCTTTATGTGAGAAAGTTGGCAGTTTCTTATTGAGGACATGGATCTAGAACTGATTCTTAAAATGACCGAAGTACGAATGAAACGGGCGTTAAACTCGTGCAACATTTTTAAATGCTATATTTTACAAAAATTCTAATTTACTCAGATACATATTTTCGGTGTTTTTATGTTAGTTCTCGAATTAACACATATGTATAATCAGCTTATCAAGTAACATAATTTTTGAAACAACGAGTGATACAATACAGCCAATAGTGGCTTAATATTTTATGAGCACCAGATTGATAATGTATACATGAACAATTAGTTTTTCGTGACCATCGCGGCACCATAAATAGCAAACTTCAGTTACTATACATTTCAATTAATATAGATACCTTAGCAATTTATTCCTGAAGATAATGGCGATTATTTAGTCATGCAAACAGCATATTACGTAAAAGTGTGTTAGAAAGGACTTTACAACATAGTACGTGGTATCTGACAACACAAAGTATCTGATTTGATATTGATTAACTTTTCAACAGAGAACACCAACTAAAGTTATACCACTTAGGAGAAATCTGTACTTGATGGCACAATTAAAACACGCGTATCTACTTGATATTAGACATGGCAATAATTAATATTTAGAGAAATATCAGTATCTTATAATTGCCTCGTATTGAATTATTTATCTTTCCCATGTGAAGTTATGTTTGTAGGGACCATAGTTCGAACACCGTGCAACAGGTTTGATTTTATATTTAAGACAATAAAAGATAATGAAGGAAAATGCAATGTTTAAGAATCATAACATTATCTTGGCGTACGATTGAAATACGTCACCTTTGTTATTTTTATGTGCTTGTCTTAAGTTACAATTTTAAGGCAAATGAATTGCAACTTGTTACGTTTTTGTCTGCAGGAACAAAAATGTGTGATGTTCATACATAAATCTAATGTCTCGGGGAGAATACCCGATGCTTTTGTTTGCTTCGTTTGATTTACACCAAGTACAGAAGTTCTTGAATTCACACTTGATAGTCATATTTGTACTTTGCTTAAGCTGTACCACTATTTAACTTATTTAATTGAAAGAATCATTTCATGTTTGATGATAGTTTTTTGTTATGCTTAAAATGCACCACTAGTACAGAAATAGGATTAGTACACAGTTTGAAAACTTCGACTGCTACAATGTTTCTAAATCAATAATCTAACAATGTGTTTATGACAGCTTAATCTTTTCCAGGCAATTCTTGTTACAACGATACTAAACTATTCAGATCCATCGTATGGCTACGAATACCCTGTGTATGCACTCGTGATTGGGAACTTGTTTGCATTTGTACCGCTCAGCTTGATGTTCCTCGTGGCTGTGTTTCAGATTATCCGAACTAGAGGGTCCATGTCTGAGGTAATACATTGACATAACTGTTAATAAACAGTAATGTAAAGCAATTTGAACTGTTTTAGGTAGTGACCACAAAACATTTTGATATATCAGGTAAAACGCACGAACTCTAAAACGTTCAAGTATTTAATATCTATTTGTATTGTTAACTAATCACTATGTTACTGTGTCGTATTTGGTCCGTCTTCTTCAAGTCCCAAGTACGGTGTAGGTAAGTAGGTATATCAGTTGACGTAGTTCACGTACATTATATGGAATAAAGTAAAACTTAGTTCAATACATTTGATGCAGTTGACGTCAGTTGAAGGTGTATTGAATATAAAGTAAGACTTTGTCCATTGTTTTCCGATATAAAAGACAAATGAACATATACTTGTCAGACAGTTATGCTATTTATATGACAAAGAAACATTTAGAACATATGACTAATATCTTTGTTTTACAATGACTTCAGTAACATATACCAAACTCGTAACATTTTCACTTAATATTTGTACTATAAAGGTAATATTTATCATAAGATTTTTTTTGCAGAGATTAACCAAACTTTTGCACCCAGCGAGGTCATGGTTGCCGAATGATAAGAGACTGGTCAGTGTATGCAAGAAGTCTCCATATCAGTATAAACATGGGCTCCGTCAACGTTTTATCGTCAATGTACTTGGTCTTAAGAACTAGTAAAGATTTAGTAAAGATTTAGACTTAAAGTCCCTTATCTAGATCTATATATTGGCAATGGAAGTTTTCATTTGTTCGAAGGCATGAACATGTCAGGGGGAGAAGGACATATATATCTGATACGTTGTATCGCCTGTTAGTTGTTTTTGTATAATGCAACGCAATTTCATGTTTAAATTTAGTATATACGGAATATTTCAGTAAATTACATATAACTATTTATTTGGAATATTGTTTTTTTACTGCAACTTACCACTGTTAGTATAGCACGCCTCTATAATTTCAAGAGATTTAGTCTTTTCATATAAATCATCGTTTCTCATAATATAAATTACAAGATCTAGATATAGGAAAACACTTTTAAACGGTTCTTATAATACCTTTGTATAATTTATACAATCATTTTCAACTCATACCAGTTTGAGTTTGAATAGTTTTACCGTATAAAAACCCAAAGGAAAACATTTTTAGTCCACGAAATGCTTTGTGAAAATATCTATACAGTGTAACGTCCCCTTCAGCTAAAACTCGTCGATACCACTCTGGTTCAGGCAATTCGTACGTTATACTAGAACCATAAAATACGTATAAGTGTTCTTTTAACTTGCAAATACAAAAACAACAGATGATTTTAACTATGGTGGTCTGCGTGAGATTCTACATATATTTCATCAAGTGGTTTGCCATAGATTCCACATGTTTCTCATCCAATGGTGTGTGATATATTCTTTAAGTATTTCACCCAGTGGATTGTACGAGTGGCGTGCATGTACATATGTATCTCATATGTTTACGATCAGTCCAACATTTACAATCTAAACATCTAAAGCATTTTCGATTACTTCAAACAAACACCATCCAATGTTTTGTTAGTGTTAAGTATCTGTGTATCACACGAAGTTAGAGACACAATAATGATATATCATAAACAATTTAAGACTTAATCGTTACTGTTATTGTTTAACATATATAAATGCTGTATGGATGTCATATTGTCTGTACATATGTTCTGCAGTTGCCCTCGTATGGTGTGGAATAAAACATATATTAAACCTTTGAAATATTATTCATTTATTGATAAACAATCAGATAGTCTGTCTGACTCAAACTGTTCATACCACTGGCTCAATTGATTTAATTTGTATTTGTATTAAAGTACTGTCGGAAAATGACTATCCTCGGACAATTTATTTCACCTGTTGGATATTCGAAAGTTGTAAATTTGTAAATTTCCCAACAGACCGTATCAATGCAAAGTGATGTTATGTTGCTATAAAGGGATGTCGCCAATGAAAACGCTACCAAGAAATTAGCTCAAAATATGAGACATCTATAAGCCCTGTCCAAAGACCTTTTGTGGTGTTCATAATTTTATTCTTAATTTTTTCTTTTTGTTGACGAGAATACCCTGTTTTTAATTTGAGAGAAACATGCTTTGTGAACTTCGCTCCGTCCACCTCTGTACTAGTTTTTTTCATTTTAGACTCCTTTTAAGCGTGTGAATGCCCACCCTCGAATTGATTTAACCGACGTTTGAACTTTTTCAGTTATTACCATGGGAAATTTAGAACGAAAATAAAATCGAAACCTCAAAATTCTTGTGGGCAACTGTTCATAGATTAAAACATTATAGGTTACTTATGAACATGGCAGAATATGGTTTCTTCAGCTCAATTCTAAGCTGATGTAAATCCGACATGAATAAAGTCCCAGGATCTTTTTGAATTTACTGATATTATAAAATCAATATACTGATAGGATTATGATAGAACCATGTTCTATTCACTCTAAAACGATGTTGACATATTCATTTCCTTTGTTTTCAAGTCACTTTTTTCACGAAAAAGAGTTGCCAGGAAGCCTTCTTTTAGTTTTTGAAATATCATTGACAACAATACTGCTCTATATTTCTAACATGTACATCGATCTAAAATGTAAATATAAATGTTTTGGGTACAAATGAAGGTCTTTTCCGCCGGTAATACATCTTTCTTGGTAAAATAAGAGCTACTTGTCAATGTGGTCTTGGGACTTAAATGTGAAGGACCTAGTTAAGTACATTGTATATAATGATGTTTTCCATATTAACAATCAGGAAAAGAAAAAAGAACAAAGTCTAAAAATAATATGTATTTGCACACTTGTACAGCCATACATCACTTATAACTATTAAAACACATATCTTATTTTAAACTTTGACAAGTGCCAATCAAAATATATCTCATAAACATTCATATGACACATTTAATTTAAACCAAGCGGAAGTTAAATTTTCTCTTAAAAGTAAGTATGCTGACATGGTTATGCCGCTCAAAGGCGTATAGACCAGGCGCTACAGGCAAACACCCATTAACAATGACCCAGCTTTTAATTAAAAATGTAATTGAAGCAAGACACAATACAACACAAGTAAAAATGGGCTAGCTGACGTCATCAAGCACACATACTCCACCCGAATACATGGCCATAGACCCCCACTTATAACGGCTACGCACCGGCACCAATGTCACATTGACAATTAGGGTCTACCGCCAAACATCCGGATGCCGAAGACTGATGCTGCGTCAATATAATGCTGGATGGAAGCACTTTCGAAGCAATACCAGTACTGGAAGTAGTAACCACTAGGAGTGTACCCAAATTATAGTGGAAAACGACAACACAAACGAATATGCGGCTTATGATGCATTGAGCCAAAAAGCAGCAACGCCATCTAGCTCTCAACAAGACGTTGAGAACCCTCAGCTTAAACACAGTCACAACAATAAAAGTTTTGGTTTTAATTGAATGCCCGATCTCTTCCGATTGACATTACTTGAGCGACAGTATTACACACTTTGAAATAAGAACGTCCGATTGACTCTTGATATGATATTTATAGCTAACTGATCTCAAATGTTAGCGAGACACGAATCATATTTACTTAAGAACAAAATATTAAACAACAAAACCAATCACGAAACATTCTGTGCAATTTGACTGATAATCTTATAGTCTCTGTAGAATCCGATATCCAAGCGTCTTGCTTGTAAAATTAGATAAACACTGTCGTCCTGTTGTATACAGATTAACACATATTGTCCATTCGAACACGGTAGATAACTCCGTCTGGATTGAAAGAGTTCTGTATCACAGTATGTGGTATTACGTTCATGTACTAGGATAGTGTTCCCAAAATCATTACACATGTCAGCAGATCCATATGTTCTTAGCACGTGACAGTGAACCGGATATCGGAGACAATTTCATGCAAATCAATTCTTACAACATAACTTAATACTAACCTAAAATATAAGCAGCAATTCTGACAAAAAATCATACGTATCTGTTACTGAGATGAAAATGATCAGGGTATTCCAATCAATTGTAGTTGTACAAGCAATAAAACAAAATTAAATCTTAAACACTAAATGGGGTGTGACGGGCGGGTAAAATTTTAACTCTATTATGTCATGTAGAATGAAAGTGAGAGAGATGCACGGACGTTTGTTATTATATCCGCGGCTTGACAGCGCGCTTTCCGGTTTAGTTCTCCATCATAAAACAATGTGTTTATTAAAAGGGGAACCAGCTTACCAGGGAATAAAATCCAAGGAACTTCAAATCAATAGCAACGGACATACTTTATTTCTCGAATAAAGAAAACATTTTTTTTTTAATTTTCTATATTATATGTTTTCACCACAAGCCAATTTAAAATTTAAAGATCACAATCTTTGAAACTATATTTCGTAAAAAAAAACATGTAAAAAATGAAGTAATGAATGAAAAAACGTATCTTGCTGCAGTCAAATTACATTTTACTATTACTAAAGTAACATATGATTAGCAGTTGGAATTATACATGTACGATAATAAGGTTTATTCATTGAAAAAGTGTTAAATCAAAACACGAACTATTTAAACGTACTACAATGCTACATCATCCAAAAGACACCTTTTGCTGACTAAATTAAAGTAAATTCATTCAGAATGAACATTCAATTTACATTAGACTAGTTTCTGTCAAAATTGATGAATCAAGCAAAAAATATTTTTTAAGAAACAAAATTAGACTTATAATATATGAATCTATTGAATTTATAATAAGACCCCTATTGAAATATAAAATTCCATTTTAAAGCGAAATAAGATACATGTATGACGTTTATCGTCTCAACAATTTCATGTTCTAGGATCCTGCTGTCTATATACAGAAACAGACTTAAAGACTAAACATTTATTAGTGTTTCAGACCAAGTACATTGACGAGAAAACGTTCACATAGCCCATGTTTATACCGGTATGGAGACTTCTTGTATAGATGAACCCGATTCTTGTCGTTCGGCAACCACGACCTCGCTGGATGCAGAAGTTTGTTCACTTTCTACAAAATAAATATTTCCTTTGACAGTGCTACATGCTTTAAGGACACAGCTTCATTTTACAGTACGACTTAGCGTAAGTCCAATGAATTTGCTAAATTCAACATGATAGCTATTGAAAAAACAGATTTCTGTCATTCTGAACAACCTCTACTTAATCCTAAAAAATCGCCATATAAAAGACCATTTATATATTTTCAAGGCAGAGAAACGTTTCACTTCTAAATGAAAATTCTCGCTTTTGTTATTTTTGTTTGTAACATGAATTATAAATGTTTCATTGAACGATATAGATTTTAAAAACTCACTTCCAAAATAATCTTTACATTTTCGAAATTGGTCAAAATCAGGACTTAATTCATTCAGACAACCCTTTTTATGAAACCACATTATCTAGTTGTATTCTTATATCGTTTTTATTTTATTTCACGGTATTTAATTTGTGCATTTTGGTAATGCAAATGTATTTTCGGAGTATTTTGTATACCAAATGTGATTGATCGTTTTGTATAGGGCATTCTGGTATCACTTTATTAGCGATGTATTCCCATCATAATTAAAGTGTTATAAAACGCAATGTAGTATAATATTTAAAAATGATTTATGAAGTGTGGGATACTGTGCGTAACCGTAACTGTAAGCTCATTGCGATATTTTCCGAATTTATAATCAATGGATATGGTACTCAGTTAACAGTAAGTAATTACAGTTACTTGTCCAACAAAATCGCTTATAAGTGATACTTATGCCAAAAACAAATCTGCTTTTGATGAGGAGCATCAGAACACGGTTATAAGAGGTACACTTCCTGCTTTTAGCTGTCAATCAACATGCTGCTATTGGTCACTACCTACTGTATAAGATTTTATATTATTGGCATTACATTATAACAGTGTAATCAGCAAATTACCTCAGGTATGGACCCTCTAGTTCGGATAAACTGGAACACAGCAACAAAGAACACCAGGCTGACAGGTACAAATGCAAACAAGTTCCCAATCACGAGTGCATACACTGGGTATTCATAGCCATACGATGGATCTGAATAGCTTAGTATGGTAGTAATAAGAATTCTCTGTAAGACATAAAGCTGTCATAACATTTTTATTATGAAGGTATATGACACAAATGCCGATTTTTGTTGATTTAGAGACGTTGCAGTAGTTTTCAAAATGTGTGCTTAACCTGTTTCTGTGCTAGTGTTGCATGTTAAGAATAACAAATATACTACAATAAAATGTGAATTGATGAACTTCCGTACTGTGTGTAAGTTAAATATTATAGCAAAACAAGAGCATCGGTAATGTTCATCGATCGATTGATTCTTCCAGAGACAAGCGTTTTCGGATTAACATCACACATATTTTGCTCCAACAGATGAAAAACCTCACAAGTTGCAATTTATTTGCATGGAATTGTAACTGTAGACAAGCAAAACAAAAAAAGAAAGGGACGTATATCAAGCATATGCCAAGATAATGTAATGATTCTTGAACATTGCACTTCCTTTAAATATCCTCTTTCTTTGTCTTTTAATATGAAGATTATCTGTTGAACAGTTTTCGAGATATGATCCCTACACCCATAATGTCGTTTTGTAAATGGAGAGATTTAAACATGTGGCAATATAAAGTTAAATTGAAAGTTACTGTTCTTCCTCTAAATATCAATTATTACTTATATAGAACATCAGGTAAATAAGAGTGCTTTAATGGGGGTATCAGGTACAGATTTATCATACTTGCTAAAATCTAAGTGGTTTTATTAACTTTAGTTGGTTGAACACTTCACAGGTGAAACGTTAATCAATATCATATATGAGGCCTATGGAAATTGAAAGAGCTGCATTTAGTTTGATATATTGTTCAATGTCAAGCGATAAATCAGATAAAGAGTTTTACACTCCGACTTTCCAAGCTACTAACACGGCATGGGGCATAAAAAATGACATGTGGGCAAACTCGCGGGTTTTTTATTGTCTCATACCATGTACATGTACTATCGTGTTAATTCAGCTTAAAACCACTTCAACGTAATATGCAGATTGCATGATTAACTAATCACCATTATCACCAGCATGATTTCTAAGCTATCGATACAATTGAAATGTATAATAACTTAAGTTGCTATTTATGTAGCCTCCACGATCAAGAAAAACTGCAAATGTAGTACACATTCGAAAGGTAAGTGTTCATGTATACATTATGAACATTATGAACGCTGGTGTTCATACACTATTAAACAACTATCGGCTGTATTGCATCACTTATTGTCTCAAAATAAGCTAGTATTCACATTAAACAGGAAAATACTGACATCGAAAATAAAGACTATTTGAATATATTGTAATATATAGCATCTAAAATGTTGTTGTTGTATGAGTTTAACGCCCGTTCAACCGTATTTTAGTCATTTTTACGGGCAGGCAGTTTACCTTACCATCGTTCTTAGAAAAATCATTACTAGATCCCTATCCTCCGTAAGAAACTGCCAGCTCTCACATAAAGAGACATGTTCAGTAGCAGGGCTCTAACCCATGTCCCTCAATCTATAAGAGGTTACAGTGATTTCAAGTCAGCGACTCTAACCACTCGACCTAGGAGGCGGACTAGCATTCAAAAAATGATGCGTTACCATCATGAAAACCGGAGTGCAGAAACACCACAGAATCCTGAGCAAGAGTGATGGCCTGGTCCCCGTCATCATTTCAATATCACAGGAAAAGCGGTCTGCACCTAAGAATGTAACTTTATGTTTTTATACTTTGTAGAGGAAACATCACAGAAACTGCAATCCTTGTATTTTAAACAGCTTAACCTGAAGCAATTCTTTAGTTCTTTGACATTCATGGTATTAACATTTCTAAATTAGGAAATGAAATTAGTATATATAAATTACAGTAAGAAAAGACAGAAACTGATCAGTGTCCACAGAAGCATCAGAATAATAAAACAATATATTTACGTGAAGAAGAAACTGTCCTGAAAAGTTTGATTACCGTATATCCAGGCGACAATTATACATTCCAGTAGAGCTACGAATACAACACCGAAGGATGCAACGTACCAATCCATCAGCATAAATATATAGTAACCGCCCTGTGTACATACATAACACAAGTGAACATACAATTTATAAAAAGATTAATGAGTTACTTATTTTCTTCCATTTTAAAGATTTTCGTAAACAGCAAACTGAAACAAATAGAGCATACAATTTATTTAATAATCGTTGTTACTTAGCGTTATAGATAGCAAAATAGAGTTTTCACGATAATTTTACAAATGTGTTACATTGTAACCAAATAAAGAAAATAGTTATTATTTAATCAGTAATATATCAGCAGTATTAATAGCAAGATATATTGAAAGAAGTAATCATCTAACCAAAGCACATGCTTTATATTTCACAGTTCTGTAAACGTCAAACTGTACGTCGTCATAAATTCTTATTTAATATAGCTTAAACAAAGTCAAAACATCTGTAAAACGGGAATATATGTAATGTCTTGTTGACTGATGGGTCTTTATCCTTATCATGTCTTTATCCTTATCATGTTTCGGTAACTTTGCGCGGCACTCATTTGAATGTTATATATCTTTGTTCATCTCTAAGATTAAATTCGACAAAGTTTTTTCTCGGACTAAATTAACACGTGCACAAATATATAAAATTTAGAAGAAAATCTGAAAAGAACTCCTACACGTATCAAAAGATTATAAGAAGAAATAAACTTGTTGTTTTCAAATTAAACCAGCGTTACTGGATTTTTGCTCTCATCTTATTAACTGATTTTAAAGTCTTCATTTGTGTTGTATTACAATACCCACATTGATGAATCAGTGGTTTAATCAAATACGTTTATCAAGTGATGCTCAGATATCAACAGTCCGCCAACTTTACAAACTTAAAAATCAACTAATGTTTTAAATTGTTTTCATAACTTTTCAAAATATGCGCGATAAATAGAATTACATACTTTTGGACGCATTAGGGCACAACGGTGGATTTATACCACGATGCACATAATGCATGGCGAGAATATGCCATATCTGTTTTCTCGTTTCAAAGTTTTGTGATGAATACAAAACAAACTTGTAAGAGTGAGGTTGGGTGCCGAATTCTTAGCCTAAAATATGATTCTTAGCATACAGTAGAAAGTAAAAATACTATAGTAGGCTTAAGCTCATTATGAACCTCCATAAAACCAATCAATTAACATACTAATTGAACATAACACTTTCACATCATTATGTAACATAAATGTACATGATATAGTGAATAAGTGCTCAATATACATTTTATCCATTTCCTACACGTAATTTGCGAGAATAATTACGCTACCTCGAGGAGTGATATATTTTTTACTGTGGTACATCCGCTCTGTTGCGCTATTGTAACTGTTCTCTATTAAATATAGATCATGTTCTTTATTGCAGATAGATCACAGTTTTAAGTTCCGCCTCCATACACAGAATACAGTACAAATTATATGCAGAAGCCATGATAAAATTCTTTACAAATTCTGCAAGTAGTAAAAATTCCGTGTTGGCTATACTATATATCTTTATGCTTACATGATTTGAACCAATTTTCGTGCCTCATATGTGTAGTGAAATATATACTTGTTTCATGTAACACTGCTAGAGATAACCACAACGTGTTTTACGAGGGGAAACCCTTTAAAGAGTTTCTCTAAATTATATATGACTGTCCTTCCGTTGATTTTAATATCTTTGAAATTCTTTGGTAAAGACAAATTTCGATTACAGTGATTTGAGCTATTCAGTCTATGAAACGATTTTAATTGTCTTAGTTGAGTTGTGAAATAATTGCACCTAAATCTCACATTTGAAAAGCATTTCCTTTAGAAGAGGTTGAGAAATGAAATTAACATGCGAGTGATTAGATAAACTCAAGATTTTTCAAGACAAGCTGTGAATATGAATCGGGGATTCCTACTAAATCGAATGATGTATCAGATTGGTCATGTTGTTTTCGAAAGAAAGTCTGACTTATAAAACACACACTGAAGAAATAGAAACAAGCAATTACAATAGCTGGCCATGAGCCACTGACATTAGACTTATTGTTAAAAAAAGAAGAATATTCTACTTTTAAAGTTTTCGTTACACTGCTCATCGAAAATATATGTAAAAACCTGAGTGTCGATTCCAACCATAACGAGTGTTACAAAGAATAGCACCGCCCACAGATTTGGAGCAGGAGGTCGACTCAAAGCTTCTGGATAAGCTATAAAAGCTAACGCTGCACCTAAAATATGAATAACAGCTGAAGGTAATGTTGAAAACATGTAATATTAGTGTAAGAAATAAGTAAGAGTATACCTGTGAAATTTGACAAAAAACTGATACTTCTCATTTGCATTTTAAACAGATTAAGCACACCTGAGAAATAAACGACGACAGAAGATCGTATCAATTCAGTGAGGTTTTGTTTAACGCGGTAATCTTAGACGTTGTCCTTTCTTTCATTCTAACAGGAAATCGAAAACATGACGAACATGTTTTGTTTCTCCTTATATAAAACTGAAGAGGACAATGAAATATTTGTTCTTTGCCCAAGAAGGCGAAGGACTATGAAGCATTACAAACAACATTAAAGTTTAAAAGTAATGAAAAGTTTTTATAAGCTGATCATGAATATTTGGTTTGGTCTTCTCCCAATGAAAAGAAGTTATACAAACAGATAATTTTTCATGTGTAATGTACAAAAGTTTACATTTTACTCAATTGATAAACAATCCTGATTTAATATATGTATAAATAGATTCACCAGAGATTGGAAGCTTGTCCAATGGTGTGTCTGTTTCTTTTGAAAGAAATCCAAGCACAGAAAAGACGACAATGCCACTGATTATTGCCGTAAACGCATCCGCAAAGCAAGCTATAACAGTGTCTCTGTATAGGTAGGATAAACAATGCTTAAAAGACAACTGAACAGGAATGTGAGATATGTGACCACAGGGGGGCATTCATGATTGTGTATTCACGGTAGGGGTCTCGAATGATAGACTAGCTTGTGTTTTTTTTTATCAGTTACTACAGTAGGAAAAAGTTGATAAATGATGTTGTTTATGATTGAAAGAGATAAGAACTTAATAATTGAAAGAAAAGGATAAAAATTAAGAAAAATATTTATTTTATTTATGCTTTTCACAAGTATGTACGGATATTTAACATATATGGTGTTTAAAATGTTTGGTGTTTGTTGGATTAAATGTCCAGTCTAAAGACACATAATCAGACAATCTCTTATCTAATAAGGGGTCATAAAACAAGTAAGGGATTATACCTCCGCCGTTTGAGAGGGGGGGGGGGGGTAATTGTCTTTAAGATACAAAGGTCTGTAGATTCAATTATTGTTTATGATATAGTAATGTTGTTTCTGTAATCTCATCTTAATGTACCCTCAAAATCCGATTATAACCGGATTGTGATAAAGGGTATCGGCCTCGGTCAACCAATGCGTTACCGGGTTATAATAGTCTCATGAGTACCGGAATCAAAAGTCTATACATCAGATAATTTCACATAGTGTTAACTATAACCAACACATTTCTACATGTATATCTATATATACGTGGCGGTACAATATAATTCCTAATTGGACTCCTTGGTGAGCTGTTCTAAAAAATTTATTTCAGATCCATATTTGGATTCCATGCGAATCATTTTGGGACTCCACGCGCGCCCAAATATGACATTTTGCTTATATATCTTATATCATCGCTATAAATATTATTGGATTAGGTATTCTATCTATCTAAATTAGTTTTGAAGCAAACATTGAGAAAAATCTGATTTTCATTTTTTGTCACATAATATGATAATATACACTGAAGACTTTACTACTACATATAACTTTATATTTCATACTATAAAAGCATGATTCATTTAGATTAATTGAAAATATTCTAAAACATTTTAATACACGAAGAACGCAAGTAACACAAGCTTGGTAGGTCTGTCATTGAAATAGATTCATGATGTCTCTTTTCCGCAACATAACAGGGACATGTGCATGGCCAAATATATACGTTTGCTTTTAAACCATGTGAAGCATTTCTTTCTGGTCGTTATTCCTCGGCATTTAACAATCACCGTTAGATTGAATTGTGCTTAAACTAGACGGCAAGTAGCACGTGTCATGATCTACCGTTGAAAAGCTTTCGATTACTGTATAAAAGGCCCGCTGCTCAAAATAATTGCAGACTGCGGCCTGAATAAAATTGACAAACCTTAAAGCATTGTGGTTGAATTTGTTGAAACTTGCCAGGCAGGACCAAGAGAGTAAAAGCACTGTACTGCAGCTTCCATCCACAACTAACAAAAAAGATATAATTCCATTTATTTTAATGAAAATATATATGAAGGAAAAAAATAATTAAATTTGTTGAAATTTATTAGGTAATATTATTTCCCATTTAGATAAAAAACAATTATATAATTTTTATATCTTTCTTTTCTTTATCATAGTACATTTTTTGTAAATCTTTAAGCTCAAATTAATGATCTTATTTTCTAAGTCCTTCTGACAACACAGCGAGTACGTAAATTTAACAAATTTAACTGTGAAAAAAGACCACTGTTTGGAAGCTACAAATGTGGTATTTAGTAACAGTTGGTCTTTTTATTTACACTCAGGTGTTCCTACTAAAGACGAATAAGGCACTGCTCTCCCTGCTGGTCTTCATAAGCAGGTCGATCTTTATTCGGAGGTGGCCTTTCACACAGGTTTGACTGTACTTATATTCATTTCAAGCCACAGCTTTATTTAAGTACATTTATTTGACCAACCACAACTTAATTAACGAACATTAAATTTGAAAAACCAAAGCTTTTTTAAAGCCACTGCTATATTTCAAACTACAGTTATTTTAAGGTTTATTTCAACTTATGGCTTTGTTTGCGAAGATAACGATAACATGCTTATTGTTAGATGCCTTTCTACATAAGAATCTACATGCATACCGCAGCCCAAAATGATTAGTTGTCAAAACGAGAGATAAGTTCATGTTTGTTAATTGTTAACACATCCGAATAAAATCGTTCTGTTTTCTTATAAGAGCAAAACTAAGTACGGCAAAATTAATATTTGACTGAAAGGGCGATAAAAATAAATATGATCATTGACAAAACTGTAAATCACCTTTCCTTTTGCCAGTTTGCTGAAGTCTGGGATAAGATAATTCTGCTAACCAATCCAACATCCATCAAGAGTTACACCGCGGATCAGTAATATAGTTAGAAGAACATACGGCAGTGTGACGGTGACATAGACAACCTGTTATATCATTTTATAAACTGGATACATAAAATAGTAACAGTATATGTCGTATTATTAATTACATTTACGAAATAAACCTCAAAAATCTATAAAAGCGAAAAAGATTTATATCTGATTTCGCATCACTTAATTTATAGATTTAAGTTTAGATACATTTCACAAATACTGAGTGACTTACCTTATCCAATCATCTGTTTTATTTGCATAACATTCACATATATATAGTAAATTATGTTATAATTTACTGTATGACATTTCGAACGTTAAGTTAATGCATATTTCCTTTCATATTTTTTATAACAGTAACGTATTTGTATACAATAATTATACCTTTCCGAGAGATTTAACTCCTTTGGCAAGACAGAGAAAGATAAGAAACCAGCCTAGAAATAGACATCCAACCAGATGTAATTGGACTGAGCCAATGGCATCAATACCGGTAGAAATATCAAGCACATTGCGTCTGGAATTTAGTGTTAAAGTCATAACATTAACAAAACGTGGACTACGAAATGTTCAATATTGTCCCGTAATTCCTTCAAAAATGAAATAGTCAGAAATGTCACATTGATGGACAAAATTGGTATCTGCCTCCTTAACAAGTCAAGTAAACATCAACACGATTGCTCTTTACGTATTCCCAAAGAATTTTCATGGGATAAATGTAAACAACAGAAGGTCACGGTGGTCCTTTTGTTTTCACCTTGTGACCATATAAAGCACCGAGATAATCTAATCGGCCACGGATAATTTATGTAGGACTTTGTGCAGGTTTGATCACATTCCTAAAAAAGAGGACAATGTTTGTCCCTTCGAAGACATGAGCTGGTTCTTGCAACAATATGAACCAAAGCTTACAGATTTCTAAACAACTCGTTTCTGAACTTCTACAGATATGCTGAAATGGTTGATTAATTACATTGAAGCAGAGAGTTTTACTGAATAGAAAGTAATACCATTACAATGTTTATATAAGAGGAGGTAATTCATATAGAGTATACATATGGATTACTTTGTCCGGCAGAAATGTTTAAAGACCATCGAATAGGAATGAGAGATATGTGTTCACAGGGGGCAAGATTTAAAGGGGTCTTAGCCAATGATAGGCTAGCTTCTTTTTTTCATAAGCAGCAACTGTATAGCTACTGTTATAGTAGGTTTAAGTTGATGAATGGTGGTGTACACAATTAAAAGAGTCAAGAACTTCTTGTTTGAGAATAAATTGAAAAAAAATAGACTATTTAATTTATCCTTTTTAATAGAATATATGCATAATTAACGAGCCAAAATAGATTCAAAACGCTTGCAGGTCTGTCCTATCATATTCCTGTTACATTATTTCTACACATTTGTTTTTTTTCAGACAATTTTCTTTTATGTGTTCCTAGGGAAATGAAACATTTTGTAAATTCGTTAAACAAGCTTGGCAGATGATACGTACCAAACATCTAAGGGTGTTCTGTTAAGGGCAATAACATTTGACTGTTTTCGTCTTCAGTCTATATAGGGCACGTGATCCTTAAGGCAATGTTTTGGTTGACCCAAAGGGTCACGGCAACACTGATCACATTTAAACAACTCAATGCCAGGATGTTTCTTACCAAGTCTAATAAAATTCTATTACCATTTCATTAGAAAACTCATCTGAAATGACGGTAAAATGTGAACGGACGAATGACGGGCATTGTGAGATTCTATTGCGTAACCAACAGAAGTAATCATAACGTTGAGTTAAACATTAAAGTTGAAACAAAAGTGAACATTTTAAAGTCATCACGTATAGACTTAGTTTGAATGAGAAAACTTATTTCTTTTATCTGTGATATATCTGTTATTAGTTATGTCCTTAGCAGAAACACTAAAATACGAAAGGAGGGATTTTACTCAGGGACAAAACAAATAAATACATTCAAGAAAACTAAACATGTAATACATTATACGTTACATGTAACCACGACACTGAAGACATATATTGAGGCGCTTAGATGTACAACTTTATGGATTTATCCCTAAAAGTATTATTACTCTTCTTTGGTCACCTTTTATCACTTGTGATGAAAGTAAAACACAATGAGTACAATAGCCTATCAAAATAATGTATTCCAACTTATTTATACTTTAAGTAATTACACATTTTTCAAATTCTGTTGCGAATACTTTAATAAATGTTATAATCCAATGTCTATTTCTCACTTACGAACTATGACTTATAAATGCTAAACCTTAATATTATTAGCATAACTTACAAAAAAAAAAAAACATTCTGGGTCTGATATTTTGTAACCTAGGAGTAGCAACCTTACATTTTGCAAATTTCTCCATATATATATTTATTTAAAAGGTTTGAACAGTCCTGAACATACTACATACAAATCTTCTTTATTAACAGATTTGATACACACATGTTCTAGTTTAGTTACATTAAGTACATTATCATAAACAACAGATATACTGAATGTATTGCATATTTTGTAGCATCAATGGACTAGTTGAACTATGTATTGTATATATGTATTTCAATATTAAATAAATGACTTAAACAAAGAATCTGATCTCAATAAATTATTTTGCTACGCAGAATCATTTTGAGTGACTACAGAAAAACCATGTTGCAAAGGTGTATTAAAGCTGCTCGCTCTCAGATTTTGGTAAAAGAATTAATTTCTTCAAACTGTATGTAAATAACGTATTTTAGAACATATGGTGATATAAAAAGGCCACAGTATAAATTCATGTCACGTGCATCTCTAAATTTCAGAAAATACGCTACCAAATTCGTTTGCAACGCTTTTGAAATTTCAATATAAACATATAGTGTGTGCTTATTTTGTATTCTAGCTTTTAGTTTTAAATTTATGAATAAAAATGTCATTTTTTTTTAATTCAACGGTAACTGAGAGCGAGCAGCTTTAAGTCGGTAAGAATCAAATGATGTAACGCAATTTATATGTATTCTGCATTGAATGATTTTCGTTAACTGAATAACTTAATCTGTATTATTGTAAAGCAATGCAGCACTTACAACATGACAGTGCTTATGATGAGCTATTCATGTAGTCAATAATCGGTATCACCCGTCAGCAATGATTAACATTCCCGAAATAATTACAGTCTTTCTTTTACAATTATGTAAGGTAACACTATCTACTAAAATTAGTAAATGGTAGGTCAAAGCTTACTTAAAAAATGTTAACAAGGTCAATCAACGGGCAAACATTAAAATTTGTTTTATTCACTAAAATATTTAGGACAATATCTGTTTCTTTCTGTGATACATTACACTAGCCGTATCCTTTAATTCATGCATTTAAAGGTGGATAATCAGATTTTGGCCGTGTAACAGATTTGTTTGAAACTTTAACATCTGATCATTTACACTCATTTATATTCACTTAGCGCTTAATTCAAGTAAGATTTTCACTGGAGGTACGATTTTTCAAAATTTGATTTCCCTATCCTGGTTGATCAACCAAGATAGAGTTATTCTATCATAAGTACAAATTTGATACACATACTTTGCCTAAGGAAAGCTATTAATAAGACCTATTGTATTATATTTGTGAAACATTTGTATTAAAAATGATATATTTGGATGGAATTCATAAGAAATGCAAGTTTGAAAAAATATTATTACCTCCCTTTAAATTGTAATATGCATATCAGATATCGGCCATCACTTCCTACAGGTGTGGAAGAATGGTCGGTTGAACATAAAGGTATGTTGGACTCCAGAATAACTTGTGTTTGTTTGTTGCTTTCTTTTTGCTATATATTGCCACAGAAAGGGGTTTAGTCATGACAAACCTCGTGAATGGTAAGATCATTTTTTTAATGTTCTGTTACACATTTCTCGCAATCTTATCACACAATTCTGTGAGTTTAGCAAAATGTCTGAAAGTGACAGTCGTTAAATAAATAGCGTCTCTCGGGGATAGATGTTGGTTTTATCATTGTCGTCTCTCTGACTTTCTGTCCGTCCACCTCAAGTTTGTCCGGGCTTAAGCTCAAAACCTCAAGTACAGCTTTGATAAAACTTCCAGGGAACCTCAATTTGACGTCAAGTTGTTCTTACTTTATAAAGATTTAGAAAACCTTTTTTCGGGCTTTATCTCCTAAACCACTCGTCCAACTTTGATTAAACATGCCAAGAAGCATCAGCATAAAGTTTTGATGGGCATACTGAAATTTAGGGTTGCAAGAGTCAAGATTGCAAGGGCCTATTGATATAAAATTTTGTCCGGGCTAAAACTTGACAGAGGGCATAGTATGAAGTCTAGTTATACAAGTGATACTTTCGGGTCAATATCTTGAAGGTCAAGGTCATAGGGTTTGTTGATAGACAATCTTGTTTGTACTTCAACTCCTGAACCACTCTCTTGATTTTGATTAAATCTGATAGGAAACGTTAATATGAAGTCCAGTTGGGCTTATCATAAAACACCTTTCAAGAAACAAAACAATGAATTCAAACCGTAGGAACCCGACTTGGTAACTCCATTACAAAATATTTAAATTGAAAATAATGTTGGTGAACATACATATATCAATATAGTTTTACTGACTGTGATGAGAATGAATTTAATGTAGATCAGTTCCTTTCGTCAATAAAATTAAAAGTTGTCACATTTGTTTGAAATTTGGAACATGCATATATCGTGTCTATCTGCGTTGCATGGTAACGTTCTTATTCACATGACGTCAGGTGACGTTATTTAACAACGCCATCTGGCGACAGCGTCTTTGTATCACAGAAAGATATCTCATGAACTTTAAGAGATATCTCTTCTAGTTACAGAGATATCTGTTTAACATAATTTGAACGATATCTTTCTACTTTTGAGAGATATCTCTTAAAGTTACAGAGATATCTCTCAAAGTTACAGAAATATCTTTCAAAGTTACAGAGATATCTCTGTCAATAGAAGAGATATCACTTTTTTGAAAGATATCTTGTTTTGCTATAGAGATATCTCTGGAACTGCAAGATATATGTATTAAAAAACAAGAGATATATACTATACGCTACTACAATGTACATATTATTTTTAGAATACGATTTATCAATGCAGCGATCACGTGATCAAGAGGGTCGTATACAAATTACATTCATCGCGCTCCCATTCATGACTTTTGATTGGTAAAAATGTATACTGAAGGCATATATCCAAGAACTGATATAAAATTTGAGTTAATTTTGCTGAAATAAAAGCCATTTTGACCAGTTTCAGCAAACATCATTTTATGAGTCGTAACTGTACATGTAATGCAAAAATGAGAAATTATAATTTCTAAGTCACTTGCAAGTAGGGTGATACTGGATTTAAGTAACTGTTTGAAGTTTCAGGAATAATCTCTGGTCATATACATTTGTATCTATCATCAATCTTTTTACAAAGTGAAATACTATCAAGTTTGTGCAGTTTAAAAAAACTGTTCAAGTATTCGACTTCCGAACAAGATGAATAGAACGTTTTCTTTTATTGCAGCAACAACAGAAGAACTCCAATGATGGAATGCATTCTCATTACAAATATCTGATAAAAACACACAAAAAACATCCCTGTATAGTTTGAACAAAAATTATTATTTGTCTAATAGGAGATGCCGTGGAAGTGGGACGAAATATTTGATAGACGGACGGATGGCAGACGCACGATGGATGGCGAGTTATGAGAGATGTCACTGCGTGCTCAGGGTGAACTAAAAATACAGGAGAAAGTCAATTAATGCAAATATGATTCAATGCTAAATCGCAAAAACCAAATAATAAAACAAATAATGCTAGATTAAGAAGATTGTTAATAAGATGTATCGAATAGTATTCAAAGTTTATAAGGTCATTCAATTCTATTTTGATGTGATACATGTATGTCATTACTTGTTGACTTTTCGGGACTATACACAGGCTTACTACGTTTCTCGGTAAAAACGATGAATTATGGATTAAATAGACCTGGAGAAAATAATTATCTGTTCATATTTACATCGCAACTTCCGTGTTAAAAGAATACAGAGAATATAAATTATCAGTGACATATTGTCATGAACTGAACGTCATCTCTCAAACGCATTTCTTTTGGCGTTCAAGTCGTATCATTCACGCGTTGTTTGTGAAATATCTAGGACGAAACGTCCTGTTTTTATTTCATTATGTGTGTTAAAGTATCATCAAATAAACACTGTTAAAATTACATTTACGTTATTTCAATTGCTTTAAGCGGAATCATGACATGCTTTTTGAAAGAAGGAATGTTTTTTACTTGGATGTATAGTACATTATCTAATGACTTTGATAGCATTTACAGAAAGAAAATGAGTTAAGTAACACTAAAGCTATATGAGAATAACTTCATGACGGGATGGTTCCGGTACGCTGCAAGTAGAGGGCGTTGTTATACATGTATATCTTCATGTGACGTGACAACAAAAAAACGTTACTATGCGACGCAGATGGACACGATATACGAATGTACCTATTTTCAAAAAAAAATTGACAACTTTAAATTTTACCGACGGAAGGTACTGACCTACCTTAAGTGTGTTGAATGATGAAATGAATTAGACGATGACAAAAATCACAATGAGTATATTGATAGAGCTGATACTGATGGTCATCCGAATAACTACTATCTTTTACGACGGTAAGCGGAATGAAGGCAATATTGGTTATGATTACGGTGTGATATCCTTTCGACATATGTAAAGTAAAAAGCCTATATGGTGGCAACAGTTTTGTTTCAATGAATTGAAAAGCTATGCTGACAGCTCCTGAATTCTGAATGAGCACACATCCCAGGCAAATTCGAACACATGGACATATTTTTCATAGACTAAAAGCACACATGTCGTACTCAAACCGAATTATATTAAAATCTTACGGTTTAAAATCGACCTCTCGTAAACAACATCACCGACAAAATATTTTCAGACAAGCTGACCCCTGCGCGTGACCCCTGTAGGTGGACCCATAAAAATGAAGCACAGCTTTTTCACCTCTGTTTACAACACATTCAGTGACACAAAAAGTTGAGTAGTCTTTTCAATAAAACACGCGTGTCTGCTGAGTGTGCATCAAAAATGACAGATGTCAGAAGGTTATCAGCTAATTTAGATTCTACTCCGGCAACAATGTTTTCTCCAATGCAACCTAATAGTGCCAACGATTTAACAGTGACGTCCTTACCACGTTGCTATTTTTAGCGGCGTATGATAATAACACATGAAATGACTGCTAAAATATTAATATTATACTATGATTAAAAGAATCCATTATTGAAAAAATGAATCAAACTCACTCCCAAAACTCGGTTCCCGATGTCTTCAGTGTTGAATTGTCAGTTATATTGAGCAACTTCTCTGTCATGTTAGTGGATGAATCTGTTTGTCCAAAGAATAAAAATCGAATTCAATAGAATGTTTCACCTCTTACGAGCGCGAGTTACAAGTTGTTACTGTCGTGCCACTCGTGTTAATAGTTACCGAAATCAGCAAATTTATATTTAAGGCACTAAAAGTACTGAAAATAACATTTAATAAAAAACATAAAAAGCGAAAACATGCATCCACTTACTTAAAGGTTGCCTGAAAAAAAAGTAACTAACCTAAATATACATACAAATCGAGACTGGCAGCCGAAGTATTTTTCATAAATTAGTGATTGTTGATGGGTGTAAGAAATCAAATATTAAATACATGATAAGACCTGTGTGACTTATGATACAGTATATATTCTCAGCATCCTGCAAGTTTAAATGCACCAATTAGATGAATCTTTCTTCTATTCAGTACATGTAACAGTAACAGTGGCCTCAAGCACCAGGAGCTTGAATCTTTAATCTTTTATAGTTAACCGCAACAATAATACGTGAGCACATTGTTTGCAGCACTGAAATAGTATTACATGTAGCAGTGTGTTTCCATTAAATGTCTATTGCATTAAGGAGTACATGTACAGGTCGATGATTTCCATTTACCCTCACTGAGCAATCTGGAAGCGGCCTTCCAGAGGCGAGGTTTTGAAAATATGTAATTGATTTAAGATTTTGTCGCTTGCGAAAGGTTTTACCATCTTCGAAGGTGCAAGGTGTAAGAAGAGTGTGGTTAATAAGAACAGACAATTATTAATTGGAAAGGTACAATAGATACATTCGATATACAAAGGGCACTTACCTATGCAAAACTCTGTATTCCAGCTGTTTTCGCATGTACTCCAGGGTAATGTTGGGTAATAAGAAAGTAAAACACCCAACCGAATGCCGTCCCGAAATACCAGAGATAGAGTAGAGACATGGATACCATTACTAGACCAATACCTACAATGACATTATTAAATTTATTTTCTTTGTTAGTTAAATATAGTCGCTAAAATGTAGGTGCTGTTACTTGTTTATCTAGAAACAACACTAAACAGATTCCCTTTATATTTCACGTTTGTTTTGTCCGCGTGTGATATGTGATGACAAATACTATAAAAACACAAAGAAATTAGCAATAACTAATACGAAGTTTTCACTTTTGTGTTTAAAGCTCCAATATTTCCTTTCTTCCGTAGCACTTTCTTCGTCAGAAAGAATTTGAAAGGTGATGACAGTAATAGAAAAGAGTAGTATAACGTGAACAAACAAACCTTTGAAAAGTGGACAAATATTCCAGACTGTCATTGGCGATTTACCGGAGAACTGTCCAAGACACACTTCCATATAATATAATGGTCCCCCACAAATCAGCATAAATAACAAGAAAGGAATGATGGCAATTCCTAAAATTGAAGTATAGTCGTGATTTATTATATTCACACTTTTAACACCCACGCGCATGCGCACTCACATATAATAGTGTACATGCACGCACGTACCTATGCCCAATTGCACGTTAAGGCATACATGCGCAAATTTAACAAGAGCTGTCCCTCACAATTGACGAATGCCCCCGAAAGAGGTGCCTCACAGTCTGTGTCCTCTCCATGTGCTCAATAAATGTGCTATGTAATTTTAAAATCCTTCCATGCATGACAGAGTAATCATGCATACAGTATTCCATTACTTTAAACACTAAGTGTGACCTTGACCTTTGAGGTAGGGACTTGGGTATTGCACGCGACACATCCGCTTGATGTGCTAGACATTTGTGCCAAGTTATTTTAAAATCCTTCAAAGCATAATAAAGTTATAGTCCGGACACAAATGTATGCATATATACAGGATTCCATTACCTATAAACTCTAAGTGTGACCTTGACCTTTGTGGTAGGGATGTGGGTCTTGCACGCGACACGTCGTCTTGATGTGCTAGACATTTGTGCCACATTATTTTAAAATCCTTCAAGGCATGACAAAGTTACAGTCCGGACACGAATGTGTGCATATATGCATATATAGAGGAATCCATTACCTTCAAACTCTAAGTGTGACCTTGACCTTTGAGCTAGGGACGTGGGTCTTGCACGCGACACGTCGTCTTGATGTGCTAGACATTTGTGCCAAGTTATTTTAAAATCCTTCAATGCAGACAAAGTTACAGTCCGGACACGAATGTGTGCATATATGCATATATAGAGGAATCCATTACCTTCAAACTCTAAGTATGACCTTGACCTTTGAGCTAGGGACGTGGGTCTTGCACGCGACACGTCGTCTTGATGTGCTAGACATGTGTGTCTAGTTATTTGAAAATCCTTCAATGCATGACAAAGTTACAGTCCGGACACGAATGTGTGTATATATATAGAGGATTCCATAACCTTCATACTCCAAGTGTGACCTTCACCTTTGAGGTAGGGATGTGGGTCTTGCACGCGACACGTCGTCTTGATGTGCTAGACATGTGTGCCAAGTTATTTTAAAATCCTTCAATGCATGACAAAGTTACAGTCCGGACACGAATTTGTAAGTGGGGACGCACGGACGGACGGACAGACGGTCAGACGGACGGACGGACGGTCAGACGGACAGACGGACAGACGGTGCGATTTTAATATGCCACCCTTCGGGGGCATAAAAATGAAGTACAATGTTTAAGGATAAAAAAGTATATTCGAGTAGATACGGATATATACATATTATTTAATATTATAAGCTTTCGGACTTGTGGCGTTAGATATAATCTGATCACCACCAGTAGAGGGCGATGACTGGCCTTTTCTTGTTGATATAAAATATAACCAATAGCCTTCTGGCATGTGTACCACGTGACAGTCAGGCAGAATGCCGTAATGGACTCGCTGAACTCGTTTTTATTCAGATCTATATTGGGACACTACGCGCGTCCCAGAATGACTTCATGCGGATACCTTTTCTGTCATCGCTATAAATTTGATTATGATAATCATTCTTATATTCATTTTATTGTTTCGTTTGCCAATTAGATTTATTATTCCGTAAGTGTCATTTTGGAAGTTACTTACTACATTGTATATAAACAATTGACAAAATATCCGTATTTGTACGCTTAATTTTCATGTTGTTCGATTTGGTCATATCGATATATAGAAATTATGTATGTTATTTATAGTCAACTCGTGACTGGGTATTGTAATTGAACAGCCCCTCAAGCAGGACAATTTAAGTTTTATTTCAGAAGGTAACATATACCTGCAATTTGCTTTGTCATGAAACATACAATAGTCATTGTACAACTATGGAAGCCTATTAGGGACATTTTGTCTTAATTTGTATGCATTATGTTTTATGTATTATGCATTATCGCTTACGTATTTTGTATTATGTGTTAGGTATTATATACTATGTCTAGATGTAACATATTACCTTGTAGTCGTAGAAGAGAAGCGGAAAACGACCATATTCGAAAACAAAAGTGGGAAAAGTGAAGAAGAAATTACAGATTTACAAGTGATAAGTACAGAAGTACATTTTGAGCTACGATTTGTGTGTTACGACTTGTGACTCCGCACTTCTGACTTACGAGTTACAACCCATGACTTAGCACTTGCGACTTCTTCGTTACGACTTTTGACTTATGCTCTAGCATAAAAAGCAAGACATGCTTTAAAGTTCATGCCAGCAAGACCCCTGCATTCTAGGGCCAACATTTCGGGTTGCTAGTAACATAATATTATATTTTATTCAAACCTACAATGACCTAGACATTTGACCTAGTTAACGGGTATCCTCTCTTTCAGCCAAGTAAATATGAATGATGTTTACAGTAGCACTTGCTTAATATGCCATAAGTTAAAAGTCGTAACACAGAAGACACAAGTGCTAAGTCATAAGTCCTAACTCAGAAGTGCGAAGTCACTAGAAGCAACACACAATTCATAGCTCAAAATGTACTTCTGTACTTATCAGTTATTTCTTTTTCACTCTTCACATGCCATGTGTGTTCCGTCCACCATTTTTGTTATCGAATATGGTCGTTTTCCGCTTCACTTCTACGACTACGAGGTAGTATGTAAAATCTAAGACGTAGTTAATAATACATAACACATAACATGTAAGAGGTAATGCATAATACATAAATGCATAAAAATTAAGACAAAATGTCCCTAATAGGCTTCCGTATACACCAGTGCATATACTTTTATTGCGTAGTAAAAACTTATAATTCATAATGGCCATATTATATATATGTACTAAAGCAACTTTAATGCCGCAGATACTTTTGCTTGAAAAACATATTATTATTAAGATGAACTGAAAAAGAACTTAAGGATAATTAGTTCATACTATACATTTTCTTGTATATTGATGAAGAACATCGGGTTCCTAAAACCGTTTTACCGTGACAAAAACTTTTTAGATTTTTATGAGCAAATGCATGTTAATTAAAACCATTTTACCGTGACTAAAACTTTATAGATTTTTATGAGCAAAACCGTTTTACCGTGACAAAAACTACAACGATTATGGTCTTAATCTTTTCGTCAAAATATGCCCTGAATGCAGCTGTGGCGATAAAGAATCTCATTTTTTCGGGGGAGCATGCCCTCATACCCCCTAGAAACTGCGCGCCTATAGCGAAATTTCGGATATTAGGAACACATTTTCTGGGCCTGATTTTTCTCCCTTTCATATTTTATATTACAATGCTATAGGGATGTACTCCGGATATAAAGAGTAAATGTTTTTTGGTCCCAACAAGTTCGAGACACATTTATACCGAGGTAATCACTAATGCTGAACGAATATTTTAAAGTTAATGTCAATTAGAATGTTCTATGTCTAATAAATTGACAGTTCAAGAAAAGTGAAAATGATGGCCTAATTTGACGTATATATGCAAAAATGCTTCAGTTATAGGCAGTCTAAACAAGAGAGCCAAAATGGCCCTATATCGCTCACCTTGGTACAAGTCCACTTGCCTGGTGGAAGATCACTAGATAATGTTATATACAATAGGTTTTCCTATATACGTCTTTGTAAAACAAGTGACCCCCAGGGGCATAATTTGAACAAACTTTGAAGAGGTCCACTAGACAATGCTACATGCCAAATATCTAAGCTCTAGGCCTTGTGGTTTCAGAGAAGAATATTTTTAAAGTTTTTCCTATATAAAGCCTATGCAAAACTAAGTGACCACAGGCGCGGGGTCAGTTTTGACCGGGGGTCATAATTTGAACAATTTTGGTAGAGGTCCACTAGACAATGCTACATGCCAAATATCTAAGCTCTAGGCCTTGTGGTTTCAGAGAAGAAGATTTTTAAAGTTGTTCCTATATAAGCCTATGCAAAAGTAAGTGACAACCCCTGCGGGGTCAATTTTAATCCAGGGGTCATAATTTGAACAATCTTGGTAGAGGTCCATTAGACAATGCTACATGCCAAATATCTAAGCTCTAGGCCATGTGGTTTCAGAGAAGAAGATTTTTTTAAAGTTTTTCCTATATAAGCCTATGCAAAACTAAGTGACCACCCCCGCCGGGTCAATTTTGACCCTGGGGTCATAATTTGAACAATCTTGGTAGAGATTCACTAGACAATGCTGCATGCCAAATATCTAAGCTTTAGGACTTGTGGTTTCAGAGAAGAAGATTTTTAAAGTTTTTCCTATATAAAGCCTATGCAAAACTAAGTGACCACCCGCGCGGGGTCAATTTTGACCCGGGGTCATAATTTGAACAATCTTGGTAGAAGTCCACTAGACAATGCTACATGCCAAATATCTAAGCTCTAGGCCTTGTGGTTTCAGAGAAGAAGATTTTAAAGTTTTTCCTATTTGTTAACATAGCTACCAGAGTTCTGCATGGAATGGAATTCTTTGAACAATTTTGGTAGAGCTTCATGCAAGGAACATTCCTGCATAGTTTTATCAACATTGGCCTAGTGGTTTCAGAGGAGATGTCATTTGAATCAAAATGTTGACCGACGACGGACGACGGACAATCATCAACTAGAAAAGCTCACCCTGGCGAGCTAAAACACGCTATATCTTCATTACAGTTAAGACAACTATGTATGACAGAAGTGACTGTTAATACAATATTTGTTGATAAACAAACCATGAACAATTTCATGTAAATAACTTTTTATCTGAATTTTTTATCAAAGGCGATTTACCAATGGCATGTCTAAACTAATTTATAAAAAAATACATTATTTTATGCAACAAACCTCCTCCATTTCGGTAGCAGAAGTATGGGCATCTCCATATATTTGCTAAGCCTACAGTATATCCGACAAGAGATAACAAAAACTCAAACCGTCCGCTCCATGTTTCTCTTTCATTTCCGTCGCTTATATCCGAACTTTTCCCATCCGAAGTGTTACCGACGTCCTCGTCATCAGCTTAAATTTCAAATTTTTCTACCTCATCTATGTGGAAATCTCCCATGTTTAACCTCGTAGTGACTAAAACACGTTTTCCTCTTAACGCAGATAACATAAAATAAATTGAATATACTCAAAGTAATAAGGCAGATCGCTTTTATCAAAATACGCAATAAACATCACCAGAACGTAACGTGATTCTAAAGTGCTCCTTAAGTGACATGAGATACTTTATCAATACGGGATATTGTCATTGTTTGGTATTTACCAAATGTATATCGTAAAAACAAAATATTATTTCGTAATTACGAAATGTTATTTCTTTTTTACGAAATACATTTCGTAATAACGAAATATTATTCTATGTAATGGTGTCGCACCAGTCATTTTTGTCCTTCCTTATTCTATAGTAAATGATGCACCTTTGCACATTCCCTGTGACTTTCAAAACAAAATTCAAGCAATCAGCTGTCCATATTTCTCTTCTTCAACATTATCACAGTCAATGTACACCAGAAAAGTTACATGGTCACCAATGATTTTTTTTGCTATCACTCAATATCTGTAGGCACTGTATAAATTTCCAATACACAGCTGTCATGTCTGCCGGCACGGAGTAATATGATGACCCTTCACTCACAAAATGTAGTCCTGAAGAAGACAAATAAAATAACTGTTAAAGTAGTGAGAAATGGCCAAATATTTACAAAACAACAATAAATACAACTTACATTTCACCAAGCCATCCACAGACAGCTCTAAAATGGAGACTTCAAATTTTCAAAGAACTACTTCCTAGGGTACAACGACCCGGAAGTACTTGTTGACCGGTGCGACACCTAATGTAATATAATACTCCGAATAAATATTATCGATTTTACGAAATAATATTTAGTTGAAACGAAATAATATTTCTTTGTTTATGAAATAATTTCCGTAATAAAGAAATAATATTGCGTTTTGTACATCTCGTAATTCGAAATAATACAGTCAAACTTGTCCATGCGACCACGTGTATTAAGCGACCTTTGTCTTAAGCGACCGCATTTAAATCCCCCCGAGCGTTTACACACTGTTTTGCTATTGCATTAAGCGACTTTTGTCTAACGCGACCAGTAATTAGCGACCCTTAATCGGTCTTTTGTTTGTATTAGGCGACCATTTATGTGCAAACAGATCATTTCTATGGAAACTGACTACTTTAAAGTTGCATTTAACGTCCCAATTAGACACAGATGTATCAAATTTCATAAGGATTATCGTCTATCCTTAGGTTCGCAGGTGGTATTTATCGATTTTAGGTACTTTTTTCCTATTTTTGAAAAATTTCCACGTGACATAAGTACGATATTATATTATTGGGAAACGGTTGCCATCTCCGGTGATGCTTTGTATTAAGAGACCATTTTATTAAGCGACCGGTTTTGGCCTTTCTCTTGGGCGGTCTCTTAATACAAGTTTGACTGTATTTGTTTTTTTACGAAATACATTTCGTAATTACGAACTTCTATTTCTTATTTTACGATAAACATTTCGTAAATGTATCTCATGTCACTTTAGGGACACCGCACTTACGTTTATTTACAATTAATTACCCAGAACTGAACATGACTGCTTTATTAAAATTTTTTTTTTTGTGTTTCTTTTTTTGCATAGAGGTTTGTAATGACATTTTTTCATCTGCTACATTGTATAAATTAAACCAAATAAAAGAAAAGAATTCATTTGTCGATAATTCTAAATTATATCCAAATACAAAATTAGCCATGTTAGAAGTTTTGCTAAACTCTACTAAAGTTAGATATATGATCCATCATCCGTATTCAAGGTATATATGGTGCGACCTGAAGATATACATAGTTATGAACAAAAAGTCTTTATTGAAAAAATTAAGTGTGTAGCGGTATGATAGCGTTATATTTCCAACAATTATTAGTGGAGCCGCCTTGGTGCAGTGGTAGCGCGTTCGCCTCAGGAGACTGTTTATGAAATGTAGTTCGGCATTTTATCTTTTGACCAGTTACAAATAATGTATTTTCAGCATATTTATCCATTACACAAGCCAACAGCAGTAATAGAACACCAATCTCGAACGCGAAAGCCCAGTCGGAGCATTTAAACGCCATGGGATCATCCCGCGTGCCCAGAGGGAGGTCCAATTCGAAGAGAACAAGGGCTAACAGATACAAAATGATGGAGAAGGGACAGAAAACAAGGGTACTGGGAGATGGCAACTTTGCAATGGTGTATATGTGCATGGGATAATTGAAGGTGTCCCTGTAGTCAGATACTGGTGCATCAAAGACAGTCATCTCCTCAAGACAGTTCAAGGGAGTGAGACCGCAACTGAGGCCATCTCATTGTTAAAAAGGGGCAAGTGGGTCACCTATTAGTGAACTAGGAAGAGTTGAGTTCAGAATGAAGATAGGGCGATATAATATCAAATATGAAGCTATAGTTGCTGACATAGAGGATGAAAGATTGTTGGGCTTTGACATTCTCACCGGTGGGGAGAAACGGCCAGCTGATATCCTGCTTAGTCAGAACAAGCCAGTGTTAGGCGATATGGGAATACCCTGCTTCAAGTTGGGAATGAGGCGGAAAAAGAGACGGGTAGTAGTTGCAGATGACACAGAGATATCAGGTCAGTCAGAGGCACGTATAGACGTCTTATGTTGAACGAGATGAAGGAGATTGCAATGATGCCAATGCAAACTATTTAGTGAAGCCAACCCCTAACATCAAGTTAAGTTATCAGCTAAGGATGTCAGCTACACTAGTTAATACTAACAAATCACCAGCCTGCAAAGTGCGAATCCTGAATCCCTTCCCAAACAAGGTGGAACTCAGACAAAATGCTGAAATTGCTAGGGCAGATAGAATTGGACAGATATTCAGTGCAGTAACGAAGGAAGAGCATCAAGGTGAAGCCGAGAACCTATGCATCATACGCCGCCTTGATACCACATCACGACAAGCTGACCTTGGCTATTGCAGTTTACAACAGGCGTCAGAGAATGATGTTCTTCAGCACCTTCAGACACTATACAAGAGGTCCACAGATGGTAAATTGGATCATGAGAAGAAAGTGGTGGCGGGTCTTCTGGTCAAATACTCAGATACGTTCTCCAATGATGAATGTGATATTGGCTTGACAAACCTGGCAGAACACGCCATCGACACTTGTGGAGCCCAGCCAGTGAAACAAAGATCACACAGGGTGCCCCTAGCTAACGCAGATGAGGAGAGAAGGGCCATAGATGATTTATCAAAGAAGGGGATCATACGGAAAAGTACTTCTCCCTTTGGCAAGCCCAATCGTGCTTGTGGAAAAGAAATCAGGAGCAATAAGGCCGTGTGTTGACTATAGGAAGCTCAATGCCCTTGTAAAACCCGATGGGTTCCCACTTCCTCGCATTCAAGACTGTCTAGATGCGGTGGCCGGCTCCATGTTATTTAGCAACTTTGATTTGACTAGCGGCTACTTTCAAATCCAAGTTAAACTGAAGGACATACCAAAACAGTCCTTTGCTGCAAATATGGGCCATTCGAGATGACCAAGATGCCCTTCGGTCTGAACAATAGCGCAGGCACCTTCCAACGAACCTGGCTTTACAAGACATGCAGTGGGTCACCTGTCTAGTGTATGTCGATGACATCATTGTCTATGGATCAGGCGACACCTCTTGGGAAGAAAAATTGTCGTTAGAACGGACCATCAAGCCCTTATTTGGTTGTTTATCTTGAAGGAGCCTAATGGAAAGATCGCCAGATGGATAGAGATTTTAGCTCCATACGACCTGGTAATTGAATACAGAGCTTGCACGAAGCAATGTCATTGTGATGCCCTATCACGATGCGAGTACCCGCGAGAATGCTCATACCCAGGTGTTGACATGTTTGATCCCCTGAAGTGCGGTCCCTGCAAAAAGTGTTACAAGAGGGCGGAAAACATGGTCTTATCCTACCGTCCCTATCAGTCTGGTGATGGCTGTGTACTAAACCTAGAGCCCCAATTCAACGATGCTAAAGCACGTGCAGTCAACACGCCCAGCACTAGTGCCGAAGTAACAAATAAACCCTCAGCTGTAGGTCCCTCTCGATAAATAATAATAAGTAGTAAGGGAACCTGTCTGCTGATGAAATTGTTGAAAAACAAGTGAGCGACCCTGATATTGGCCCCACAAACAAGGCTAAACAAGTGGGCGTAAGGCCGTCCGGGACGAATTAGGACCTCAAAGTCCCGCTAGAAGGCACTATTTTGTGCTTTGGGACAACCTCATTTTCAATAATGGTGTACTTTTTTCAGGTCCTTCCAGAAACGCGATGGCTCAGCAGAGCACATGCAAGCCATTACGACAACAGCGATGAAGCCCGAAGTACTAAGTGAGATGCATGACTCCTTTTTCTCTGGGCAGTTTGGTACAAAGCGAACCCGACTGATTATCCTGCAGAAGTACTATTGGTTTGATCTAAAATGGGACGTTAACCAGTACGTCACCAGATATGATGTTTGAGCTGCCGACAAAAGACCAGAAAAACCCTTAAGAGCTCTAATGGGACATCTTACTAGTGGCACTCCTTGGGGCACCCTGGCACTCGACTACCTTTGACCCTTACCAGTCACTCCGAGAGGAAACAGATACATTTTAGTATTGACAGACCACTTCACTAAATACACCGAGGTCATTGCTTTACTAAACCAATCGGCTGAAGAGTGTGCCTCGAGAATCGCCAATGAATTTGTAGCACGATGGGGAGCCCCTTTGTCCATACACAGTGACCAGGACAGAACCTTCGAGAGTAGGATCTTTAGAGAGCTGTGCCAGAAATTCCATGTGAGGAAGACCCGATCAAGCCCCAGAAACCCAAATGTGAATGTAAATGTGCAGACTGAAAGATACAATGCAACCCTCCTTTATATGATAAGGGCTTACCTAGTTGAAGAGCAAGAAAACGTGGACGTCAACCTTGGTTGCCTGGCTGGAGCATACAGGTGTACACCTCAGTAGTCCACTAAGTTCAGCCCAAACATGCTTATCCTTGGGAGAGAAATCAGCCTTCCTGCTGACCTAATCCATGATTTTGTAGGAGGAGAACAATGGCAGGCAAACTACTGTGAGTACATTGATAAAGGCAAATGCCAAACGAAGCCAGGATCACTACGACGTAAAGTCTAAACTGGTTAACTACAAACACGGAGATCTGGTGTGGTGCTTAAATCCTTGAGAAACACCAAAACTGGAGAAGTGTGACGGTCCATATCTTGTAACTGACACAAGATCTGCTTTAGACATAGTAATCCAATTTGACGAAAGTGGTACCGAAAAGTTGCTGCACCACGACAAACTGAAGCCTTATCAAGGTGTCAAGATACCTAAGTGGATCGAGAGATACATTAGGCGATAGAACAGAGACAAAAGAAGAAATACTAGTGAACACAATTAATGTGCCTCGTGTTAAGATAATCATTAAACATGTTAAATGTGATAAATATTAGTGTAAAATTATGACGTTTTTTCATGAATGTAATTTTGATGTTATGTGTTACTTGTACATGTATGTAAAGCCAACAGTTCGGGTATCAAACCCAGTATAAATAGCAAAAAAACAAAACAAAACAAAAAACCTGCATTATCACAGTGTCTGTAAACAAAAATATAATGCAAGACAGACGCCGCAAAGTATGAATGAAAAATGAACATGAGTAAAACCTTAAATATTACAGTTCAATAAACATTGTAAGCAATGGGAACGAAATAAACAGGTATCACAAGAGTTATATAAATATAAATAAACTGGGTTGCAAACCCATGGTAAGATTGGGTGCAAGAGACCCAAAATATTCATCGGCAACATAGTTAATTGCCCCTCGGAGCACTTCAGAAGTAATGTAAGGGAAAGGTTTGTCATACAATGGTTCAGTTAATGCACTGGTGACAACAGTTAAAGCTTAAAATGAAAATGCTTATACAAATGTTTGACTTTTCAGGCTTCATTCAGAATGAACGTTCAATCAGCAAGACGGGACAAGACCTAACAGTGCAGACGCTGCTTATCAAATGGAGTACGAAAGGTGGATCGGCGCTATAGGCTTGTAGACAACGTACTGAAGTACCATGTGCCCATTGACCAAGTGCCATACAGTTGTTCACTTTGTACATGTATGTTCAAGTGCTTAGAACGACAGACACTCCTCAATCACGTTACTAAGTATCAGAGGCATGTCGGAATGGCAAAAGAACTGAGGGTCACCATTCACATACACAGCACATGGTCGTCTCACGCAACCCTGTGATTGTCGATGAGGAATATAATGCCACTGGTGAAAGAAGATCCCAATCAATTTCAGCCAGTGAGGATATCCCCATACTCAGAAGACCCCTAGGATGACGATGGTAACTGCTTGGATGAATTCTTTGCGGAAAACACAGCACAGGTGAACAGCCCTAACACATCTCTACTATGGGCAAGTAATGCCAACATTGTCAACCCGCATCTTTTCACTGCTGTTACCTTACAAACTTCCAAATGCCACCGACTATTCCAACGGTGGCTCAGGCAGCAACCTCTCTACAGCTAACTGGTGGAACTTCACAACCCACGGCTATGATGAGAACCGTTACTAATACCCAGTCATTGTTAGCTTCAAACACTGCTAAACCATTCCAAACCATTAACCACCATAATGCCGGATTTATTTCACCTATACTCAAGGTACCAGCCATGGGTGTGCCGTCTTCTGTTCCAGGGTCTACCCTTGTGAGGTCCTCTCTTTCTGCGTTTAAGGCAAGCATCTCAAATGCACGAATACCGTTGAACACCCATAAACTGCCAAACACACATAATCTCCAAACGCCGCTTCAAGATGAACCGAGCCTAGCCTATATACTCAGGAAGTGGATCCGAATGACCCCCTTATACTAGAAGGAAGAGAATTAGGAGATACCATCGGAAAGACCCCAAAGAAGAATCGAGCCGGTGAGCAGAAGACTGATGAGCCACATCACACCACAGTGATCCATCTCCCAGAACCTGTGGACTTACAGCCCATTTTAAAGGCCATCACAGGTGCTTCTATGTCAATAATGGAGGCTATTAATAGAAATTCGAGGGCGATCCGCTGCCAAGATAGTACTTTGTCTTAGGTGGTGTCCGAGCTTACATATCTGAGCCGTCAGTTCGGCCAATTTAAGAATTAATGGGACAGTGCCCCTAGTAGCACCAGCACTCGCGCTGCCCAGGACAGCCGTAACTTAGAAAAGGCCAATAACCAACCACGTGGAAAAGAGAACAAGTGGTTAACAAACCTAAAAGTAAATTTAAGTGACCACTTGCATTAAAACTCAAAATTCGTTTACACCTAGTGATGCAAACAAATGAATTGTGCAACTACTGAAAAATGTGTACAGTACAAACAGCGCTCGACAAGACTTCGGTCTAACTAGCACAAACTGCTGAACTACCTTTTCTTTCTTTAAACCGAAGTTTACTATTCTCATTTGTGTACTTAAAGGGACATACCCTATAACTAATGTCAAACTAAATAACCTCCAAAACATAAATCATAGAATCTTTGGAAGTATTCTAACTTAGCCTTAAAGTTTTAGATGCATTCCCAGTCATTATAAATAAAATCAGCGGTTTAAAATATAATGCAGTGCCTTTAACCATTCAATACTATATGTAGAGTTGTTTTTGTACAATTAATGGGTGGATGCGATTTATTACAGAAAGCCTCTATATTGATTAATTGTGGTAAAATGAGGCTTTTTTCGCCATAGGTTCTTCTTTGAAATTGTATTTATTTATCATTTTCCGATCATTGAACACATAATCAATGTTTCGAGGATATAATCTGCTAGATATAGGGATCGCCCCTTTAATGCACTTGTTAAATTGTTTCATGTTTAATTTGTTAGCATACTTCTTAAATGATTCTAGTCACATTATCTTTAATGATTCTAATGATAGTATCGCGCAACATTATATACTTGTGTGATATTAATGTTATCTAACTTAATCTTGTTATGTGAAAATCAAAGCACTGAAAGGTAAAATTAAGGTAGTTGGAAATTTACCTTAAAAGACAAGGGGCAATGTTGTGATCACAATTAAAGCCGTTATGGCTTGTGTTCAATTGTGTAATACTAGTTGTTAAGCTAAACTTAACTCTGAAAAATCCAGTTTTGTTTACATCCATGACATAATACATGTTCGTGAGCGGTGAATCATCTGGGCCCGTATTCACAAAGCTCCTAAGGAAAAAAATTCCCTTAGTTTTAAAGAATTTCCTTAGTTTTCTATAAGTTTTCCCTTAGATTTAAGAAATTTCCTTAAGTATTATTCATAAAACTCCTTAGCCTAAGGATTTCCTTACGTTGGTATATTTTTTCCTTAAATATTAAGGTTCACTATGTGTGCCTCAAGTTTTAAAGGAAATTCCTTAAATATGGCGGATATAGGAGAAAAATCCTTATAAATGGCGGCTTTGCAGACGACAGTTTCCATTTTCGCACTTTGAAAGAAGATTTACGACAGTTTCTTGAGTTGGTGAGTAATACTAATAGTTTCTTTCATGAGCACGCGGTTCAGATCCAAATATCCGTCACCGAGGGTAACTGTTTTGGCGGGAACGAGGCTCTGCCGAGTTCCCGCGAAACAGTTACCCGAGGTGACGGATATTTCCATCTAAACCAAGTGTCTCATGTTAGAAACTTTTTCTTGCATACCGACTTGCACTTTAAACAGATTTCTAAATGCAAACTTATCGAAATAATACATTATGGTATAAAAACAAGCGATATTCAAATGCTTTGTTTGGGGAAGTGACGTCACAATGTTTATAACGTTACGTCACAAGTAACTCACGCGAGTCATATTACATGGGGGTATGTATTATAAGATTTTCCAGCACTGGTGAAAACTGCGGATAACCCGATCCGGTATGCAAGAATCCTATATATTACAATGAAACATAGGAGAATACAAAAGTTTAAGGAATTTCTTACCTAAGGAAAAAACTTAGGAACATTGTGACGACAGATTTTAAGGAAATTTAGAGTAGTTAAGGAAATTCCTTAATTAAATACTTAGGAGCTTTGTGAATACGGACCCTGAACTATTGAACTTATAAACCTTATTCAAAGAAATGTCAGTCTGAGACAAATTATCTGACCTAAATGTAACCTTTTATGAGTTTCATGTCATATGTGCTACTCTATTCATTTGATAATCATTGAGCTGTGCATTCCCGGTGAAATTTTGTATAACAGGAACCGGTAAATGTTATTGTATTACGCAATGCATAATGGGATTGTTTACTAGTAACGGTGCTTGGTTACATAATCTACCTGATATTTAGTGCAAGTTATTTTCTGGAAAACCATCAAATGGTACTTAATATTATTAAAAGCTGTAATTGATTATTGTAAAACTTGCAAGGAAATTGTCTAAGTCCATATCTGCCTTTAAAACACTTGTGCTTATGTTTTCTTAAGGTTTAACTTTGTGCCCTGAATTCTTAGAAACTGTGCCCAGATGGTCAATGGCATATTAGTACTGTGATTTGTAATCTGGGCACCTAGTACTCTGCATCCCGAATCTTTGGTAACTGTGCCCAAAAATTGTTGGCACTAAAGTCTGAGCAGTATAAAAGGGCCAGATTTCTGTGATCTGCAGTCAGTCTAAGTCAGAGTTCCAACCAAACTTCTATGTTGCTCAACCATTTAAGTAAGACTTTAACAAGCTTCATTTATAGTTTAGACTGTAGTTTGACAAATGTTTACATATTTTTGATATCTATTTATTTACAAGAGACATTTTCCTGTTGGGAACAGTGCATTTACTGAACAGTCACTATTAAATAGTTTATTGATAAAGCTCTACATGTTAGCTTTCAAGTAAAGTCAAGTCAAGTCAGTAAGTCAGTGAAGTCAAGTCAGACAGATACTATTTGTTGTTTGGGAAATTTCTACATTGAACACCTTACAGATTTATTGTATAGTGATGATTGCTAGCTGAAGTTAATTAACAAATCTAGCAAAGACAAGTACATTAATAAACATTGTGTTTCGTGATATGTATGCTGAAGGTTTTCTATATGTATGTTCAAGGGCATTCCAATTATTACAATCATAATATTGTGATACCGAGTTGCATGTATACACTGGCGTTATATTAAATGGATTGTTGTTTTCATTCAATTAATATTTGAAACGATTCGATCTATATACATTGTATCAACCATTCTTGCGGTCTACCATTGAAATAAGAACCGGAACTGTACAGTACTTGTACATTTAATTAGGTAAGGTGGGTTGTTTGTCTGGATCTTAACAATACATAATAAATAAGTGCTAAGATATTGATATTGTCCTCGTTTTCCAACTATAAACATAACTAAATAACAAAATACAAATATGAATATTTGTGCTGCTTGTACAGTAAGGTTTATTTTATGAAATATTTAAGTGTCAAGAAGTTGGAAATCAGCATAAAGTCAAAAGACTGCAGTGATTTTATCTTTGTTAGCAACAGGCCCGTACAGCATTGTAACAAGTTTTGAACAGCAAAATGTGGTCCAAGGAAAGACTTTCGTCTTGAGCTCAAATGGGTTGAATTAAATATTTGCGATAACGGTAAGAACTCTATTTTAGGTAATTATAAAGCGTTTTCAATTAGCGTATAAAATCGGAATAAAATGCCTTAAAGCTGTTCGCTCTCAGATTTTGGTGAGAAAACAATACTCTTTGAATTGTCTCAAACAAATATATTTTAGCACGAATTATCAAATAAGAAGGTACCATTTTAAATTCCTGTGAAGTATTTCTGTTCTTGTTTAAACTTATACGCTACCAAATTATAAAGCGTTGTAAAATATGTAATCGTAATCAAACCTTCTCAACACGATTTTGACATAATCTCAAAAATGGGAGAAATATGATCAGAAAAGATGCCACAGGAGAGAACACCTGCTACCTTTGGCAGCTACATTGCTGAATCTGTCATAACCAAACCTGCACAAAATGTGTATTGGCACAAGCTCTCTATAAACTTTGAAATCGGGGGGTCAATTGAATGAGACTTTTGGCCATGTTGGGTGAAACCCTCTATATTTGAGCTGACGAAGCCATTTTCATGAGTAACCATAACAAATTTTGGGTGTAATGTGTATGACCACAAGATCTCGATCAAGATGCTTGCCTGATCGGACTATAATGTCTAGTGTTATAGCTCCCGGATTAATAAAGAAAGCCTCATATTACTATATCGACACTCAGACACTTATCCAAGTAACCTTAGCACATAATTTACATTAAAGGGGCACTCCCTATATCTAGCAGATTATATCCTCGAAACATAGATTATGTGTTCAATGATCGGAAAATGATAAATAAATACAATTTCAAAGAAGAACCTACGGCGATAAAAGCCTCATTTTACCACAATTAATCAGTATAGAGGCTTTCTGTAATAAATCGCATCCACCCATTAATTGTACAACAACAACTCTACATAGAGTATTGAATGGTTAACGGTACTGCAGTATATTTTAAACCGCTGATATTATTTATAATGACTGGGAATGCATAGCTAAAACTTTAAGGCTAAGTTAGAATACCTCCAAAGATTCTATGACTTATGTTTTGGAGGTTATTTAGTCTGACATTAGTTATAGCGTATGTCCCTTTAAACAGTCAGAATGTTTGTCTTAACAAAATCGTAGTCAAGTTTGAACTATCTATGGATATAAACCAGATCAATAGTATACTTGATAAATAAGCTTTGTTAGCAACCTAGAGACCACGCAACTTTGACATGTGGTTTAAAAAAACTAGATGAACTGGCTAAATAAAAACAGAAGTCTTAAATCTAGAGGCTACTGTTTCTATATATTCATGATGAAACTTGGTAAGAATGTGTGTCTGCATAACGCTGAGGTACAGTTTTGAATTGCTAATATTGGGTCAGAAACTTGGTCACCAGATCATATTAAGAGAAAACCATGTTATTACATTAAAAACTGTGTAAGGGAAAGCTTTCAAACTGACGTAGTATTTTCATCACGTTCACATGTGCAAATATAGATAAAAACACCGGAGGCCTGATCATGTGTTCCAAATGTTTTCTGTTGACTTAGGTAAATGATATAAGACTATTTCGGCCCCTCTTGTTTTTAATTACTTGTGCAACACAAATTTATAGAACTATTGCATTTTCTAAGAGTCTTGGAAATGTTTCAATTAACAATTTGTAAATATTGAAACATGTAAAAATTAATTTTCTTACAGATGAGCCAAAGAATCAAGGTGAGCTGTTAGGATCGATTTGCGTCCGTCGTCTGGTCTTCGTCTGTCATTTATGTTGTGCTACATCAGGAACGGATATTTCTGAAGAATTCTTACTCAAACTTGAATACATTGAATACGTCAACACGATTCTGGATGAGTATGACTATGTGACTGATCGCACTAGTAGTTCTAGAGTAAGTGATTTTGTTATATCTGACGTTGTTCGGACTCATATATCTCTTAAGCAATCCTTACCAAATTTAGTGGATCTAGGTTGATTTCAACTATGGGCCTAATCGCACCAAAGATTATACCACGCCTTGTGGAAACCTGCTATAGTTAAATTTGTACACTCTGAAAGCAACCGTTTTGCAGAATTACAACTAAAATTTTCTTGTGTACAAGATCTTCCTCTATTTTCTTTATGGTTCCATTTAGACCAAAAATGTAGCGACAGCGTGGGAAAATCTGCAATTGTTCTGCTTGTTTACGCTGACGAAGCCACTTACTTAGTAAATTAATGATATATAAGAATTTGTCACAATATTCTCCATCAGGTTTTATTATAGGAACAATCAGACCTGATTTTGCGCTTCGTCGTGAGTTAACCTCCTATAATTCGAGTTTCTTTACACTGGTTGAACCAGCCTTTTCGAGCAATTATAATCAAACCTTGGTGGAATGTACATGTCCAGAAGACTCTATCAAGTTTGAGTATGGTCCCAATTAGATCATTGGTTGGACAAAACCACCATAAAAGCTTGCTTAATGTTAACTTGTTTATGTTAAAGCTTCACGTTCAAGTGTTCATGATCAGCCTTTAGTGGAAAGTGTACGGCTTTAAGATTCCAGCCGAATTCGATTATTGGCCTAATTAATTAATGGTTCACAATGTGACAAATCTAAGAGAAAACTAGTTTCGGTTTGTACCACTCGAACACAACATATTTCCTGGAACCTCTTTAAAATACAATGTACTCACCAGCCACCACCAACAGTTATAATGACAAGTTCATTTAAATAAGCGCACTCTAGTTAACTATTTTTCAGGAATGTAATCCAGACAAAAAATGAATAAAAATAGACACATTAAAAAACAAAAAGTGCGCAAATATGCCTGATTTGTACACCCTTTTAAATGGATTGCTTTTCCACTATATTCTTTATCATATCGTGTGGTAAGAACACACACGAAGAAAACTTTATATTTTACATGTGATTATCTATTTGGTTATAAGTCTCATTACAGCACATGCAATTATTAGTCAGAAAGAATAGTAGAGTTTACAAATTGCATAACGTGCATTAATTTATTTCGTTCACAGCCACGTGCTTCACTCGGATACAAAAATGCTTCCTTCAGGGTGGTTATCAAAATTCGTGTTATCATCTCCTTCGTGCACACCAATGTGTCTCCTTTTTGTGTCGTTTCATTTGTTTATTTATCGTTGTATCCGTTAAATATGAAGAAAACAAGCTCTGAAAAGATGACAAATTTTACAGTTGCTGATGATTTTGAATCTGATGATATATTTGGTGAAACAGACAACTTAGAGGAAGCGCATGTCAGTGAGTCTGATGATAAAATAGTATCATACACACGTGGTTAAAATAACAATATTTTATTATCCCTTTTTGGACTGTAGGACCTAGCAATATCTAGATATTTCCTTTCTTTTGCTACAAATTCGGGAGCGGGAGGTAATGTTTTGATTTTGATACTAGTTCTTTCATTTATAAACTTTTTTTCAGAAGTAGTTTAAAGTGAAGAAATAAAGATTAGTTTCAATTTCGACAGAGTTCAGGCGCAACCATTCAAATAAGGTGAGCCAACTATTAGTTCTGAAAGAAAAGGGTGGTACATGTACATGTCGAAATTGTAGGCAAAAACAGATTCGATATTTGGTTGAGCCATTGGACAACCTGCTCCATTTTAAACCGTTTACACTCTAGAAGCCACATTTCCTGCGCCTTCTTAAACAAACTTAAACCGGCAAATTCCATCAACCCGAAATTTGTCACGTTATGTTTTGAATTTTACTTGTAATTCATGATTTTAAGTTTTATATGTAACCTTCGTTAAATGAAGTCATTATCATTATTATTATTCGTCTTATTATTATTATTATTAAGTGTGTTGCTTAGTTGCAGGAGTTCTATAGCTGACGTGACAATTATAATTATATTACAAAAATAAAAAATAAATTATTCCCAACCAGATGCTTCATTTTCGCACTGTATATCGATCAATCAAATATCTGTTCAAGATACATGTACCTCAATTACAGCACAGTAAAGTATTCCAGTTACCAAGTTCAGAAAAGCCAGAACTTCAACGGAGAGTATATAGGTATTTAATGAACCACTTACATAGTTATAAACATTTTAGCACAACGTGAGTTGATACATTCATTTATAAGAAATGCTTACAAAAAACAAAAAGGAATTATCAAATTTTAGATATGACGTGTTTAAAACATAAGACTTAAATTTCATAGTCTTCATTTGATTTTTTAGAAAAAATCGCAACAGTTTTTGCAGTAAATGCACAGTATTTCTGTAACTTCCAGCATTTGTTCTAGGCATAGCTTAATTTAATAACTGTTAATAAAGTGGTTCAATTTATAATATAATTCCTGATATTGCCATTTTAATACTGACGACTTATGTTATTTGTTGTAAAAGAGTACATGTATAGCCAATTGCTTTTGTTTTTGCAATAAAGTATAAAGTATAAAGGTTTGATTTAGTGGCAACTTGTGTATTCTATTGTCAAAGGAGACTCTCTAAGAGTCCTGCATGTCCGTACTATATCAGTTAGAGCACACTTAATTCAGAAAAAACCCTTATAGTCATGCGATCATGTTACGTATGGTGTATATAAGGTATTTAAAACAGAAGTCTCGAATGATATGCATTTTAGCACATTGGGAGTTGATACATTTATTCAATTAAAGAAGAATGGTAATACTGAATATAAATGACGTATGCACTCGTCTATTTATGGAAATCTTTTGTTAGATAGCGTGTCTTATGTTTTCAATATCATTATAATTACACGCTATCTTGTGATCCTGTTCTTTTGTTTTTTTAAAGTAACCATTTGGTTTGGTTGTTTTTTTTTGCTGCGTTAGGAACGTTTTTTTTTATGAACCATGATCAATGTTGCCGGTAAAACGTTTACATTTCATCTATTCTCGAAAAGCGTGTCTTATTTTTGCAATATCACTGACAAAAATACGCGCTATATTTAGATCCTGTACTTTCGGTTTTAATTTTTTTGTTACGTAAGGAATGTATAAATCACTATCACTGTCGCTAGTATAACATGAACTGCAACATAGCCATCTCTACTAACTACTTTTAAATTAATC